>JARQTG010000316.1:1290200-1663243 GCA_030142615.1 Syrista parreyssii
ATCACCAAGAGAACATAGGACGCTAGGTATGTCAAATAGTACGTATTATTACTAAGGGCTCCACCCACTGTTTGTTAATAATTAGCACTCATCAACTGTTTACTAAGTAAAACGTAAGGCAATTTCGTGAATGACTTTATTCATGGTTAATTCCTGAAGTGACTGCTTTCTCCGAATTTTACCTTAACCATGGCCTAAGTATACGTAATACCCAAGCTCCCAGCAGAAAAAGCACGTTAGTCGTTTGTGGTAAAGCCTCTACTGGGAATGTCGATAAAACAGTAAATACTCTTTGGCTTCACTTTAATCAAAGGTAAAAGAAATAATTTAATCATCCCTAAGGCAATCAGCTCACGTATCATCGAAGGACAGATGATTTTATCAACGTCTTGTGTTCCTGCGTCATACTTATTAATTTCGTAAATAATTTCCATGCTTGGTCAGGTAAATACAATGTTTATAATTATGGCTCCTACTTTTTTCAAACGAGCTACAATCTTCTTCGATATTTTCTTCAAATACTCGAGACGAGTCTTTCGTATCATCTCTGGGCAATCTTCGTTCCATAATTCCCCGCAGTGCGGTAAGACTCGGCTTTATTTGTTCATGAGAAAACTGAAGATAACGCTTCAATGTAAGGAGTAGCTTGGTATTACGAAGACTGAGCACCTCCTATATATCTTTCGCGATTCTTCTCATCGTCGAGGCACTTTCGTTGCGGAACGGAGTCAGGGACTTAATTATTGGTGCCCGGAAGAGTCGACAACTCGTCGGTTTAATGCTGGATCCGAAAGTACGGGTGTTATAAAGCGTATAGTAGAACATAACGAGAATAACGAAGATAGCGAAGGAGCTAAAAAATAACAAGGAAGCAAAAACATAATATGAGTTTGAATGATCTTTAAAGAAGTAAGGTTAGGTAATTCGTGAGAAATATCAGGCTGATTGATTTCAAATATATTCTAAATTTAGAATATCCTAATATATAGATATAATCGTATACACATAGTATGTATACCAGGTAGTGAAATGTTTCTTTGGTAGACAAAGCTCCAATCCATATCAATGTCAAAGTTTGAATCCCATTGCCTCGAAAAGCTTTCGAGACTTCATTAGCCATTAATTACAGTGAAATCCCGTATCCGATTCTGCACATATCCCTTCAGTTAGTAGTATAGCCAGGATGCTGGGAGCGTTGCGCGCGCAAGAGATAAAGCCACGTGTGTTTATCGCACGCTCCCTATGACAAATGCTAGGCAGTAAAGCTCCGGCTGGCTGGAAATTAACTGAGACTGGATGCGCGTTACGGTTAGGTTATGTTAGCTCGGGTAATCTGGACTCGGTGGTACAGACCATCCTTGTGAACGCTAAAGGAGGCTGGGACTGATTCTGAGCTGCTTTGGGATCTGGACCAACTGTATGGCTTGGATGTAATACCTTCAACCTTCATCCTTCTTCTATCATCTTACCACCTTCATCCTTCATTAGTCTCGTAGCGACACTTGCTCGTTCGTTTCGAAATGGTAACAATCTCCTCGTCAAATAATGTTAATTATGTAAACGGGATTGCGGTCGATTCACTGACGAGGATATCTCGTGTACGGTAAACGGTGAGGTTGTTGGAACGGACCGATTGCTGTATGGAACATGCTAATCGAATGATAAATCCGTCATTTTATTCACGTAGGGAAAGATTATTCCTGGGGGTCGACTGGGTGTTTAATAATGGAACGAAAAATGTAATTTGAGGTTGAGGCTTGACGATACCTGTGGTATAATCGCTTGAAGTGATATTGTAAATGAGGCTTAATAATATTTCTGTAGATTTGGAAATACGCAGGATCAATTGATCTTTCTTGTCGTATAATCTTATTCGTAGGTTTTTTTTTCTGATTTGTACTCTTTCTATTTTGTTTTCGTATTTACGAGTGTAAATACGTTGGTACGTCATAAGCGCTGGAAATACTACGTGAAGCGATGCATCTTGGTATCACAGTTACCGCTTGTCGGTAAAGAAGTTAAAGTAACTTTTCTTTTTAATGCTGTGCACTGTGGAAATTCGTAGAAATAATATAAACTGTACGAAAATTTATACTACGGAGCAATCATAAAGTATCTCTGTTTCGTCTGGTTTACATTGGCCATGAGCCCACCTCTCTGGAACTTTTACCAGCCTCGGACCGCCAAACGCCGTCCGCGTGCCGCTAGACTCGTTTTCGCGCTTTCCGTGCGAAATAGCGAAGGGGATTAATTGGCTTAATTAAAAAGTTTTACAGCGGATTCGTCGGTCCGCTGGGATTATGCCCGCAAACGCGTAAAGCCGGTATTATAAACGATAACGAGACAAGCTTTGGCACATTGCGCGAGCGTAACAATTAGCGTGAGACTATAGCGAGAAACGAGGGTTTGGCTGCCAAGTTTTCCATTTCCATTGGTAAGGAATTTACAAATTATTCTTTATGTCATCGCTGCATGAAAGATTTTTACAACCAGGATCGATCGATACTTGCAATCATACTTCGATACGGGCATTTCAGTTATCCAATTTAAATTGGATGGTTTTCTGGAATCCTTCGTATAACCTTCATAATACGTCGTCTATGGTGTAGATACGTGTTATGTAACGTTATACCCAAAAAGGAAATTTTGCAAAAAATTTCCAAAAGCAACAAAGGCTTTTTAATTAGAGATTTCAAAAAAAAATATGATTCCCCTCCCCCTCACATTTTAACCCTTACGAATATAATCCAAGAAAATATATATAAAGACTAGCAGCATCCATCGAGTATAACAATTTTAAAGATAAAAATCAAAATATACATATATTTTCTAAAGATTTCTGGAAAACGATACCACAACCACCCTCGTACAAACTCCTCGATTTATTAGCCTTTCGAACAATGAATTCGGATCATGAGGCTTTCGCTGACGTCGATATGGATACGAATTATTGCAGTGGTCTCCTTCGCGCATGCGCATACACTTCATTGACGTCTATACACAAATATCTCAAACCAATATCTCTTCCTTACTCCAATTTCCTTCGATCCACTGTTGCAAGGAAAAATATTCGGAAGGACACACGAGGTGATGCATGGACGTAAAATAATGTAGAAATACTCCCAATAATATCTTAGACCTGTACGAAGCTACGTGGCTCTTTTTCACGCGATGGATCTTCCACGGGAGCAATTTCTAGAGCACGACTCCTGGTACTCCTCTATTTGAATAATGGATGCGTTAGGGCGTCACGAACGGGAGCCGAAGACGAATGGCTGGCAAATCCCAGTATCTTTCCTTTGTCTCAGTTCATACATGTATGTAAATAATCCGCGCAGGTTACAGATCTTACATGCGCCTATACAATATACATATACTATATATACACATGTTAAATTACAACCTTTTAAAAGGATCAATAACAATAATAAATACTCATTCAAATTACTTGATTTTATTCTTACAGCTTTCAGCAATGGTCGATGGAATTTATACCCAACACGAACACACGGCAGGATCCTTCACGAAGCTAGCGAGTGATCGACTCTTGGTGGGTGGTGGCGCCGACGCCAGATCCCTTCAGGGCGCCAAGGGAATCAACAACTTCGTAGGATGCCTTCGTAAAGTAAGTGAACTTGGCTCTCTGAAGCATTAAATCCTCTACGAGTAGGTCGCGACACCCTTGTAACCCACGGGTGAACATTATTGGCATTTCGACGCCTGAAGGTTATTCCCTTCCCAATTCTGTGAACACGAGACGCTTAAAACGATCCAAGGCGCTTTTTGACTCAAACAATATTGAACGCGACACACCAGTAGGGTTAAATGGTAGTGAAGGAAGCAAGTTCACGACGTCAAAGTTAGCGATAGATTCGACAAAGTCGATTATTAATATTCGCGAAATAACGTGGTACGCGGTTAAGCGTTATATAGCAGAGCAGTGCCCTTGTTATAAAAAGGACAATTACGTAAAGCGTTATGCATTTTTAATTCGTTATCATCCACTGCCCACGACACTATCACTTCCGTAACCCTTGTTCCTTGGTCTCGCAACGTCACTCTCAGACCCATAAGTAGGTTACTACTTAACGACGAAGAAACTCGCGAAACCACCCCTTCCCCCCCCCCCCACCTGCCCCTCTCATACTAAACGTCCCTTCCTCGCCAGGGCACCTCATGACGGCGATATCACGTTTTATTATCGCCGCCGCGTTTCATTAAAAGATAAAAGGCCTTGTTCCTTTTGTCTTGCGCTTCCGTAATATGAAAGCCGCTTAACTGAAGTATCTCCAATACATGTAACAATACAAAATAATTATTGCTACGCGGGATACGACCAAAACTCCCTTATTACTACGTTCACTACCAATTTCATCCCCGTCGCGATAGAATTGTTGAGACTTTGCCATTCGGATGGATAAGAGAAATTTTGCGGATAGCTTTAATAAAAAAAAAAAGCCATGAATTTGCACGATATGTTTTTTTTTTTGTTCGCGTGTCATATAATACACGTGTCTTTGTTCGGATGGTCTGTTCGGTTAATAACTTTTGTGACGTTATCTGGGAGAAAGTCAATTGGAAATTCATAAAGCATGTTATGTAGTATGGTATGGTATATGAAAAAGAATATCAACCCTTAGACATGACGTAACTGTACGCTCAGATACGTTGGGCGATTCCATAAAAATGGGGTAGATCTGGGTGGTGGCATATTTTCAGGCTTTTGATGTGTGGTCGGGGAAATAAAATGGAAACGAAAGGGCCAAAATAAAAAATATACATAATAGGAGAGAATGGACTGGAAAGTTGTGCTGTCTGTGGGAACTCATACGCTATTTTATGTACAATGGAATTAGGACTCTTGTCAACTTGTCTACGTATAGACCCATTTTGCATGCGCGTATATAGATATAAAGACGTGGGTACGTAATAGAACAGCCATACTATATCCGGTGTCGAAAATTTTTTTATCGAGAAACTCGGTAGAATCTTACGGCGAGTACGTGTAGGGTATTTGTATTGCTTTTTTTTCTTCTGCTTTATACGACAAGAGTCGAAGATATTGACGGACTAGATATATATGTATATATTTTGAAATATTTTTCGAAAGGTTGGCTTAACTGACAGTGACGTTGCTCTTACCGAAGCTACGGCAAATCCTAAGCTGCGATTCACTCAACGGCTATTTCACGTCGAAAAGCGATTCTCCAGGGAAATTTCTGTTTTTCTCATCCCGGCCCCGACGGATATCTCTGTTTATTTAACGATTCCATTTCCGTGAGTAATCGATACGTTGTAAAATGACTTTCTCGGCCTGTCTGTCTCGTCGACGATTGCGTCTAGAGGCCAAACCTATTTTCGTACAATGTATGTACATGTTATATATTACTACGTGTATATATATATATATATATATATATGTGTGTGTGTGTGTAACTTGGAGAAACAAAGTAGCAAGGGAAAATGATGATAAAAAAAAGATTCAATTAAATCAAAACCGCAATGCAAATGAATTTCAGTATCATTTTATTTACATATTACTTGATTTATAAAAATATATATTCACGTACACAGACAGTTAATAGCAGATACGATAATTAAAGTTTCTAAGATCCCTTTTCTCTACGCTGTATGGTAAATTGATATCGAGTTCTCATTCTTTTAGTTCGTCAAATTGCAAACGTGACGTCATTATCCCGCCGACAAATTACAGGCGGACTTTAGTGGCTTTCCAAGAAAATGTCGTAACCCGTGGGGGACTTGCCCGAGAAAACACTGACGGAGATAGGGAGAGATAGAAAAAAAAAAAAAAAAACAAGAGCGTAATTCGTTACATGGAATTGGAGAGGCTGTCGGGTACAGATCGTAGTCGTTGTTTCCTCTCAAAATTGTTACAATTTTTCATGTCTTCTCGCTGTCTCCTCTTACGCTACGGCAGTTTGTACAATATTAAAAAAAGAGAAACTTTCTAGAACGTAGACTTTATATACAATATCGCCGTAGCGCTGTAGACGCTTCGTAAAAGTAAGGTCAGGGGAAACGAAGAAAACGAATTACGAAATAATAACGTTAAAGCAGCTGAACCAAAAGACGTAAAATATAAGATGACGAAAATCACAAGATCCACGATTACAAACTTAACCAGACTCAAGTTCAGCCAGCAAGACGATCTTTACTAAACGAGAAAGCACGTATCTTGTACTCGCAACTGGCCAATATGTTTTATCCACCATTGTTATTTTAGGTCAGAAAAATATCGCGGCACACGCAGCGCGTTCGATCGGCCAATGAATTTTTAACGTGAAATCGAACGTTCTATTTTTTTTGTTAAGTTGAAAGTTCTAAGTGCCTCGGTAAGGTTCGACGTGAGACTAAAATTTTCCATTGGTCGATTTAACGGTGGTTGAAAATTTATCTCCATAGAATACAAAGTTTCTAGCGGGGTGACTCGCTTGCATTATTAACAAAAATTACTTAGCGATCTTATCTTGTTGACACTGACTTGCCAGCTCCATTAATATCAAAGATGCTGAGAACGGGGTTCTACGTTACCTGAACAAATGACCCGTGTTGTACGTTAGCTGTGCTCGCAGGAGTTCGCGCAGATAACAATGCTTGAAATAAAGTGAAGCAATGAAGCATCGAAATATTTCGTAGCTAGATAAGTACAATTAAACTGGTACCAGCTACCATATCCACCCGGTTCACTGTCCCTCACGCATTTGCTTCTCGCTCGGATAACCAAACAGCATCGGTTGTATACAGCAATGCGATTAATCTCCTTAGCCTTATACACGTCAATGGCTATAGATATACACTGATAACAAGTAATCTACTTAACTCTCTATCTAACGTCAATAACGTAAGCACCTTGAAACTGGATAATCCTGTTCATCCATTTACACAGAGTATAACGGTGCGACAACCAAATACTGGATTTCAATCACTGTGTGTTATCGTTTCACACTCTGTATACTTAGTGTAAAATTATCACAGAGGATAACCCATTAAGAGTCTCTATAGGTCTCCATAGGACCAATCAGGCATTGATGTTTTGAAGATGCTGCCCAAAGTCAATGATTTATAGAATCGTATGTGGTTAACGTTGATTGACGCTATTTTTTCACTGTCTTATCGACCTGTCTGCGATGTAATATATTATCGCGTAAAACGTCTTTTCGATATTTCGCCATTGTGATGATAACGCAAGTAATCTGTTACAGGTCGAATTTGCAGCGGAGGGTGTAAAGATGGAGCTGATAGAGGCTGCCAGGAGCGGTGCCGCAGGGGCCGCTGCATGGGGCAAAATGGATTTCCATTGTCGAGAACCCAGAACCTCGGACCCGGTCACATTTACTACGAGAGACTCGCATCTCGTGAGTATTGCCTTATTTGTTTCCATAGAACCTTTCGCTCGCTTTCAGATACGATCAATTTACACG
Organism: Syrista parreyssii; assembly: GCA_030142615.1. Lineage (NCBI taxonomy): Eukaryota > Metazoa > Arthropoda > Insecta > Hymenoptera > Cephidae > Syrista > Syrista parreyssii. Next base: position 1,297,643 of record JARQTG010000316.1, read on the forward strand.
CTGGAGAAACGCGGAGGACCGTTATATCCTCTTGGGAGACACGTTCTTTACTCGTACACTCGTCCCTCTCCGTGAAATACTCTATGTAAACTTTGAAGTTTAAGAAAGTTTCGGCCACCTACCTTTCGAATAATGCATTAAACTGTGCATATGAAATATAGCTATAGTCGACGCGTTACGTAACAAATTTCTAATCGCCTTTACACAGCAGCTTCGATAACCGACAAGTACAAAAGGCGCTTAGAAGTGATACGAGAAAATTAACTGTCGTTAGTAATGGTATATTGCTTAGGTATATAGTGTGAGAGTGAGTGAGAGGGAGTGAGTGAGTTTCATGAAAATCGCAACGGATCCTGGGAGTCTTACGACTGTTGAAGATTGACGATGAAAATTCCAATGAAAAGTTAGCCACTTGGCGAGACGCGATACGAAGCACGGTGTTATTAAGTTTTATACGAGCATAATTGAGAGTTATTTATTTTCTTAGTTAGGAGCGTGTACCGTCGGTAATATATTTCATCGGGTTAAATTTCGTGCGCGGTTTAAACAGGATACTCTCGTCGGTAATAGCAGAAACCGCGGTTATCGGCATCGAGCGACGAACTCCTCGAACGAATAATGAACCGCGGGAATTTAAAATGAGCAGCAGATACTTACGCGAGCGATGGGTATATCCGTGAATAACCAGACGCGTCCGCAATTATAACGTAATTCGAGAAACTTATTTTCAAGGCATTGTATGTATATCTATACAGTTGTTCTTAATTATTAATTCTTGTTATACGCCGGATATTACATCTCCAGCCGCTTGTAGGAAACCTCAGCGTGTCAAAGGATATCGCTAACATTCTTGCAAAACCCGAACACAATAGTTCCCTTGTTCCTGTGGCCATGACAGTGCATTCCTTTACTTATATTTTCCAAGCCCGCAGACTTCAAACCCACGTTTACGAGCGTGTCCTTCGGCAGCTTATAGTCTCCCATTAACGTAGGGGATGGCATACCGTCCGTCCATGCGAAGATTTCCAAGGGTTTTATCGTGCAACGAGTTTCTCATTTCGTTCATTCCTTCGTCATTCCACGCGAGACGTACAGAAAACTTCCCACAATGCCTTCGCACTAGATATACGTAAGGTACAGTAAGAATTCAACAGGCATACAGGAAGAGACGTTCAATAGGGAGGAAAGAAAAAAAAAATTATTCGCAACACTAAACAAAATGGTTTTCTTTTCGAACGCCGTTCGATTTACCACGGATGTTCCTTTTACGCGTATAATGCACGCTTGAAATATTCGCAGCAGGTACGTATAGACGATATAAAGAGACATCGTTAAGCTGAGTTGGCCGTTATAAAAAATCATTGCTTAAGGAGAAAATGCTGGGTGATAACGCAACCCCCTTACCCCTCCCGTTTACCCCACTAAGAGATTCCGGTTTATCGAAGAGGAGATGAGGGTTGGGATTTTCTCAAAGAGAGTACTTAAAGACGTGTACGGAAGGGCTGATCCGCCCCTTTCCCTTGTACTCGGTAATGGCCGCTTTATCGGTCGTGTCAACGTTCTTCGCACCATTTCCAAGTCGCGAATGTACTATTATTAGCTATATATAATCCTACCCTAGAATCTTAGGCACGTGATGACGTCAGTGAGTCTCCTAGCGGTGTTAAAAGTCTCGGGTGAGGATAGGTGTAGCCACAGGTCGAAGCGGTAAAGAGGGTGAATACGTGTGAGCTCGTGTGTCGTAGGTAAATCCGTCGCGACATGAAAACGCGACGTCATCTCCATAAGAGGATCATATCGCATGTGCTCGTTCTTTCACACATGCTACGTGCATCTCGATACGTAATACAGCGAATGCACTGCGCGTGCGACGTAGAGTCTCGTTGTACGATTCACATGGATTTGCACATCGTCGCCTTCTACCCTCGGTGCAATGGTAGGTAAATGCAGGAGATGCACATTGTTATACGATATAAAAGAGTAGAGACAACAGTGGGACTTTGTTCGATGATGATGTTTGAACTGTGTGTAATAGAAAATGACTGATCGGGATTATTCGATTTTCTGTTTAGTCGCGAAGTCGGCTGACAAGCCAAACTCGTAAATAGCAACACGTTGAACGGCCACGTAACGCAGTTACATTCGCGGTAATGTTCGGATATACGATTTGCATAGGACCATTTAATTGAAGCATCGCTACGCATTAGCGTTTGTCATTTAGCTCGGCTTGTTTTGTAAATTTGCAATGGGCCGTCATTATCGAGCATGATGCGTTATGCGGTTGGCGATTCGGTTAACCGAAAAGCGCCCGGTGAAAATTCGCGAGGTAACATTGACCTCGTTTAACATTAAGAAATTATATGGTAAATGTGGTAAACTGTGCTGCGTGGATCGAGTACAAAAATTTCAGTTCAATCCCATGGGTACCAATATGACTTTGCAAAGGTAGAGTAAAACTCTAGGAGCATTGAGTAAGATGCTAATAAATATTGCAAATTTTACATATCACATTTTTCATAATATTCTATCGATAGTTAATACAATGGAAAATTCCGATATCGCAGCCACTTTTCATCGTACCTAGTAAATCGCCCTTACGGATCCCCAAGTAATTATCTTGGTCGCAAAACTTCTCAGCTTCACCGGAAAACTTGGCGCAGTCGAGGACACCGGAGTCTGAAGAAATTCGCAATTAAAATTCCGCCGTAAAAGCACCACTGCGTTATTGCGAATCCGAGCTATATATCTGTACGAATGTGATATCAGTGTCATACAATTTCTACGATGAACCAGACCGCTCGTCAAATTATAGTTATTGTAGACTTTCTATGTGGATCTTAAAGCACGTGCTTCGATAAAATCACGTATACACAGGATGCGCACATATTGTTTGTACCAAAGCCAAAATATTATATTGCGTAATATGGAAAACAGGCAAATAAAATATACGAGACACATAAGCAAAGGGCCGTAATTAAATCATGTTTGCACTTCTGACGCTGCGCTGGGAGACCCAATGGGAGTTTCGCGAAATGAAAAAAAAAAAAAAAAAGAGATAAAGTGCAGCAACTAATTCCAGTTAACGCACTACAGTTTCATTGAAACATATATTCCGAGCTTTAGCGCGACCTCGCATTTTCACCGACAGCATACGTCATAAGGCGTCTAGTTAAATTAAAGAATTTTCGAAACTCGCGAATAAGTCTTAGAACACAGCGAGGCTTCGTGCAAGGATGCGTCGTAAAGGGCGGGAAATAAAAAATCTTTAAATTTTCCACTTCTCAAGTAAGGTGCAGGTAATGACGATTAATATTCACCCGGGAATCGTACATGTATCCATGAAAGAATCCCTTGGAAATCATCCAGGTTTTTCGTGAAATTGACTATATATGTATATATATCCTCTGACCTAGTTATTTTATCTGTTTCTTTCTCCTTTTTTTTCTCTCGGCACCCTTCCTCGACTCATCGTCCATTTTCATCACCAGAGATCTCTGATAGAACGAACCCCGAGATAGAGGGTCCCAAGAGGATTGTGATTTTTGGAACAAAGCAAGTATACGAACTACACAAGTGCAATTTTCCTGAAACAACTATGTATTCCGTGGATTTGATCCTCAATCATGAAAATCGTAAACAACGCGAAGAAATTAGTGCATCGACTACAGCGAAGTGAAGTACACGTATATTTGTGTAAATTCCGCGACTGATAATCAATTGAAAATCCAAGGCCTCGGGATACATGAAAATCACTCGTCATCTCTCGCCCTCGTTTCTCCTTTATCCCGTAAAAAAATGTCACGCACGTAGCGACAGAGCTTACAAAAATGTACGTGAAGTTTTTCGGCACGAGAATTCATCATTGCGCTTTTATCAATAACGAATTTTCAATTTGAGGTTATGAATGTCCTCCCACGTTCCCTTTAAGTAGAAGATACACAAAGTAACGTGCATTAAGTAACTGTTATTCAGTACTAAGTAGCATTCAGACTCCAGCAGGCATAACGATTTCTCCACTAACATGTTACCGTGGTACTGAAAGAGTATTAAAACAGGGGAAAAAGTATTACAAGTTTAAATTATACAGTTCCGAGCATCGAATTTCGTCTGCTCCACTTGCGAAAATTTATTTCATTCAGACTTTCAAGTACTTATTACAGACTTTATAGTATATGCGAATACATTGCTGAAATATATTTTTTTTCCTACGTTACACGAAACCGTTGCTAGGCTATGGAGAATCTTTTTACCAGACTTTTCCCTCGTGTCGTTCAGTAAGTCTGTTAGAAATCGGACTTGACGATTTACAATGTATTATAAGAGTCATTAACGTAAATATCATTTTGACTAGGCAGATTACCTACTATGTAGCTATACTGCTGTATATAGATATAGCTAAGTCTAAATGCTCCAACAAACAACAAACAATTTTGCGTATATTCTCTTTGCCTTTTTCTTCGCGTTATTACTCTGCAGTTTTAATTAAAGTTTACTATTAATAAGGTTAACGAGTTTGCCAAATTACACCAACCATGACAATACTTTAGCTCCCTGGTCATTTGCAGTATGGTAAAAATAATTCACGTATAAGGTTTCTAGTCTTCTACCTACACACTGTAATACCTACTAGTATTTACGTATATTACCGACTCTTTTTATCCACCACTATCTCGATTGGGTTTTTCGACGTATTTCTCCTGCGTCGACTTCGCCGCTAATCGTGAACAAGACAGCAGAGTAAATATTCGATTTTTTTATTTTTAGCGTACTTTATTCATTTACCGTCTATATCTAACAATAGACTGCTGATTGATTTATACCGTATACGTACACGTATATGCATAGTCTATTTGTACCACTTACAGCAGACTTGCCCCAACGGCGCTGGAACCGTCATTTAATTATAATTAAACGTCTTTAATTTACATTCACGAGCGTCCACAGATGTTTCCATATGTCACGTATCAACGGGTTGACGAGATTTAGCCGTGTGCGAATTTTTCGGAAAATTAATGACTATTCACGAGAAACGTTAAAAAGCCCAAGAAAGTCCTTGAATGCTTTTACACTCGTGTGAATTCTCGATACTCATCGGCAGTAGGCCGGGAAGTGTTATAGTTTACATATAATCTTATTATCCCCGATGCTTCGTCTTAGTCAATTACATTTGATTTTAATTGGCAGTTACCTATAGCGTCGTTGCTTCCGGAAAAGTTGTTAGCGAAGGTTTACTTCTACGTGCAGGCGAATAACGCTATGCGCGTACTCGTTTAATGCGGAATCCGGAACGCTCTAATAAGCAAAACAGTGGAATCTCTAGTAATCCAATTAAGCAAAGACACGCGAATTACCGCGAATTCCCTCTCGGCTCTAGTATTCTCTTCCTACGGTTGAATACCACTTTCGTCCTATCTCCACCCTATCCTCTGAGTCTGTGCGCCTCTGCGCACACGGCTACTGTAAAGAATTAGGAACAAACGAGAAGAATAGTTCGGATATAGAAGTTTCTAACGAAGCATACGATTGTCTAGCAAAAGATGAACAGTCTTTTAGCAAGTATTAATATGGACTTGCTGAGACTTCAGAAAAGTATGGGTTATATTTAACGTCGTGTACGATAAACAAGATATGACATCTTTCCGTCAGCTCGTTCAATGGGTATTTGATTTGATATATGTAAATTTTGTATTTTAGCCGATTTCTCGTCTTCTTTGAATGTACGCGGTATCTACATAATTCCTGGCCTCCTTTCCACCGCGACGACAGCTCTTACGTAGGTTGGATTAATGTAATTCAAATGCCTGCGGAATAGTAAACATTTCCTATTTCTACGTTCTCCAATAACTTCCGCATTTTGCATCTTTCGTCAGCGCCGAATACCACAAGCGCTGTACGCAAGAGCGTTGCGACTGATTCTGGAGTCTGTTGACAATACGGAGGATCAAAGCCCCACGACCTCACTAACGTAATTTAGAAATTACGCTTTAATCTCAAAATATCATACGATCAGCGAAACATAAAATACATGAACGAATGAAAATAAATGTGTAGCCATTACTGTTGGTCCGTCAGTGAAATAATAAAATTCTTCTATTTTTATACAACAGACACACATAGGTATAGTGAGTTTTTGTAATTTCAGAAAAATTTTTATTTATTCAACTATTAATTTCGTATTGAGATATTTAACGTCCTTGAGATTAATATATCCTATCTGTATGAATAGAGTCAAAGATGATGGTACAATATCGTTCACGGGTGCCAATCCATGAAAAATGCCAGGGAAAACCTTTTCCGTTCGATACTCCAAGACCTTAATGACTTTTTGATATTTCCTCTCGATACGCCTTGCAACGACGCCAAGAATAAACGGCCGTGTAAAGTCCCTCAGTTTACCCCAAAAGGTTGGCTCTACGTCTCATTTCTATCGCAACTTGCAAATCCAACGACTTGGCTAGGACAACTCTGAAAGTGTATTCCGTACTTTGCTATACTTATTGTTACCAGGAACACGTAGGTAAAGTAGTCGGGAATTCAAAAGTGATTTAAGCTCCGTTAAGTATATACAAACGTATAGGTATACATACGAGAGACATGTACATATGTACAGAGAGAGAGACTAATAAAATCCCTAAATGATTTCGAGCCCTCGTGGACGATCATACTAAGTCATAACCGTATACAAACGCAGGGAATAACCATAGCCGTCATTTATACCAGAAATATCAGCGACACGACTTCTTCCTATTTGCCCGCGGGCCACTTCCGGATACGTTATGACGATGGTTCATTTAATAGTGACATTTATTTACCCCGCGTCTATCGCCAGGTATCGCGCGCGATACTTTGCGAATTCACGTGCGTCCAAAGGGGATGAAATAAAGGAGGTAAAATAAAAGAGATGAAAAAGAAAGGGGTCCTAGTAGGGCTAATCTACTTGAGTAATGGCATCGTTTCGCAGGGCTCGTGTCGAGTGACTCTCCGATTCCGATAAAGAGCATTTACATTTTCCAGTCTTCAACCTGACTGTGTGTACGAAGCGATTCGTTAAAACGGCGACACCCGTTATAACGTATAACGCGCCTGCCGTGATTCATCGAATACAAGTTAATTCGTACCAGAAGGTAACAAAGAGGTTAGATATGTATACCGCGTGTAGGCCAATAGTAAAGCGCAAGATATCTGGCTAACGGACAAATCTACATCAAGGTATTTTTAGCTGTGCAATATAAAACTTCATAAAACTGTACTCGTATATTTCGTATTCGTTATTAGCATGCAGCTGTTACGTAACGAACGACATCGTACCGGTGGGGAGTTATTTTATAGTGATATATATATATGTATATGTATAAGGGTAGTACAGCTGATAGGTCAATCTCAAATATTATATGTGTGTGTGTGTGTGTGTGTGTATACATGTATAGACGTAATGTTGAATACATTCACCTCCGTCTAGCGTCGAGACGTTTAATCTCTCACGAAAACGTCGAGTTCTCGTCTCGAATCGCGTGATATCTAAAAGCGTCGTGACGCCTCGCACGCTTACGTATTTATGGTTAAAATTAAAGTGGCGGTTCGTCGAATCTACCTCAGGCACCATATGGACTCTCAATATCAATTGAAACGCGAATACATTTGGGAATTCGAAAAAGTTTTCGCACGGCGTCTCTCTCGAATCGTAAGCCGAGAATCTCTTTATGAGTCAAGTTTTGCAATAGAGCGGACACCGCGTGCTTATACCGAGTGACGTGGAGTTTAGCACGGAACGCCGAAACTTTTACGTGATAGAAAATCGAATTTGTATTTTTGACGTACGCGACGGTAACGGTCTTTCGCGTAATTCGAACGCGCATCCCTTTTTGAAATTGCGAAGAAACAGCGCAAAGTGCATTAATGCGTCGTTGCAGTCTGTTGCGAAAATATACATATATTCGAGGAAGGTTAATAGTTTGCATGGGAGCGAGGTGTGTCTTGTTTTATTGTTATTGGCGAAATGCCTAATAAAATGAGAGGGACATGATATAAATTTAATATGAAAATCACATTAGCTCGCGGCTTTCGAAATGGCATTACAATGCCGCGGAACTGTGTGGGTTGGGGTGTTATATGCTTTGTTCGCGAAAACGCATGGCCGATCGAGGGTTAGGGGTGTTTTATTAATCAATAACTCATGCAGTTTTTGTCGAGCGTGCGGTTGGACAACAGGCAATAATGCTGCACTGTAAACAGTGGATTTGCATGGCGAATGAGCGGTTTCATTTATTATTTACCGAGCGTGAAATAGAGACCGGAATAGACCTTGCGTGCTGGACCCCCCTGTATATGTAAACGCGAACGAATGCTTATTTAGGTCGACGAAATTCTGATGCGTTATGACTTTTGAAAGGGGCGCTAGTTGTTTCAATCATTCCATTTTTGTTTTCATTTTGTCTACCTTTATTTTCTCTCTCTCGTTTTTCACGTTGTGAATGCGAATCGAATGAATGCGAGAGGCGTAGAAATGCATAAAATCCCTTTACTGAGTATTGTAGTCGGTAAAAGACATAGGTTTTGTTTTTTAACTGTCAGTTTAATAGAAAGGTGTGCCGAATCGTGTTTTACATTTGTCATTTTTTTTTTTTTTTTTTTAACGTCAATATATACATACGATATATTGATCATGGTGAGTCTTGCCCACAGACGTACGCTTAATTAATTCGCTTCTAATAGTCCGATTTGGCAATATTTTCTAGCGTTGAGTATTATGTGTATCTTCTGTAGTTGATGAGTATTAATGCATAATGCAGTTGAGATTACGTGTAACTGATCTTTCTGATTCTATTCTTGTATTGTTATTTCCAACTAAGGATATAACTGTTACCCTCGTTTGACAGTATTTCTGTGTTGACTATTTGTAAGAATTTTCATCCTCGTAAATCTTGCTGACGCGTGGATGAAATATTATACAGTATGGAAACATTGCAACGAAAATTATACATATCGAAATTTAGAGTTGCGCGTAAAGTGCGTTAATAAAATTGTCATACGGATTTTCGGTGCAACGTTATAAAATTAAAACTCAAACGCGTGATATCGCAGTGACTGGTAGACATTGTGAAATTTATCGCTTAAGAGTGTGACGTGTTATCATCGACGTAAAAAGCCGACGTAAATGTCTCAAAGGCAACTACGGTAAGGTATCCAATATAACGTGGTGGAGAGACTGGGGACTATACCTTACGAAGGTACGCCAATGCACATTCCCACTTTGCATAATTCTTTCATAAACGTTGCTGGATATATAAATATATATATATATATTGAAGCGGCTTTAATAGAACGATAATTCATTTAACGTCCCATCTCATCAGCCGGCTTTATGATTCAATAACACGCGGGAGCTCACAATAATTTCAACAGCAAACGTCCAAGCGCGAACATCACCGGTATTCGAAATACAGCATTGCGCCAGCAATCATTACGCCACTGACAAAGTAGTAATCAGAGTGAAATACATGAAAACGTCATATTGCCGTATAAAAAGTAATTGTGTTATCAGTAAACTACATTATCAGTGTATAAAAACACGAAGGTGCGATACATCATCTAATGTACATACCGTCACACGATATAACCATATTCGTATCATATCAGACATATATGTCACCCATCGACCTACATACAATAATTATCCTCGGTCGAGTGTAATTCCCGCGCAATTCTAATCCAATCTCATTTAATGATTGGGAATCGACCTATCACGCGGATTGCATTTAATTAAGGGCTGTCAGTCAGCCTCAGTCGGAAAAAGTGACGTGAACCCACGTCTTCCGGCATAGCCGTCCACTTCCATTTCCGCCGTCAGGGACGGTAGGATAGATCGGGACTCGACCTAGTGAAATGCGAAGTTTCTTTGCTCTAGAGAACGTTTAATCATCTCGGATGTTCAGCGAACAACAACTTTCAGTTCTAACCTTGTTCTTGTCTTCGGTGTACGTTAAGATCCGAGCATAGAAATAGTCCGTCCACGTGTCGGAAAGCTCGTACGAGATTGGAAGTCGGGATAAAAGACTGGGAGAGAGTGAGAGAGAATGCTCGTAAGGTGTGCATGAGAGCGAATAGTAATAGAAATAAATATGGGAAGCTCGAAGATGATTTATACCACCCAAGAGTATCCCGTATCTAAGCTCGTGCCACAATAAGCACAGCTACGTCTGTCTCTTTAAGTGTCTAAATCTTTCTAAATCAATCTCAATGTTGTCTTTGTGGTTGTGGTTGTTGGGGTGCCATGGGTTGGACGTTGAACGTAAGAAGTCATCGGCGGGATTGAACGCCAAGCGACTACACGGCGCCGTTGTCACCTTCACCAGCCCAGAGTCCCACCTGGTAAGCTCTGTCTCCAGCTTTATCGAGAAAGAAAGAAAGAAAAGAAAAAAGAAAAAAAAAGAAAAAGAAAAAAAGAAAAATAAACCAATGGATAAGAAAATATGTCTATAAAAGCTCTGGCTCGCTGATTGGCCGGCCCGTTTCACGAACACGCACCTGATTGGCTAACTCACGCGAATCTAGCTTAGCGCGGTGAGATATTAATAATACGCACCTACCAACACCCACCTTTGCGAATGGTTAGGTATCACGATATGTACATAATATACTTATTATATACACCGCCTATGTTATATACGTAGGTACTTATATTTGCACATGCACGCCAATCCTCACTCATCCTCGTATCACTGTACGCTGATAAGGCGCTGCGTCCTGCGTCTTATCCGCGGTCGCTCGACGATTCCGCCAGGATAGAAGCAAAGGATATTACATGTATGCGCCAGGATGCATTTACAGTACGAGTCTGTGTATATATGTATATATATATATTTATTACGTACATTCAGTATTACTTACTATACATGTACATCCGTGGCATAACGTTAAATGCACAGCTCGTAAAGCTCAAAAGCTCTCGTGCTGGATGCATCCGATGCTTTCTGATCAATTCTGACAAGATACTATAGAGCCATTCTAGAAAATTGTAATTCTAAGCTACGTCTACGCGATCATCATTCACGAATCTCATTTCGCAATGAATTGGACTAATTAGCTCGTGCACCAAAATGCATGCGGAATCCTCGGTGAAGCACAAAGCTTGCATGTGACGCATACGTTTTGTTCTTTCAGGAGAAGAGAATCCACGACTCGACAATATATGTTGTATTAATTCCATATATATATATATACAATCTATACATATTGTATACAACGCATTAACACATTGTCTATACTTCGTTCAAACTTACACCATTTACGGAACGGACGAGATTATATGAAGAACTTTAACACACTCGTTGCATATATATATGCATTTACTTATTCCGTTATATTCCTCTCGCCATTACAAATATTGCGCGTTTCTAAGCTCGCATCTAAATTCGACCTTTATATACTGCAGCTTTGTAACACGTCACACAACGTTATATCATACACACATCTTGAAGGCTGATATAAGAAAAAAAAAAAAAAAAAAAAAAAAACTTGCTGCTGATACGGTGGGGCTCTGGTAAGACAAATTTTTTTCATTACTATGCTATTCCTATATCTATTATATGACGTAAGTACTTATATATATAGTCTGGGTTATGGTACCTGTAAAGTGCCGTATACCAATCATGATACTGCATCCTATTATCTATTACGTCCCGCAGGATAATTTTATATAAAATTACGTAAGCCACGCTCTAAGTTAATTAATGCACCAATCGATATCAAGTATTAATTAGCGAGTGCTCGATTTCTCATTCTGACCAGATAATTACGATTGACGAATCTTTTTTTTTATTTCTTTTTAATCACGTGTCTGATGCTTCGTATGTCCCGTTGATCGAAACGGCTACTCCTTTCGGTTCCTTATTTATGCGCGCGATTTTTCGTAAATTTATTATTGTCACCTAATGCACGAGACGACGTATGGTTGCCGTGGTTGTAAAGCTAAACTACGTGTGTGCTACATATCGGACTCGAGGCTTGCACGTTGCACGAAGCAGCTTGCGGTTTCCGAACCCAGGAGAGCGTTACCTCAACAGCTACCGATATGTGGCGATATATAACCATGTTCGATGCAAACATTACATAGATAGTATAGTATATACACTGGATGGATATATATTATATGTATATATATATATACCTGCATACGTATAACGTGCATACTACATGAAGGTTCGATAGGGTATATGTGATAGGTAATATATGACGTCGTTATAGAAACTATTATAAAGACTAACTATACTCGGTTTTAGATTCTTAGATATATTGTAGGTCACCGTGTGTTTTATTAGACATATTGGATATATGATTGATCGGAGTTTATTCGAACGTACTCTTGAACGTCCTGAAGTCGATCATATCGTGACGTAAAAATTTTTTATTATGCGCTAACTTTTTGTTGCTCAGGGCAAAAAGTGAACTTTTCAAATTTTCTTCATTCAAGGATCGTGATATCGTGACAGTATCTTCCACCGGGATCGGTTATCTCGTTCGAAGGTTTAATCTTTTCTGAATTCTAGACTTCTAGTATCATGATGTGGCTTACTTGAGGTAGAAACGTATCCTCGACTGTCTGGTTCCTTCCTGTTACGTTTCTGACGTTCCTGGCAACTTCTACTATATGATGTATACTCTGGGGTAAAGTAACGTAATCAACAATGTGGCAGGTATTCCCTGGTGTGCATGATCTAGTCGACCTGGACCAATAGCAGATCAGTTGCTGTCTGGCTACGTTGTGTTTTGTCAATAAAATAATTTTAATTAGCAGATACAGAGGTTCTTAGGAAAAAATTGATAAGGGTCGTTGAGATATCAATGAATTAAAATAAATTGAATATGGAGTATATGTATGATATGGGTATCAGTGGTGATAACATAATTTTCAAATGGCTTAATTAATTTTTGAAATTTTTTTTTTCTTATCAATGATTTACTCTGTTTATAATATGGTGAGTTTTGTATGGTGGAATCAAAGCTAACAGTGATGATCATGCCGATAGGATCTCATGGCTTAAGCGACTGAACAAATTAATCGAATTGAAACACTCGTTCCTGATGAAGAAGTTTGAATAGAGATTAATTTCTGGCCTGAAGATTCTACCGAAGCTGACAGTAACCGATTCGTTGAGGGAGTCTGGGGAAATGTGGTTTCTGGTTTAAACCAACTGCAAGGGTAACTCTGGGTTAGGCTGACTAACCCTGGCTTTACTTCCTACACCATACCGTATAACACCAGCAGCCCTTCCTAATAACATTACTAACTTACTACCCTTGCTTCAACCTGTCTGCTTCTCCTTTCTGCTTGCCTACCTATACCTGCCCTTGGCTGCACCCCAATTCACCAGGATACTGGCCAGCATATCCACCTTTCGCGCTCCCTTTGAAAGAAGGGCATAACATCCCTTGAGTATTCCCCGAGTCGATATCAGCAGCAAAGTTTGCGATTTTACGGGAGCATTGGAAAACGAGAATACCAGACTCGAAGATCTTTACTTTTTATTTTATATTTTCTTTTTTTTCCACGAATTTTAAACGTAGTTCGAGATAAGGGAATCCTCGGTGGGAGTTTCGAGCCACACCCTAATCATTCCCGATATATCTATACATACATAAGAACTGTCAAATCTTCAATCTGATATTCATCTCTGGGTGATTTGTGAAATCTCATTATATTTCATCCCTTATGAAATCTTGCTGAATATTTGAAATTACACTCGCTTCAGGCGGTAGCAATTAATCACTTATATCCAAAATACAGATGGCGTGCAGTAACTGTATTTTATGCAAATGAAGTAACATCGCACCGAAAATGCAGTAAGTTTCTAATGGCGTTTAACCACTGTTGTAAAGTTTGCCCCTTAAAACTTAGAGATTGTCTAACTGCCATTCGGACTGTCCCTCCGTAAGAGCAGCTCCATTTCTACATTCCAGGCATTGGTTTACTTGTAGAATCTTGAGAGTGCAGGATTCGCTTAGCTACCAAACTGATTGCTGACCCGTACAAGATGAAGAGGAAAAAAAAAAAAAGTAAGTAAGAGAGAATGAAGAGGAGGAAAACGAGGAAGTAAGCTGAGAGTCAGTAACCATCCATTAGAGGAACATCTCTTGAAGGAACCAGAGAAAATCTAAAGTACCAGTCGTGGTCAGTGTACACGTGGCTTTGTTCCATGAATCACACGTAACCAAGAGTGGCTTCCTTAGGCTTTCACCTGATGCCACAATTCATTTCATGGATTTAACAAGCCTTCAAACTCATTCGAGACCTCGGCTATGTCTTGTAGTCTCGTTGAGACTTCTCTTCAAGAGGTTTAAAACCCGGTCAAAGCACTCCTAACAAAGAAACTCCTCTGATCCACTCAGTTGGACCAAACGAAGGCTTTTTCAAAAACTCTATTCGAACAGGCGGGTTATTATTCTATGAACAGCTTTTTGTAGTTTTATTAGGTATACAGGATGCCTGGATGACAATGCATGAAAGCTATGGGAAAGCTTTTTGAAAATTCGAATATACCAATTCCATATTCTCGGCATTCTCCTACGTATAGCTTCGTGTTATGAAATACTTGAACATCATTCTTTATTGTAATCCTTATAAGCGTTTTCCTTATTGATCTTAGCATCACATCATGACTGATGAACGAACTTTGATCGGTTCTTCTTTAAAGTTATATACTAATAGTTTTTATGATTTACATACTTTAGTAGATAATTTCACGATGGGCAGGTGCAGAATGTAGTGGCTACCACTGAAATATAATAGTTAGGCATTGCTGACAAATTACTAATTGAATTAGCTGGATGGCATTAAAGTGAAGAAATGTATAAAGTCCACTGAATTCTCAGCGAGTGTCTTCTATCCTGGCTGTGGGAGGTCGCAAAGGGTTTAAGCAGATAGGAAACTCTAGGATTACTAAATAATTTATTTCGGAAAGTAATTTAACTTTTCTAATTGATCGTCTCCGCACTCCACTCGGAAACTGAGAGTTGGCAAAACGGAGTGAAAGGATGAGGAAGAAGAGACGAGTGGCCAGTAGGATGCTGGGCTCTCGTCTGGAGCTTGGTTCTCATCCCTTTGAACACTTCAGGATGCCATTTCGCGGTTCAGACTAGTTTGAGAAAAAAAAGGAGACTATATTTGCTCTTCTCATAGTACTCTGAGGAATTGATCTTCCGGTTGCTAATTATCATCCAACACAGGTTCGTAAGGATGTAACGTTATAGATTGAAAACTTCATCCCCTATCGATGCTTCTGAATTCAGGATACATGTCTGTGTATACATATTTGTGCATCTGATATGTAATACATGATGTTTCTTCGTTCTATCTCACTTCTCCCTGGACCCTTTTTTCACTTCCGGAGATTCCTTAGGAAAACGAAAGATGTTGTTGGAAACTCCTATCGGCGAATGGATTTCCAAGCAATTTTCCTGAATAAACAAACCGTCCCTGTGTTTCTATCTTTCTCCAAGCGCGCACTTGAACAGAAATACTTCCACCAGCTTTAGATTGTCCTACTCGTCTTTTGCGACGCACTTTACCCAAGGATATCGGGCTTATCAAGCGACAGTTTACCTTAGAATTCCAATTTTCTAGCACGAAAGAACGCCCTTTCGATACCGTAGCTATAGTCATACGTCGCCATAGAGACACATTGAAGTCCCCAAGGTGGTGAAACAGGGTGGTGAAATAGGGTAGTGGATACGGAGACTTGGTACGAAGAAAAAGAAATAACTCAAAGCAAAGAGATCACAGCGCTCCTCAAATTGTGTACAAAGAGAGGAAGTAACGATTTTTCATCGTACGTGAAATTCGATATTACACAGAAACAATATGATATATCAAACTATACCGGATATACGTGACACAGTGATTGATTGTGCTCTTTGAGACGTCCTATATCCGGACAGATGCAATACATCTGTGACTCACTTCTATAAACGGATATACAGCGATGACATCGGGAATCGCTAAAACGATGTTACTTTTTCCGCGCTGACGTGACAGGGTGGTACGTACGTTTTCAAGAAGATATTCGACATCCTTGACTATATCGAAAATTTCGTTACCCATGATTCCACGCGCTTCGAAACTTTCAGAGAGGATCGAGCGTCATGCTGACGCGAGTTAGCGGATGTTATTATCGTATCAGTGTCAGTCAACAATATTTGCCGACCCTTCACGAGACTCCAGGAGCGTCTTGTTACTTTATGCATAAAGGCAATTGGCTTCGGTCATTTGGAGATATATTTTTCTGATTTATATATGATACGAGGACTATGCATTATTACGTCACATATATCTACCTGAGTACCTACCATATATTGTATATACTCATGAGACGTTTCCAGTAGCTCTTGCCTATACTTCACTCATCCCGAGGCAGTAACCATAACGCTTGCCACCATAGTGAGTATCGCGCCAGCGTGATATCAACCCTTGCGGATATGAAAGGCAAAGTTACGAGGCGAAACAAGGAAACGGAAACAGCCTGGAAGTAAAACGTAACTCAAGTTCCACGAGTTCCCGATAGGAGGCCAGATAGTGAGACGATTTGACTCATCACAAATCGTCAGGAAGGTCTAATTAAGGCAGACTGTGTGGACAGCATCCCTTGTTGACTTAATAAAATCCTCAGAACCAACACTAATAGACTTTACTTCCCTCAAGCGAAAAACTACCGACTATAATCGTTACGGATCTTGATTTTTTTTTTTTTGTAACTCTTGTTCTCAACTTTCCTTGTACTTCGCCATCGTCCTTCCTCTTCTCGTGCTCTCCTCTTTCTTTCTTTTTTCTTCCAACTTTTTTCTCTCTCCTTAACTCGCGGCTATGAAGAATTCCCGTGAGAATTCCGCCGATTTCTAATATAAAATCACGACTCGAAAAACTCCTGGAAAGGTTTGCCGTCGTCTTCACGTCAACGAGAGCAGCGCCGCGGTGCGGCGCGCCAGTAAAACTCTAATATGCAAAACTAAAGTCGGACAAAGTTCCGATAGGGTAATATCCCACTCAAAGTTTACACTGCTCGGCCATGATCATAAAATTGTATGAGACCGTATGAATAAGGTAGACGCTGCAAGTGTCCCACGAATAAAGTCGCGACAGCGCACAGTCACGAAGCGAAAGACTTAAACGTCGCCAACGTTAACCGTGCCGGATCCACACGAGATTTTCATACAGTTCTCGAAATCCTGTTGTTCTTCGTCCTCTATGCTTTTTTCCCTTGCACACAATTTTCAACCTGCATCCCTGAATCACGTTTGTTCCGTATTCTTTACACGATGCTTTTTCTCCTTCCTGTTTTAAATTTCCCACCTCTTTCACGTCTGCCCTCCAGGTCTTAGCTACGCAAAGTCTAGGATACCCGAGTACTGCCAGAAGCTACTGCCAAGTAAGGACTAAGGAAAAAGGTAAAAATATATGAAAAAGTAGCAGTAGCCTGAGGCCCACTCGAGGATATTATACTTTCTGACAGTTTAAATAGCGCAGCCTTATTCGACTCAGACAGCTACCACCCCCTTTCAGACCCCCTCCCTTGAATAATGCAGCACACGCTTAACCACTATGAATCAGCATCAGGACAAAATGGCTCTCCCGTACAGGAAGTGTTTCCAGCTGCTAATACCAGTTTAGCATCAAAGTGTCTCAGCGTACTAATCCGCCAGGATAAGGTAAATTCGATATCACTCCAGAGCCCCGAAATGAAACGCAAAAGCATTCGGCAGAGTTCGGCAAACTTCGTGCCCTGAGGTATATCAATATATTATTCCCAGATGTCTTACCGATTCGTACTATCGACGTGTCACGTTCAATCCTGAAAAAACATCTTCTCTAACGACTATCGTACCATACGTATATTATCTCATGAGATTTCAAGCACTCGCTCAAGTACGCGTGTACTTTACTTTAATAAATATTGATTCATTCTTCCTACATTTTTTTTTAGGTAAATTAATAAATATACGTTCAACGCGTTTACGAGATACGTATTGCACATACGTGTTTAACCACGTAGTGGTTACATGTCTATATCAATATCTATTGAATAAGAAGATTCTGTGACTTGTTTGTTTCAGGTATTGCCACCTTGGAAAGCTGCCAAGTCTGGAAGTATATCTTTCAAAATTCGTACGAACGAGCCCAATGGATTGGTCATGTACAGTCGTAGTGGAGCTCATGGTCGGGTGGGTGAACTTCATCAGTTCTTTGTTTTTACCATAGCTACGTATACTTGTGGATGTGTTATTTTCATATCCTGAAGATACTAGCTGTATACGAATAAATAATTATTTTACCAGCGAGAAATTTATTATCGGCTGGGATGATAGATAAAATGTTTCTTCGCTTATTCAACGTCGATACGAAGCTTTAACTTTCGAGACTCGATATTCATTTCGGTAAACGATGCTTTTATCTAAGTGGATATTTATTTTTTGTAATTCTCTGCATTCTTTTTTCATTCCAATCCGATAAATCGCTAATAACAGATTCTTTAAATACTACCGACCTAATGGTATAATAAGCCAATTAAAATTGCCCTCTAATTTAACGAGGGCAAAATACTTCACTAAAATGCGGACACTGTAGAACGATATAGCATAAGACTGGTTGGTCGATTCAATTCAGGGGTTTTGAGGGACGAGAAAGGGTTAAAAAAATGGGGGTTCCAAGGCTGGAGATACGACGGGTTGCTAATTCAAAGTGGTGTAGAGGATGAAAGCTCGTCACACTGATAATTACATTGCAATCTGTTTGATATGTTCTATGTAGACTAGGAAATGTATTTTCGGTCGAGTACAAAAATGAATTATTACTTAAAACGTCCTGTCGATTTAACATGCCTTTGTACCGGTTTATGTACACAGTACTTGCATTCGTAGTAAAAGTTTGAACAGTGACTAGTATTTCGTAAAAAGTGGATTTGTCAAAAAGGACATTTTTACGAAAAAATGAAATATTCAATGCTTTTAAATATTTTACAAAAATCCAGTATCGAAAAGGGATTTTCCCAAGCCGAACATCAACCCTTTCACAACCCAACCCCCCTAAAATTGATATCCCGTAATGTACATAATATAAAAGCAATTATCAATAATCGCGAATTCAAGACTTTTTGTATAAACTTGTCGATTAGAGTTAAATATTCATAATTAATAATCACATTACTTTTTCGTCTATAGCTAAAACCATGGAAGAATGTCGACACAACTTTTTACTTAGTATAATGAAATTTACTTGTCGCTGATCTAAAGGAGGTACAGAATATTTTTGGTTATTTTTCAAAAATATTCTTTTGTATCATATTCACGGAATATTTATTTCCCAAATATATTAACTCTACAGTGCAATACGAGTCGACAGTGAAATTTAATTCTTCGGACGCACCAGTGAACTCGGCTTTTAATTTACCAGGTTACCAAATTCCTACCATATATCACTCGCTCGCAAATGGTTCCAGTACATGCAAAAGCAATAACCAAAAACTTGTCGGCTGAATGTACATGAAACCTTCTATGAATTTTACAGCCGGATCTATTCGCCTTTGAGATGCTTGGCGGACATCTCTACCTTCATGCAGACTTAGGAAGTGGTCCCGTTAAAGTAAGGGCGTCTCGACGTCGCGTTGATGACGGGATCTGGCACGACGTCGCATTACGTCGAGTGGAACGCGATGGTCGGGTCACCGTCGACGATTCGCCCGCGGAATTTCGTACACCCGGTAAGAGAAATAATTGCAAGTATCTATGCTTTCTTATTTAACACCACGTGACAGTCACCATATAGAACGAAATGACCGATCGCGTCATCTCACGTCCATAATGACCTACGGCAAGTATCCCATAAACGTGTGATAAAAGCTTTATACGTTAATATAGCACAAACTTATTCCATCTTCTCAGAAATTGACGTTAATCATTTACTCTGTTGATTATACATGATTTCACTTAATTTTCCGACACTTTTCACCCCGTAGTAAAAAAAAAGAGGACAAAACTCCCTCTATCGATTGTCGTTCATCAAAATATTAATTATCGAACAGGTAGCAGCTATAATTGAAATAATCTTGACATCAAACAACTTCAGTGTTTCAATGCTAAAGTAGCGAAGAGAACATTAGCTATTACTATAGATTCTCTTACAATTTTCTTTCACGTTCTTATAAAATACGCGTCAGACGAGGGTAAAAATGTTTTTGTGTTTAAAAAAATTAAACGTAAATCTGTATTAATAATTGAGAAAACAGTGAACCGTCGATACGGGGATTCATATTTTGCTGATACCCATCGCTCGTCATCAATCAGGAATGGTTATCGACTCGTGACTCATGAATCGCATTCAGACATGACTTCCTATGCTAACACAGTAGGGATATATGTGATGAAAAAAGCACAAGCAAACAATTCGATTAATAACTCTATACCGATGCTTTATAATCGGATCGGTGCACCCGAGATAAACGTACCTATATGTATAACTATAGATTTAATTTCTGTTGTTCTGCACTCCATTTTCATCCATAAACACATCGACGCTGCATGCTGGGAAATATTATATTGTATGAAACGTCATTCGTAACTCTCCGGCGTACTTTGCAGTCAGTTTCATTAAAATTTAATAAGTCAAAATATCTCTTTTAGTAATTTCACCTACCAGGCAATCTTTTGGAGAATTATTCGTAATTTACAGAAAACTTTACTGTATACGGTTGTTTGTCACGTATGCGTACAGTAATAAATTCACATATACTATAAAACCTTCGTAACGTTTTCCAACAATTCTGACAAATCAAGCTTCCCACCAAAGATGCGTTTGTCCAATTCTACTGAACTTTTTACCTGGAGCTTTTTCAAAGCATGCCTAACGTTGACAGTGCATGTCAATTTTGTGAAGATACACCAAGTGTAAGGTGAAAGATATGTATGAGAAAATTAATGGAAAACGCGGTGGTTGCTGTATCTGATATATACGTATTTTGTGTGCGTGTATGTGCGTATATATATATATATATATATACATAGTTATTCAAGAAACGCCTATCTGTAAATTCGCATTTACCGATCGTCAACAGAGACGCAATATCGGCGAACTCTCAAGGAAGCAAACAGATAATTTCAGGTAGTTGCAGACCGAGCGGAGTGCAATTGCGGCTTTATTAAACCAATAAATAAACAGTTCTCCAGAAAGTTTAGCAACTGGAACCCATGGAGAGTAGCGTGTGGATGACGTCAAATAATGTACATAAACTTGAACATCTAGAATCTATAAGACATTTCTTCTCGTCCCTATCCATCTCCCTCTTACTCATACTCTTTCTGGCTGTGCGCGTTCGTAAAGTCAAGTAGCAAGTCAAGCTACAAAGTTCGAAACTTTCAAGCCCAGCCTCAATACCTATAGAATTTATAAACCACTGTTGGATTCAAACTTCCCTCGCGTCGCAGCTCACGAATTTCGTGATCAAGTCCGGTTATGGTAATATGCGAAATTACCCAATGTATAGACATCCCTCTGGCTTTAAGGCGGGTTCACATGTCTGTATATTTATATATACGTTTACATCAAACTGCAACGCGTATCTGTATAGACTTGGACTGCGTGCAAAAAATGTGCACAGCTGTACATATGGGAGTATCTATATGCAAAGATTCGTGCTCGCTCGTAGCCAGAGGTAATTATTTTGACAAGTTTTCAGGTATTTTCTGCGTCATTTACGTAGCGATAATATCCTGGGCACATATATATGATACTTCGAGTGTTTTTCTCGTTTCAACGCTTCTTTGATGAGCAGATACGTTTGCACTTTGCGAGAGAAAGTTATGCGAGAGATTGAATAAAAATGTTACATTTTTTTTAGATAGAATGAGGAAGAAATGTTCAAATCCAGATATGAGAATTGAAGCATTAGAAAGGACATGGTTGTCTATCGGGGTAAATGTATTGATCGAATATATATCCTGTTAACGTGGGGAAAAACAATAGACGAGTGATGAGCCTATGGCAAGACAAAACATTCTTAAACGCCAACGTTTTTCGGATCGTAAATCCAACGCGTAGGAATTGAAGAAAATAAGCAAGGATGAAATTCGTATTGACAGCTGCTCGCTGCTTGGAAATTTCTGACATTATAATTCTTAGTCAGTAATAAAGAATGTGTTATGCAGCTTGGACCGTTCAAATAAACACAAGTCGAATGTAGCATAGAACGGTCTAATGGTGTCTGTCGATTGCTATGTTTTTCTTAACCATCTGATTAGAATGAATCTACGTCATACCGATTGGCTTTCGCGATGGAAATTTTCTGGAAGCAAATTCCCTTACAGGAATTATCTTACATTTGTAGTTCGCCTAATAAATCATAGCTGGCGTAATTAGTTGCTTTTGGTACGTACGAACTTGGAGTTTGCGATATTCAAAGGTCTCAATGTCAATGTCACAAGTGCGCATGCGCAGTCGTTTGGTCGAAATTAAATTCTAATAATTCTCAATCGCAAATTCCTTCAGCGTTTACCACGACTTCGGATCGCGTAAAACGTAGACACATGATCGCGCACGAGACGTTTACCTTAGACATTATTATGTCACTTTTGAAACTAACAGTAGATCATTTAATTCACTATTTAACTTCTGTCTGCTTCGAAATAGGTGACTCCACTCAATTAGATCTTGACGGATTGCTATATATTGGCGGAGTAGGTGCCCCCTTTGCACCCCTGACAGTGCCGGCAGTATTGTGGAGCGGCGCTCTCAGACAAGGCTACGTGGGATGCATGAGGGATCTTGTAATCAACGGACACCCTGTAGATATTGCTGGTTACGCCCAGCAGCAGGATTCAGGTAAGTCGATTTATGAGAAAATACTGGACGAGGGAGCGGCTGGCAATTAAGGGAACAATCGGAAATACGATTACTTTCACGTTTACGTCAAAATTACTTATCCACTAGGCATTTTCCTCTAATGACCTTTCACAATTTATATCCATTCGGAATCGCACACCCTATAATTTTCTGACAACTGGAACTTACACCGCACTAATATAGTTTGTATGTATATACCTATCTGCCTACGAATCCTAGGAACTCGTATGTAGAGTTTACGACGAGACATTAAACCCTTGCTTTAATCACAGACAGAATGATCTGACGCAAACTCGGACTGACGGTTAAAATGTGAAATTAATGTCTGAAAATGTTTATACCTTCACTCGAGAGGATGAAGGTGTTCCTTTAATTGCTACAGTTGAGAATAAAAGTTATCAGATTCATCCGAAGCTACAATCCGGAAATGAAATGTACATTGAATAAAATAAAGTCTTTGCCTATGGCAGATTCTTCGCCGTTATGGATATTATGTAACTGATCGTAATCTAGAATGAGTAATTTTGTTAGAAATATTTATTTTCTTATTGTAAATATTGATCGCGTGAATTAATTATACTTTACGACAGTATAGAATATTGGTATCGATTGATTTTTTCAAGAAAAAAAATTTCATTCGCTGCGGACAGGATTCGAACCTGTGCGGGCATAGCCCATCAGATTTCGAGTCTGACTCCTTAACCACTCGGACACCGCAGCTCGTACAAAGCTTTGGATACTGTAGAATGTACTACATCGGCAATATTTATTTTTCACATTTTAAGTTGTTACTAAAGGTAATAATGAAATTATCGAAAGTATAATTTCCAAATATTAGCATATTAGATGAGCAAACATTTTTTGCGAATCACTTTTAATACTTAAATAATGAATGAGAAAACCCTAAAGAAATTTTATCGTTTATCTTATTAATACTACGTGCCTACAATTTGCTGTTGACAATTCACACAAATAAAATCATATAACGCATAATCACCTTAACGAAAAATAATTTTATTAGCAAATTCAAACTCCGTCACCACTGTTACATTCATGATTGAATTAATGAACATAATCGATTTTTATTCAGCCATCGAATGATTGATAACACTGAAAGACTATCTAACTTTCGACCCAAAAGTTACTTATGGAAAGTCGTTATCATCAAAACTCATTACATACATTTTTCTTAAGCAACAATCTAACAATAATTATCATAAATTATACCAGCATCCTAACTTTCAGTCTAGACTTTTTATACGATCAAATAAAAATGACCCACAATAATATTAACACTGACAAATCACAGAAGCTGACATTAAAATATGTCCTAATAACGTTCATGATATTTCGTAGGTGCCGTGAGACCAGCTTGTCACGTACAACCCCCTCATTGTCCATCTCAACCCTGCATGCACGGTGGCCATTGCCTCGAGGGCTGGAACAGATTTCACTGCGATTGCACAGGAACACCTTTCACGGGACCTACGTGTGGCAAGGGTGAGTCAATTTAAAACGAGAAAAAGTTGGTCGCATTAAAATCCACCAAGTTCATTACAAAAATCACGCAACCTCCTCATGATCCCTAAGGGACAGCCGATTTAGGATCAAATAAATAACAACACTTATTTTATGTATGCACATATATATAAAATATAATATATCCAAATCTCCACACGAAGGGTCGGGCACTTTAGTATCGTCTGGCTTTGGTTATCATATTTCTATTAGACACATCCTAGATATAAAGGACAGCTGCAGTTACAGCGATATAATTTAAATCAGAAATCTAATAACAGTTATGAAATTTTTTGCGTAATGACGTAATGCACACACATAATGATAGATTTCAGTCAGACTATCAATTATCTCGCTACACTTCACTTGCATAAGATTCGCTGACATGAAATTGCATTACTATATACTTTTACTCAAACAATACATCTCGTGGGCTTCGATGCACATCGCAGATGCATCCACACTGCATCTGAATGGAAGTCAACAAATGACTGCACTGATGCCGGAGGATTCGAAGACGCAGGCTGAAGAAGTCGTTGTGCGATTCAAGACAACAAAACCACGAGGGTTGCTACTAGCCACCAGCTTGGAGAACAGCTCGGATCGATTGCAACTGTCTCTGGAAGATGGCAACGCGAAAATGCTGATCCACGTTGGCGATCGAGAAAAGGTGAGACGATTTTCCACTTAGATAAAGACGATGCCATTGCCTACGTTATTTGTTGGATCCAATATCCATTGGAGAAACGTGAAGACGGTCGCAGCAGGTAAAGGCTGGCTGTCAAATACAAATCCGCGTGCATTTATCAAAGGTGAGAAAACGCGTAAATGCTTGTCCTGTAAAATATTTTTCGAAAGATCACGTCACAGTGGGAATTACGGTATAAGATGAAAAAATAACTTGACTGTATTTATTGATTGTATGACTGGCTTAATTATGAATACGATAATAATTAAAAATATGATTAAAGTGTGGTTGATATAAGTTAGATGGATTTTATACCGTCATCTTAACATAGTGACCGTATAATGGCTTATTGATTATTCTATAAGAAAACTGAATAGCTGATTCATGGTTGCAGCTAGGTAAAAAAAATTGCCGTTTAGCACAGCCTGGCTATAGCATGAAGTATTTTTTTTACCGTAGAAGGCGGACACAGGGTTGTCCTTGTTATTAATGACAAAGGGATTAATTAATCCGCGAGAGGGAAATTTGACCTAAAATTTATGGCTTGAAGCAGTTTGAATATTTCCTTGTAGCATAATAGGGACTCGGCTCGTCGCTGAAGTTGAGCGTATCGCAATTGTGTTTGTATGCCGGGAACAACCGGAAGTTCAGTGGTGCTTAAGTGCACGGATGAAATGAAGCTCAATTCGTGTACCCTTATTTCGCGCTTGTTTCTTTATCTTACAAACGGCTCCCAGAACGATTGGCCAACGCGATTTGATTCTGCATTTTTAAAGACACGAAGAAGCCCGCCACTCGCTTTCGAGGCTCGAGCTATAAGCACGTACACCCGTATACCTTATGGTACCTTAGGTAGTCTATGCAACATACATACACCAGAGTCTAGGGGAAATGGTTATTTGCAGCTACGATTCTGGTAACCATTTTGGAGCATCCCGAGCCAACCCGTAATCCAATTCTCAAGGAAAAATAAAAAGCTGGAAACTTGAAGCTAAAGAAAAAGGTAATACTGATCTGGTGGAAGTGTCGAACCGACATCAGAAACAAAAGTGCCAAAGCACGTACCACCCGGTAGAAAAATATTAAAACTCCAAACGACACTTTGATATTGAAAAAAAAAAAAAAAAATGATCTCATTGGGTGTGGCAGGTCTTCGGGTAAAGGACCTTAACCGCAAACTCCATAAATCGAGGGTGGCTAGTATAAAGGGTGATGCGAGGGAGAAGTCTAGATCGCTAGGGACAGGTACTCTCGCGTCAGAATTTATAAAAGGGATTTGAAAAGCGACAAGCTCTACGCTGAAATTCTTCATTGAAAGCACTCGCGAACTTGTCAATCGAAGGTATCCCTATCTACGACAAAGTTCAGAATCAGAACCGAAATAAAAATCGTCACCCCGTATAAAAACTCAAGTAATAGTAAATTCTACTTGCCACCCTCGTTCCTCGTGATGTCCTCGTCGACGTGGACGTTTAAGCGTTAACTTAATACGTCAAACAGCCGAAATTTCATGGAGTAAATGGGGTTGACGTTTCTGACTACATCGTCTTATCTACGGTAACGTGATATTCTTTTTGATGGCGATGCCACTTCGTACCAGCCAAACCAGACACACTTTACTTCGTGTACGTCGAAAGTCTTGGAAGCTTCTCTTCGTATAGACTGTGTGCACTGTCACACATGGCGGACGTAGACGTCTACAACCAGGAGTTATATTATTGTTACGCTAGCGAAATGGACATGGCAAGGACTCGTACCTATTGTACGCTCGAACAACATTGCACTCGACATTTTGTGTAGAATATAGGAAAGTCCCGACGTTTCCTGTTCTGTGATATAATTTATGTCTTGTCGTGTTATTGCGGCCATGGTGACAGTTACTGCCGTCGTATACGTTATACCAAGGAATATGACGTCTCAGGCGCCATTTTGATTGTGTCAAAGTGTGTTACGTAATCTGGCTTTAATGAATGCAGTCGCCTGCATTCTTACCGAATGTGAATTACCCTTGAAGAATTGTCATAGAGTATTCGGTGCTTCATGGGACAACAGTGCTGGTCGAAAGTATTCGCACAGTGCGATGCTGGTCAAACGTATTACACTGTGCCAATACTTTTGACTAGCACTGTACGCAGGCTAGGGATATTAATTGCTACATGCTAATATTCGTATAGCTATGTATGAGTATTCGTACAGTCGTAGAACAGAACGGTCTATCTCGCTACATAATTCCCCAAGAACGTTGAGAACAGATAGGGGGCGTCGTTCGATGGTAGCGGTGTAATTCAAGGTAATGTTTCAATCTTGGAACATGGGCTCGATAATTGAACGGAATAATTAATACAAGAATGCAATATCGTGATTAGTCTCAGAGACTGGATTAAACTGAACTGGTGAGATTTCAATGAGCTCCGATCGAGGGTCGATGGAAAGAATCGTACGTCGTTCTGATGCTGATGAAAGATTTTGGACGAGAAAGATGAACAGGGTGGAAAATCATAGCGTGGAACTCGAAACTCGATAAGACGAAAGACTAGGACATTGGTTGGGGAAAAAAAGATGGTAGAACATGATAAAAATTACTGCAAGTGAAATAGAGAAAAAAAAATAGAAATTTAGAAAAATAGAAATTCTTTGGTATACAAAAGACTGTGTACTCGTATCGGGCATTTACTTACTAGTGCTGCTAGTATGCAGTATATATGTGTCTAAATAGGGAAGCACTTAAACTTATTAAAATATATCATAGCGACCAGTATAGCCCTTCTAATATAAAGGGGTGACTACCCTCAATGCCTTTCCAACTCCTGGACTGTAGGATTCATGCCTGCTTTCACAGTAGCGATTTGCTCCATTGTTACGAATGCAATTTACTTTATAGATAGTCGGAATCTAGAAACGAATCTCCTGTGAAAGGGAAGCCAGACTAGACGTTTTTAAGTGCCCGAAATATCGTCGTAGGACCTGAAATTATGGATTTTATTCTATCATTCGAAGCGCGAGAATTCTGATCGGTACGAACGCTGCTTTAAATCTTGGCTGTCACGCCTCCTCGCTCCTATTCAATCCGTTCTGCGGAAGTGACGTGGTATTGACAAAGAAACTTTTCAGTCTCACAAATTTAATTTCTATTTGATGTCACTGGATATTTTTAACGTCTCAAAAACTGAATGCTAAAATAACTCAGATATTCGTATCTCGCAAACTGTTATTTTATGTCCTTCCTGGGATAGCATTGTCATTGCAGTAGTCATTTACCAAGGATAAATTCTTCTTTCGCTCTGCTTGTATGAAATCGCTTTGGGATGAAATTCCACAATGCACAAATTCCCTTTACTGGGAATTACCAGGAGCCTGTGCCATTTCAAAGTGAATAAAATAATCTGGCATCAAATGATGACGCGTATGCGAATTCTCTTAGTTACGTATAAATCTGTGACCACCCGGTAGATCAAAACTATTGAACTAATTAAATAGAACAAAAATGTTATACGATTAATACAAAGCCATGAGAATTATATTGGCTACCATAATACGTTTAACAATTCAACATTATGCGGGAACTAATGAGCGAATCCTGCTTGTTCACAGGGGAAATCGTAGTGAGATTTATTGGTTAGCAAGCTGGAAATACCGTGATTGGAAAATTGGTTATATTCGGATATTCATTTGACACACAAATGAAAGACCGATCGAGCTGCTCCGATGCGAGCACGGAATGCCGGTTACCAATGGGATATAATTTTCCAATCTCATTCGTGAATCAAAAAGAGTAAATTGAATTACGACTAAAGCGCAACAATCCGTAAAGTAGTAGCTTGGGCTAAATTAAGATCTCGTGAAATTACTCGTCCTTCAGATTTCTAATATTCGCGTACCTTTCAACGCGACGATAAACGAGTCTAAAGATCCTAAGAGACAAAAGAAATGACAAGCGTTACTTCCATACAGGATAATTCACAGTGGAGACTCAAGACGAGAATAGGAAAACTAGAAAACAGAACAACCTGCAGTGAAATTCACAGGGAAATTCTTGTAAAGTTCTTTCTCTCTCTCTCTCTCTCTCTTAGTCTCAGTCTCCTTCCAGTCCTTCCTCTTTCTTTCTTTCTTTCTTTCGCTCTGCGTACTCCGTGCGGAACAAAACCCCTGGTCAGCTTGACTGAGCTTCATTTTATTTCGGTCGAGGAGTTTCTTTCTTATATATTTTTCTTTTTTTCCTCTCCCGTATACATCCCTATAGTCCTTTTCTCATAAAACAATTCCTACCCCGAGCTCAGTCGGCAACCTGGGATCCAGGCATAGAGACATCTTAAGGAGAAAATTCTCGAAAATACTAAGAAACGCAACCTCTACCAGGGGACTCCTATTTATTCTAGTGTAACATTAAATTCGCCGTCCCGTCGTTCCATTTATTTCGCCTTTGTGACGCGCATTGCGCGAAATACACGAGAGCTAAGGTCTCGTTATATTGCGATACAAAGTCGACCAATACAAACGTCGATACTTA
This sequence comes from Syrista parreyssii, assembly GCA_030142615.1. NCBI lineage: Eukaryota > Metazoa > Arthropoda > Insecta > Hymenoptera > Cephidae > Syrista > Syrista parreyssii. The sequence continues at coordinate 1,327,235 of JARQTG010000316.1, forward strand.
ACACTTAACACTTAACGAGCGTCGTCGTTACTCGGCTCGTTTCGTATACGATATTTTATTTTTCTCAGCTTTGTATACATTCACGATTCGCTGCTTACAATAGGCAATGGCAGTTTCGCAGATTCGAATCGCAACGCGAAACGCGATTAAAGCTATGGGATTCGTTGGAAATATTGATAGACGGTGATTGCGTCGATTATCCGTCCTTTTACGAGTAAAGGACAAAGTTCAAGGGAACCGTAATATCCGCGTACTGATAGACTTTCGATGTAATTTCTCCCCACAAAGAGGATTTTTTACTCGACGTTTCACCCGACGTGCCTTTCCACGCTTTTTCCTGATTGTTTGAGCAGGCACTTTTTAGGGCGTCAACGCACCATCCCCTTACGCGACCTATCAAATTGTACTGCTCCCAATCTGCATAATGTCCCTTGTCATGGACTTTTTTTCTTTCTCTCTCGCTCCCCCTCACTTCCTTTTTCTCCCCTAGTATTTCCTTCCCCACGTCGCGAAAACCATTCGCAGAGTCGTAGGAAAACTCGAGAGCGTGCACTTGGACGTTTATTTTTCTTTTATCCATTTCCTAGGGTTTTCACTCTTCTTTTTCTACTTTTTCTCTCATCGAAAACTTCCAGCACCGCGTTAAGAGTGGTTAGAGCCACATCGAAAAAATTCCTAGCCTTACGTATACGAATAAATATTCCGAATTTTTTCGCGCTTAAGCCGAATATTCTTTTTGAGCGTTCGGCTTCTTTTTTTTTTATTTTGAATTATTTTCTCATTCTACGTCATCCTGACGCTGTAACGATTTATAACTGCGTAGATTTTCGTTTAATGGGTATTTTCTAAGTAGTAATCCCTGCTGCGACGTAAAACATGCATATTTCTATGGTATAGATACTCAACCTGGGTAAGCTGACACAAGGGCGGAAGTGCAGTAACACGTGTGCACCTCGTACGACTAGTGAGTTTTTGAATGCCAGTGATAAAGCGGTGGATGATAACAGCGACATAGGGGCGACGTTATTTGACAAACGTGTGTCAGGAGCCACGTGATACATGATATCATCGTATCGGGCTGCGCCGACTAGCAGATAGTGACGAGTTGGCTGGATTTATGGAAGCTTAACTAAATGAGAGCAAAAGCTTGGTCGTGCTAGTCTCTTCGTGAAGAACGTAGCGCAAGCGTAGTTTATCCAATATTGATATCGTCACTGCACTCGTGTGATGCCTGGCGAGACAAAAATTTTCTAGACTGATTATACTTGAAAGTGAATTTTCAAAATCTGCTGAATAAAATTCACTAAGATTTACTTGTATGCACATCGATCCATCCTCTGGCGCTATGTCTGACACGATTTCATCCGATACACTTGTACATAGAACACGACTACGCCAGATGGGAATTGATCGGATACATACACTTAATAATTCGGTATATTCACAGTCAACTTGATACATTTTTATAGGATTTAACATTTTCCGTTAAAACAGTTATTTCGAGATTTGCTGCATTAATCGCTATGGCTGTTATGATTAATTAAATTATTAATGAGGATTTAATTGACATTTTTTTATTTTCAGACACTCGTCGCAGGTCAGGGGTTAAACGATGATATGTGGCACACTTTGAGATTCTCCAGAAGAGCAAGTTCGTTGAAATTACAAGTCGACGACGAGACGGCTGTCAGAGGTAAGTTTTATTTTTTTTTTTTCATGATTTATTGTAGATTTTGATAAATAATTTTTCTACAATTTATAATCATCATTGTGCTTCGTTCGAAAGTTGCGAAAATGGCGCGACGGAAAAATGCAAAATATTATTTTTACGCTCTGTGGTAATATCTGTAAGGGTGACGTTAGTTTCGCAAAAGACAGCACAAGGCGGAGTAAACATCGACCCGTTGCAAAATCCAATATACGATTGGCAAACAGAAAATGCGACAGGACATACCAACGTGGGAACTAAGCAAAAACGTATGGGCAGGCAAACCAATCTGAACCAGTCAACCCCTACGCGTCAACCTGCCCTCTCGACGCAACGGCGAAACCAATCAACTATTTTGCATCTGGATGCGACGTGCGATTTGCCCCACTTTGTGCTGGCTTACCTATAGTATTCGCAGAATGTCGGTACCCTCAGCATTACCAATACCAAAATACGCATCTGAGATGGAAAAGGAAAATGGAATGAATCGCATTTTTTAAAATTGGTCGTGAGATGAAAAATTTGTTTACAGGTCTACAAATGCATCTGCAAGCGATGCAGAAACTTTTATGTACTATAAAAATTCACACAACGACCGTCACTTAATAGAGCACAAGTATATAAAAAATTGTACAATTTTTTGACTTTTAATCAAACGTGTACTATTTTTCCACATTTGCGCGAAAATCAATAATGCATATAATTTAGACATTGGTTCATTATTTCGCTTGTACCTTTTCCGTAACCCGTAATTAGTATCTCTATCCCACTCAGACTGTAATTTAATTCCGAGCAGTAAGTAAAGCCATTACCTACCTAGCACCATGTTCACGTATGCGGGTAAACATGGAAAGAAAACTATGTCTAGATTTACATCCGGTATGATATGTGTAGGCAAGTAGGATGTACGGTAATATCATACTTCAAAATTTCTATTTAGCATAAATATCCCGCAGTCCGCGATACCGGTACTCGAGTTCCTACTGATATATCGTTCCTTAGCCAGAGTGCAGGTCCGCCCCCAGTCTTCAGCTCTTGCGAAACTTACCACAAAACTTGGCCGTGGCGAAACTGCTGGGGAAACTATAAATTACGAAATTTGCCGCAAGTTTAGATTGAGCGCGGTGGACGACAAACAGCGGCGGTGCGAAAGCTCGAGGATAAATGAATAAAGCTTCGCTTTCGTTAGAGTCTGCGGCAGCGCAAGCTAGAAAACTTCCTGTATCCTCTGGATTATAAGAAGGGTTTTGGAGAAAGGGCTGTCGGATAAGAGGGTGAGGGTTGCTTTTATCGAGGGGTGGAACGAGTGGCTAGCCTAGGAGAATTGAGGGATGAAAAAGCATCGGGTAGATAGAGGAATGCTGGAACGAGAGGACTGTGTTATACGAAGAGCTAGATGGAACGAGGAACAGCTAGGTGTGTATAGGAAATTGAGATAGTACATAGGAGGTATACAGGCTCTTTAATAATAAGTTAAAAACTTAATTTTCCCTCATTCGAAGTACTGCGACTCGTATACGAGTGCCGGATGAAAATCGAATAACTAATCGCGCACTGTTAATTTCCTGATTAAGATAACGAATTAATGAGGCGAAATATGCCGTTGGTAGAGATTCTAACGAAGCGATTTGTATAGTGGAAACTTAGTTGGAACGATGTAAATTATTAGGGCAAACTTCTGGAAAAGTCTGCGCTGTGAGTTCATCGTGCCTTGAGAGGTGGGAGGGTATTTAAAAAAAAAAGGGAATTTCAACCAAAATATTACCCGTCATTTTTCACCTATCCAACTTTTAAGATCCTCTTAGAGGTAGTTTTCTGGTTACCGAGATAGCTTGGTAAGGGATGTATGCATTCTACGTATAGGCACTGCGGCGACTTTGAAATTGAAATTTCGCCCACTTGCGCCATTACGGAGCAGCATGAGAGATGGGTGTGTGGCCCATAACAAACGCTTGCTCGGTCGATATGAAAACTTCTACTGTGGAGCTTTCGGAAAAGCACAGTTTTTACTTGGAAACTTATTATTCTAGTTTTGCACTTCAACGTAACGGAAGTATAAAGGATTCCGTGTGCCGAACATTTTCTCTGACGTTGACTTCCGTTCATTTTTCATTTTCTTTTCTTTTTTCCATAGAAAGGAGTTCGAGAAAATGGAATAGAATAAAGAAAACAAGACATGCATTTCTTTCGACAATACCTGGGAAAATGTTTCATTCTTAAATTTCACATCGTCGACGTTCAGCTATTACAGGTTACGTGCCTACGTCGCAGGTACGAACTGCACCACGTAGTGGCAACCATTTTCCAGTTGCAGCTCGGCATAGGAAATTTCATTTAGCATTCATAGCAAGGCAGACGATTGAAGAAATCGGTTGGAATGCAAATAGCGCGATTTAAAACTTAGTGGAGTCCTCGGATTTAAAATGTGTAATTCCTTTTTAAATTTGTAATTTATCCAGACAGTCTCGTTCTCGCTTCTCCCTACTTTCTGGTGTGTCCAGTTTTAATTCGATTTTTTCTCACGTATTCCCTACGTCTCCTTTTCATTCGCAGTAGTCTCTCTTTCCGTTTCTCTCTACGGTCCCGTCGTCCCCTCTCGCTCGTACAAATTCCCAGAGAATCGCCCCTCGGTCCGATAATAATTGCATTTATGCAAATGCATTTTTATCAGCTCGACGCCCAGGGTTGAAAAGTGCATTCCACACGGAGCAACCTCTGACCGTCGCCATTTATCAGAGCCTATCGGTAAATCATGCAAATCAATATACCTATATACATACACACACACATACTACAGAGACTCCCGATTTAAAAATCCCTACCAATTATTTCTTAAACGTAATTACGAGAAAAAATTTTCGTCTAGAATTTACATGACTTTTATATTCATAAATCTTCTTACCCAAGGCAATGGCTACTCTTTTCTGTTCACTAGATGTTACCAATTTTTCCAATACCATTTATCGACTAAGCCTTTTCTCTTGAATTTCAAACATTTTCTTTTTTTTTTTTTTTTTTCGTTCATACAGACATGGGCATAATAAGAAATAAGCTCGTGAATACAATATTGGATATTTATAGTTTTTGAAATTCAAACACAACCCAATCTCTTATTCCCTCAATACTATATGATCCACCGTTACCCGATATAAAGAAAATTATTGCTGCTAGATACACGTCGGGTTGGGCTGATGTGCAAAATTACATGGTTTCCGTAGGATGTACGTATGGAAAAACAAAATGGAAAAATGTACGACGGCATAAACTCTCCATGCTGCATTCAGTCCCTTGTAAACCTCGCGTATTAATACATATGTACACTCCGTGTGTAACCATACCGGATTTCGCACTGTCTATAACCAATAACCAATACATTGCAAAAATAACCATCAGAATGGCAGACCGTACCCCATTACGCTTTACTTTATTGGATTTAGATTTACGTCCATTTATCATATAAATTGCATTCGTTCGTTCCACGTGCTCTTTACTATTCGTACCCCCTCGGCTTAAAAACCTCCCTTGACACCCCCACGTGCTGAGAGATATCTCAATAAGAGGATAGAGGAATATTTTTGATTTTGACAATTCGAAACCTGAACGAATACTTGATCCTTACCCTTATACACAGTGCGATGAAAAAGTAACTTATCGGCTGACATTAAAGCTTTTATTTCATTCTTATAGTATACGCACCCCATAAAACGCCTCAATATTATTCGGTACAAGTTTTCTGAATATTACTATATATTAGCTACGTACACCCACCTTCGTATGACGGAATAATAAAAAATGCTTTAAAATCGTAACACCACAGATACTAAAAATCCTAAACGATCTTCTCCGACGTCGTCAACGAAGAAAAAAATTGAACGTATATAGCAGAGTTGAAGGAAGCGAATGAAAAATGCAATTGTCCCTGGCAACGTCGTAAATCAAATATTCTACCCTTTTTCACCTTTATCGTCCTATTCGTCTATATACCATACGTCCATGTCTGCGTATTTCTGCCGTCTATGTATCTAGAAACCTATTTTAGCTTTTTGCGAGAACAGGAGGGTCGCTTCTCGATGAGTCCCGGAATCTAATGGGGTTTCAAGAATGTCAATGTAATTTGCATAGATTCCGTACCGAGTGCAGTGTGCGGGTGAGATAAAAAAATGCACTGGAGTAATAAAATAAATTCCATTATACCCAGTGGCCAATAGTGAATAGTCATAGACGAAGTAAAGAGCGCGTTGATGAAGCAAGAGAAGTGATGAGTGTATCGTAACAGTTCCAATATCCATAATATAATCGATATACGCTTGGTTTGCCAATCAACTGCGTATAGCAACGAGAGTATCGTCGTCCGTCAACCCCTATGAAACGCCTCCATGAAACGGATGGCGAGTACCGCCAATATTGAGTTAGGTAGCAATACCCTAAATTGCCAGACCACCCCTTATTCGATCCTTAGCCTCATATACGTAAACGTGAACATGGACCTGTCAATCGATCATTGGACAATCCAAGTTTTCCTATAACGTTATATCAGATTCGTATGAATTAACTACCCCTTAAGAAAGTTGTATATCGATATCTCAGAAATAATTAAATGAATTATTGTATCCTGATTTCTGATTCCGATATTCGATTTGGATTTGATCAGAAATTAAATTTCCTCTCGTTACCCGGACGATTCTTCAACATCGATCAGAAATACGTTACAACCAGGTCTGTTGACGGGTTGCAAACATGGCCGTTAGTGTGCTTGAAAATTACAGTGGTAGGCAGCAGACTGTGACAGGGTAGGGTTCACCTTGACTATGTTGCTCCTACGGTCACTCGCAGGCCAATCAAACGACATTTAATTGGATCGTAAATTGAGATCAAAGCGCGAGCTACTTGCAAAATAGCTCCCTACTGGGTTGAAGATGCATTATAGAGATTTCAGGTGACGCAACCGATCAATTCTCAGGGTTAGTGACTCTGTGTCGCAAGTGCAATGTTATTTGATTAAATGAACCCTCATAGATTCGCGTTTAATAAATGACAGTGTTATTCGGTTTTTATTGACATTTCGAAATAAATTCATCAACCCGTGATAAATAGTCGATTTTTTTTTTTCATTTCGGCATGAACTCAAAAACCAATATATTCAGTTTACCTAATATGTATGCAAATATATTTCAAGCTGTATAGATACATCAAAAGTATATGTAAACGTCACAATTTTCATAGAAATTGTCACGGTGACGTTTAATAAGAATGCATTTTTCATTTTATCAACCACCATCTTTTTTTTCAGCCGAAACTCTTCTGGGGAAACAAAGCATACTCGAATTCCGTACTCTTCACGTGGGTGGATATCTGCACTCCGGTGAAGACGTCCCGCATTTCGTCGGTCAACTTCAACAAGTTTGGTTTAACGGATACCCGTATTTAGAAATCGCAAGAAGCGCTGGTTCTCATCAAGGTTCGCATCAGGGGGTAACGCCGATCATCAGGGTGACCGGAAAGTTTGGCAAGCGGAATCATCTAGTACATCATCCGGTGACTTTCACGTCGAAGCACACTTTCGTTGGATTGCCAGTACTGAAAGCTTATGTTGAGACGAACATATATTTCCAGGTAAAAATCTATAATTCATGATGCCTGGTTGCTGAAACAATCCTTCCATAATGTGGATATTTGTATACCTACATACGTGATAAAATTTGCGCCATTTACGAGATGAATCAAAACCACCTGCACGTGTGCATAATACCGAATGCTCGGACGGTCTATTTACACATGAAAATCCTGTAGGAGAACTCGTTACGAAAGATATTACATCTATAAGCACTGACCATATTGACTATTACACATTTAATAGCTATAGCCTATTAACGTGGTTAACCGTAAGATATTTCGACGTTTGGAAACGTTACGCTTCACATTGATATCTATTCCGCCTATAAAATGGATCTAATATAATTTCAGTAGGCACAGTAATAGTAATTGACGTACTTGTTGGGGGCCTTAAAGGCCACTCGGGGGATGTAGCCTGGCAAGTTGAAACAGAGGATAGGTCCTACAGTGTTACTGGGACGTGGTATTGGTACGGAATAGTCGGTAGAAAAATATCCTGTAAATCGCAAGGCATAAATTCGCAACGAATGGGATCTGAACGTTCAGCCCACGCAAAATACCCATTTCGAAACGGTTGACAGTAACCGTGCAGTTGAACGTCTACAAATTTGGATCAACAAAATCCGGGCGCGCGAGAAAATGAGTAGTCAATGCCGAGCGAGGATACAAATTTTTCGTTAACATTCCCTAATTAATTCGTTGTAAGCGCGGGTCGGCGGTTACACGGGAAAAGTTAATTTAAAATGAATAAAGCGAAACTCGTGGAATATTTTTTTTAACGTGAGTATACGAACAGACAAATAAAAGGTTTGCACGCGGAGGGGTTGAGAATTTCTCAAAGTCTCCTGGAAGACTCGGGAATGAAGACTGCGATACTAATTGAAGGACTGACAGGGTAGCTGAGTGGTAACTTCATAGAATACGCTTAAAATTAAGCAGAGACGTTACGCAATGTAAATTCACTACTTGAGCCTTGTACCTAACAATACGCAAGTGCTTACGGTGTAGGTATGTAGATATAGACAGGTAGGTAAGTAAGAAGGTAGGTACCTACTTTATCACGGTACTTAGAACCTTTTCATCATTCATTAAATCGAATAACTCGTGGATAACGTAAAGTCTAAGGCAAGAATTTCTCTCCCTCTTCCTCTATTTCTGTGTTTATTCTCGAAAGTGTCAACGATATGGGCAGGAAGACCAAAGTTCCCGCAAGCCGTATAACCACGTCGCTCATGAAGATCTACGAGTTCCCTGTCCTCGGTTTCCTCGGGAAGATGGAAAAGTCGAGCGCGATTGTAGTATCGTGGAAAGTCAAACGAATAATCTAGCGTAATTTATTCTGCGAAAATAAAGAAAGAAAAAGAGGACGATCCTCCCAGCAGCAGTATGCTAAATAGCGGGGTGCACCATCTACTTTGCTTAAAGTTCACCTGCTACCCTTAACAGTCCTGATATATACATACCTCTTGCTTGAAATTCGTCGAGCTCTGATGGAAGTAGAGAAAATGGAAAGATAATACAGACAGGAAACCCGGAAGATCCACATGCTTGAAAATGTATATAAAATCTTGTCCCTCTATGTTCAACATTATAACTGTTCAATTCTAACATCAATACTGTTCATATACCCGTTAGTACCTGCACTATCAGATTTGATGAGATTACTACAACCTGTTCACTATTCAGTAAGGATTTACATTGAGATAATGATAAATCATTGCTTTGTCGCTACGCTAAAGCTATTCTAGTCTGCAGGCCCACTGTACCTCAGCTAGGTTAGGTAATAGGTGTATGAATAAGCCTTAGTGTGTCAATCGATTGACAAATTTGTCTTATGGATTACAGTTCAAGACACGAGAGGCAAATGGCTTGCTGCTTTACAATGCTGGAAGGGAGAGAGACTTCATAGCCGTGGAATTGGTCAATGGACACGTGCACTACGTATTCGACCTTGGGGATGGTCCCGTGAGAGTAAGAGACACTTCAAAGTCGAGGTTGAACGACGGCAAGTGGCACGCGGTGAGCATAGGTCGACCGGCTCCCAAAAGGCACACCTTAGCAGTCGACGACCATGTGGCGGCTGTCAATAGTTTGGGTAGCAACGAGAATCTGGATTTGGATGGAATACTTTATATTGGTAGGTATGAGCCTAAGAGTCTGACTAGTGAGTCTGCGTGAACTATGAAAGGCTCTGGTATACCTAGGGGCAGAAGAGTAGAGATGGAGACTCGTGGAGATTGTAGTTTTATTAATTTTTTTTATGCGGCAGAAAGGTTGGCACTTCTGTATGTGCTTTTGTTAAAAGATCAACCTAGAAATTGTCTCAAAAGTCCACCCAGTCAAGTATGATTTCGTTTGAACGATGCCTGATGAATGCCCTATCCCCTTTGATTGTACCTACGGTTCGTTTACGCTCACCACAATAATGTTTAGGGATGATTTATCATCGGCGGGATGTTCGATCCTTACACACTTGGCTGATCGTCGACGACGTTGATTGCTACAATTCATTTAGGCCTCGCTGGTTTAACTTCCTTCTACACTCTGGGGAATTTCGTTAGGAATTCGGAGCTAGGGCGGAACTTGGTTATATAGGAATAAGACGGAAAAGAGAGTGGGTGCTGTGGGTCTGAAGTTTTTGGAGCAGTTGTTCTTTTTCCACGTGACTGACGCGGAACGTACAGAACGGGAGTTTGGTTGAGACCGCAAAATATTATTTATCGAGTGATCGGCGTTCTGTATATTTTGTACTTTGACGAATCAGTAAGTCTTGCGTGAAATTCGGTATGAATAAGATAACGAAGCTACTTGCACTTTTGAATTAATAGGTCGCTATTTTGCAGAAATACGTAGTTGAGTTTATTTATATGTATTTGTTTTCTTTACTGCAATTTCTAAGGGACTTGGGCAAGTATTTTAATGAACATAAAGCACTTGGAATGATCAAAAGACGCGCCAGACATAATAATCTCCTTATAAAGGACGTTTAATTGGATATGACTTTGATCGTATATCTCAAGTGAATTTCAATTTCAATAGAAATTGACCCCAGACTTTTTACAGAACTCTTCATATTGCTCTAGTTACTATCTAAAAGGAAGAATACGTTTTTATGAATAATGGACCGGTAGTACATGCTCTCAGGAGAACAATGACTATAAAGATCGTCGTACTTGATCTAAAAAATCAAATAAAATTTATTTTTAGAGATATAAAAATTCACTCGACCTAACAAGTTCTTAATAAAAGAAATGAATAATATGAATATCGCCAATATGATCTATGGTTGGTGAGAATTATTCGATATGATAAATCATTGGCTCAGTTTTGATCAGTATTTGTGGAGGCTTGTTTTGAAAACGTTATGTTTCCCTTTTACGTGGCTTTACCAATCCTCCCACACGCTTCGGCACCCATTCGTAGCCAACGACAGCTGAAAATATTGCTCCGGGATCAAGTGGCGAACGCTTCGTTTCAGCCGAGCACGCACCAGTTCATGCGAGTAAAAATTCCGAATGGAACGCGAAAATAATTTTCGGCTTGCTTGCCTAGCGTGACGGGATTGATTTATACGATGATTTAGATATTCCTCTACGTTCAAGTCTGAACGGCAAATTTTCATAATCGAGTGATACTTCGAGTTGCCGCGATTCAATTTGCCAAAGTTAAATATCTGAATACTAAAGACTTGGATACCTATCATCCAGAGACTCGTGGCTGCTTTCTTATGAAATACGACATAAACTTTCTACCTCGGCGTTACAGAAAATGGATTCTGTCAATTTTTCACCTTTTCTTTACCTCCTTTTACTTTTTCTTCCTTGTAGAAATATTTAAGGATTTTTTTTTGGAATTTCAGGTGGTGTGGAAAAAACACAGTACGCTCAATTGCCGAAGCACATACTCAGCCGACATGGATTCGAGGGATGCCTGGCGTCTCTGGATCTCAGTGGTGAAAGTCCTGATCTAAAATCCGACGCCGTTGTTCCAAGCTCTCAAGTGGAATCCGGTTGCGACGCTTACACCAATCTTCATCCTGGCAAAAAATGTACTCACGACGTTTGCTCCAATCATGGTACTTGTGTACAACAATGGAAAAGTTATACGTGCGACTGTGACATGACCAGTTTCACTGGACCTACTTGTAAAGATGGTACGTACGAATGCTTGCAGATAGTAGATATGCAATGCCATCTATCATTTGGACTTTGAACTGTTGTCTGAATTTCAAAACTGAACTAATCATTAATTTTTCCCTTGCAGAAGCTACAGCCTATGAGTTCGGTCCTGGAAGAGGACTCATCACATACACCTTTCCACCTGATCGACGACCGGAAATGAAGAAGGATACAGTGGCTATGGGTATCGTCACAGCTGTTAATGATGCTGTACTACTTCGGATAGAATCGGCTTCAAGCAATGATTACTTGGAAATTGAAATTGTTAGTAAATTTGTGAATGTTACTTTCTAACGTTTATGACGTACAAATTTGTTGAAGCTTATTAGAATAAGTATAAAGTATTAGGTTAGGTAATATCTAGTTTTACATTATTCACACAGAGGTAATAGATTTACACGTTTTTATTTTAAGTATCATTTTCTTAAGCGAGACTCAATGTTTATACGGACTGTCTGAGCTATTGAGATGAAACGAGTATGTTTTGAATAGTGAGGTATTTTGTTTGTGCAGAATGATTGGATTTTGTAATAGTGAATCATAGCAGTAGACTGAGATTTAGCGAGAATTTCTATTTCTACTTGCTTATAGAATTATGTTTGAGGAAACTTTGAGGAATCTGAATTTTTCTCAAACTTCATCAAGAACCTGTATGCTTATGAGCGAAACAAAATTATGACTTTTGCGAAACTCGAGATGCAACTCGTTATGTAGAGGAAATTGCAGGAAACCAGGAAGTACGTAATTTTAACTTGTATGTATCCGGACTAAAGAGAAAACCTGAATTTGCTGTACTTCCGTATGCTGCACGAGAAGAAATGAAAAAAAAGTAATTGCTTGCCCAATTACCGATAAAATCATGATTGTCCAAGTTTCACTGAATTTCTTTTACGATCCATTATTCTTCAAGTACTTTGAAAATTAAATTACTTCATAAAGCGAAAGCGAGCGCTTTCAATGTACAATATTTTTATGGTGCACAATTACAGGCCTCGACACATACGAAATATGAAGTTAAAGACTGTCTTTTACAATTTCTTATTGTCAATGCGATATCAATCTTAACATAAAAACTGTCAGTTTCATTTCAATCGTGTATTCGAGTCACGTTTCCAAATTTTAATTAATCACAAAATATTTCACGTCAACACAGTCTGTATCAACTATATGAAGAATCTTTATTCTAATCCTGAATTCTTCTTGATCCCAGTCATCACCTCTGAGAAGACATTTGCAAAAATTATCTCGCGTACACGTTAATATGATGAACTACGTAAATGCAATTATTCTATTCAGCATCCCTTTCGAAAAATTGTTTTAACAGCCAAGACTAATCTCGTTACACCCCAAGCGACCCTTTGCTCGTGAATCAGCATAACGAAATTGCAAGCTCATTTGTTTTGACGATTCGCCCAAATCCAGTTAATAGAACTGTCCGAAAATTATACCAATCTCATTCGATTAAGAACTTAACGGTCTTCTCGTTAAGGAAGAAATTTACCCACAAATATATTTTAATACACATACAAGAATCTCTCAGACCATTATTATTCTTTACGATTACATTAAATGAATTTTAAGGCACAATTACAAATACATATTATAAAATGATATTGGTGACTCCGTGACCTAACGCATATTTTTGGTACTATTTTTATCAATTCGTCATAAACAATACCAGGATAATGAACTATTATTTTTTTATAGGTGGAAGGGAACGTGTTCGCAGTTTATAACATGGGCACGAACGATCATCCAATTGGCGAAGTTGGTGTCAAGGTAAACGACAATCAATACCATGTAATTCGATTCACCAGAATCGGAGCAAACAGCACTCTCCAGATCGATGACTATAATCTACAGGCCAATCATCCAACCGGTTAGTGATCAATTTCATTTTATAGATATCGATTAACTCGTACTCAAAGCAGGATATAATAAATGTCCCAACGTAAATACCACATGAAAAAAAAAAAAAAAAAAAAAAAAAAAACCAATGGAATACAAAACTTTAACATCCATTTTCACAGTTTTAATATACTTTATTACACATAATCTAGGCTAACAAGGACACTCAGTGGAACTGTAACTATTCCTCGGATGACTTTTATTCAACTTCATAAACTCAGCACTCAGCTACCCAGTCAATTTGTACAGCACACTAGTACAGTCCACGTACTATACTACACCCCACGAGAGTTGCAGGGCGACTGATGTCTCGTCCAGTCGACTCCTTCTTTTATAAGTTTCGTATGCGAAAGAAACAACGGTTAACCGTGAGAAAGTGCAGCCCACAGATGCAGTACGTCAAGTTTTTCATTGGTGGGAATGTTGGGCAGAGATCTTCATGGGAAAATATATTATGGGGTCCTTCGAAGGAGGCGTGGCTTAGTGAGTCGTAAAGCTGCATATGCATTTTTATCTTGTTACGTTAAATCAGAGAATAACATTTTCATATCTCCTACGGCCATTCGCAAGCCTGCGTTATGCGTGCGAACGTCCGGAAAGCTTTCTGTCGCAGGTAGCGATAGGATTGAAAATGTCAAAAGCAAGGAACACGTTCAATGTCGCTAAAGGGAAGGAATCCGCCATTGGCGTTTAGCATTTAACAGAATTCTATTGGTAGGACTTCACAAGCCCTTACAGGGCTGTAAAGTAGGAAAGCCTTTGTGGAAGATGCTGCCCAAGGGATCCTTTTAGCGAGTCGAAAAATACTTAAGAAAAAAGTACCTACTGAAATTTTCTGTTTCCCTGATGAGAAAAGTCTCTGTAATTGGTCTTGAAAGACTTTTTGCTTGAGGAAATATTTTTTCAATCTTTCTCTTCTACCCGTACATGACTTCTGAATCTCTGTTACGTTTGACCTGGATTCTAGATTTTTTTTTTTTCCAATATACGTACGCGATAGGACTAATGCAAATGTGATTTACATCCTTGCACTTCTTGACTCCTTTTCCAAAAGTATACAAAAGTCACGAAATTTCGTTGGATCATCGCCAAGACGTTAATAGGTCCTTGTATATTTTTTTTCTCAAAATTCTTATGGCGTTTTCGTAGAATGATTTTTCGAAAGCTTTTTTTTTTCTTTTGCGTACCGAAGGACGTGTATAAGTATCGCTTATGTTATTTCAGTTTGAAATGTATTTACGAAATCTCTTTTGGGTGAAACGTTTGAAAAATTGTATTATGTTGTCATGGTGGAGGAATTGGTGAAAATTTTTCAAGAATTCTAGCTCCGATATTCCTCTATAACCCTGGTAGTAAAACCGAGGATAATTGATATACCTATTATGTAGTTTATGGACGAGCAGTGCGAGGAATCTCGGGGATAATTAGGTCGCTGCGGGGTATGGGTTTTAAAGACCTTCAACAAAATTACCACAGCCATTCATCATTCCTTTCCGAAAAGCCAGAACGATTAAGTATAGCTGCAAATTGCCATTAGGATTGGTTTACCATTGTGTGGTAAACAGCAACGCTATGAAAACGAGACAAAGGCTGGTAATATCGCATTTTACCCCATTTTCAAATATTTTTTCACTGACTCGACGCTTATACATCCCTGCTTAATAATATGCAAAAGTTGACTTTCAGCAAATGTCATTTTACTTAATTATCGAAAAATTTTCAGTAATACTTCCTATATTTGTCTGACGTCCTAATAAAAATATTCAAAAAGTGCATTCGGTTACATTGGTGCACTGGCGCGATGCACTTTTTCGAAAAAAATCAAACTACATTTCCTTCCTACTCCCCTAGTAAACCGACTTGTAAATGAAAATAGACTTTTCGCACACTGAAAATTTCGTTCGCTCGTAATACGAATTTATTCTATATATGTATATTACATGTGAATGTAGCTGCAATTCAAATGCATTCAGCACAAGGGGGTAGTTTTCTTAAAAACCTACAACCTTATCCTACTACCCTAATACAGTCCAAGACGTTAATCCGTCTCATTAGTTTCGTGAAGAAACACGGCAATAGAACTGATGCCCAACAGATTTATTGGCTAGACGTTCCATTGGCGAGGAAGTAAAAATGAAAAATTCCCCTGATAATTCCACCATCGATTCTTGCCTGAAAGAAAAAGCTATAGGACCCCATAGCCAACTTCTTCTTCATTTATAATAGCCTGACATCTATGGCTACGTTTATGGTGTCTCTCTACCGTTTCCCATAGCAACAACCAGCCCGCCGTATGAACTACCACTTACAGCTTGACTCAGGTAGGCTCCAAAGTACCCTTAGTGTCCTTAACAAAGACACGCTACATAATTTCATTCTCTAAAAGTAAGTCTATATAAGCGTTCATAAGACACGAAAGTGACAGGGGTGTCTGGAAAAAAAAATTCTGAACCGCTTCTAAAATACCACATAAAAATGGTGGTACAATTCGTATTTAGTTTGCAATTCTGAAATATACTTTCCCAAATATTACTAAATATAATACGTGAGCCAATATAGCTCGAGTACTGAGTTTCTATGGATCGTAGGATAAAGTGGTGAAAATAAGGGCGGTAAAAGAAAAAAGGAATGAAATTGTTAAGTACACGGAAAGTAGTCGAGTGCACAGGAACGTACGTACCCTCTGCCAGCGTTCTCGGATGGGGTGAATCTAATTTGATTTAATTAGAATATATTTGCCTGGTTAAAAGTTTCTAGCTCTACGACGGTATATCAGCCTGGTAACTAAATTTATCAAATTATGCGTAGAGCGCAGACCCGGCGAGCCATCATTTATCGTCGAGTGGGCGTGGAGCTTAGAACTGGCTCGTGAAAAATTTAAGGGTGGCCAGGGGCACCGGACAGTAGGACTTAGCCCTTTCCAAGTCATGCTACCCGGATCATTAACTAGTACGACTCCACTCAAATTTTTCAACAGTTCCTGAAAAGCTAATTACACCGTCTAATTAGCAGTAGGATCAATTAAAGAAATCTATTGACTAAAAGTGTATTAACGGTACTACGTCCCTTTTCATAGAGTCCAAAAAGGTTTTCTCAGTCCTTTCAAAATATCCGTAACACTTCTGTAACTTCTACTACCCTAATACTCGAGACCACGTGCTTTTGTTCTGTACTTCAGTCAGTCCCCCGTGTCAGGAAATTTTTAAGAACAAACCGTTAATTTAATTTTAGCATTACTGAACGTTCCAAGTATTTCTTGACTGCTACAAACGTAAATGAATAATAACATTAATTATCATGATATGGCTTTGCAGGATATATAACACCAATTAGTACCAGACATACAGACATAATAACAACTATTACAATTCGCTTTGATGAATTTGCCAGCACCAGTAATGGCTTCCTCGAGTTCCATTCAGGTCCGACTAGCACGCAGTGTTAGTACAGTAGACTCCCTCACAACTTAATGTAGAGACAATGTAAGCTAAGGAAAATACCAATCACGTACTCGGAACGACTATGAAGGTTCCCTTCGTCTCTCACCTTTAACCAATGTCAATGCTTAGATATCCCCACCCCCCGCCCACTCTAAGCTAGAAGAATGTAAGCCGTGAGGGGCTTCGCTATACATGGAAAGAAAGGACTAAGTAGTTTTATGATTATAATACCCTAATGGTTGTATCCAAAGTCTTTTGTTGCGACTTGAACCCTTTGAAATGAGTTTCCATTGTATGCGGACTTTTCTATCGGACGCTAAAGAGTGTAAGGATAAGTTCACGTCCTTCCTAATCCCCTTAAGAAAGACCTTCGTTCGGTCATAGCGTCCTAGTCAGTTAAGGCAGGAGCTTTTGTCATATAAAGCCTTTGAGGGTGTCTAGAATCAATTATACACGAGTGACGCTATATGTAGCTTTCAATGTGTTTTTTTAACCTCAGTCATTACATCATCTAACTCCTTGAAGTCTTACTACCCTGGTAACTTTCTAGAGCACTTTGAACCCCTTTGAGCCTCGACTCCTTCATGTTCTTCTAATCATACAGACGGTACCTTGAACTGTTTCATGGTGTTTGATCTAATACTTGACTCGATTACGAAGGGAAACTGTCGCTTGAATTTACTTTCCTCGTTGACTCGAAGGACTCGTGTAATTTTAGACAGAGGAAAATTGTCATTTAGACATCGTCATGGGGAATACGTAAAATCATTATGGTGTTTCTGCTCAAGGTACCTCGCACCGTTATTCCTGACTAGTTTCCAAGTACCTCGTGTGTCATCCGCCATCATACACTTTTCCCTTGGTACCAAAAATATCAGCTCTTCTCCATTCTGCTATCCTGATACTCCGAGTTCTCAGCGTGTTAGAAACTTTAACCCTTTCTCACGTAGGGAAGCTTGGTTCGACCTCAATCGACAAAGACCATTCTAACCGTCTACCATCCACCCTCCACCACCCTCCGCGAGGGGATATCAGTGCCGCGGTATCCTCTTCGTACTTCCTGCTCCTCTGCTTCATATGTGGAGGGTAACGTGTCCCCAAGCCACATGTTCTCACGCATGCCAATCGGCTCGCGCACAGAACCATGTGAACCTCTGACACGTGAACCAACCGCTATACGTCTGAGATATTTCTTGCGACCCTTGCCTGTGGGAAAATGCAGTTTAACGAATTTCTCAAGTGACGATTTCTATGAGAACGAAACTAGTGATTTGGTTGCCGTAGTTCAGAAATATTGTACTTCTCAGTCTCTCATACGATTATACTAAATTTCTAACTGAATTATTTTTGTACCAAGTCAGCCCATGTTTATGAAGGATATTATCAGTTCTGTTTCAGGTATCCATCATGCGGTACGCACAGACGTGTAGTTATGAGTACTGCTGTAAATTCCGTATGTGAAACCAAATGAAAATTGCGCCATAATACCCGACGAACCTTATACCGTTACACCGGCAGGGTAGTCGAGTAAATCGATATCACCCCTTGGGCTCTATTGTACGGATAGAGGGTGGTGGCATTTAGTAAAGCTCCTGCGACTGATGTGACTCTGTTATAAAAGGTCACGCTGAAGGCCTCTTTTTTTCCCAAGTTCAATCTCACCCTGAATTTTTCATTCTTGTGCCCTCGAGTAGAAATTTTAGGCTCTCGTGCATCATGGGGATTGAGCCCACCATCCCCTCGGTACGCAGAGTAACCTCCTAACGCACATATGCTCCTGGTAGTTAAATAGTTCATTCCATTCATAGAAACCTTAACGGATACAACCACCCTTAACGGTCAACCATATTCCCTATCGATGAATCAACCCCATAGGGTTTGTCTGTCCTTGTTACTTGAGCTCCTCTATCAAAGTACTACCCTTAGTATCCTCACCCTCTACACCATCATACTCCCCTGATACCAAAGTAGATCAGTCAGTTTAGAAATGGCAACCCTTTTCCATACGCTACCAGATACCCACCCTTATGACTTATCCAACCCCTTTCGTCCTCTATGTTTAGCACATAACGTAGTTAGATAACACACAGTAGCTACCCTAAAACGAAAGTCACTGGCTTCAAGTTAGTATGGTACCCTAGTACCTAAATGGACCAGGTCTATTCAATTATTCTGGGCCCTACTGACACTTTTGATTAGACACCCACGAGCCTCCCTCACGCATGCCAACACTTTCGGTACAAACGACACTGTAATCTAGTGTAAATATAAACTCAGACAACTTCAGAACACTTCCGTCTCTGACATACTACCCTAGCCACTAATTAGGGATTTCTATTCAGCATATTCCCCTAGGGCTCTGAGCTATGTCTGTGTCTCTCGCTCTACGTACGAGAAATTTTTCATGGAAATTCGGCTTATCCGTCAGACTGGAGCCATCACAGACCGTCGAGCTACTTCTGATCTCCTAGTGAAAACGTCACGCTGGCAACACACCAGCTCTTAGTTCTATTATTGAAATATCCACACATTTATTGAACACACCATAACGCTATTGCTCACGGTATGACAATATTTAAAAAATTTGTTCATTTCTCATATTTACGTTTCCGGTTGATATGGATTCACTTTATTACCAGGTTATGGTTCAGGTAATTCGTATAGGAAATATTCAAAAGAATTTTGTTGCTTCGTGCAGTGCATTCCGTGCATGCAGTTCTTAGCCAACGGTGTGACGTTAGATTTACATGTGTCACGAACTTCCTGGCACCCTAATGCTTGAGTCACGCGGCAAGACGAAATTTCACGCATAGTTTGTGCGACTGCAGCAAATCACCGACACGTCTCACTAGAAACATTACCATTGCGGGGGTGGTTTGAAAATCCAGTTCAAATTTCTACTCTCCTAATTCCTCGGACACGCTTTAAGCTCAAATTTCACGCTTGACCTGAACCGCAATTCCTTCTCGTATGTTTATGTGTGCATTCTCGTACACGTGTTGAAGAAATAAACGCAATTAGGAATTTTTATGTATTATTTCAAGCACCTCTTTTTTTTCCAGACACACTTAGCCTCTTGGTGGTTCCTGCTACCCTAATGCTCAAGGCCTTTGTGGTGACCTCATAACTTGAAATTTTCTCCCCCTTAAAATTATCGGCGCCATGTTTGTAAAACACTACAAATCAGACATCACAGTATACATAACTTCGCTTAACTCCGCGTGCACGTGTTTCGAGATGGTTTATCATATTTATCAACCCTGAATAATTGTATTGTTTTAATAATTTTTGTAACTGATTCAACAAAAAACGTAATCTCCCCGTAAGATTCTCCCTTTCGTCATCTTCGTATTAGTTCTTGCACGTATCTGCATCCCTAATACGATACACCTTATATTTGACCGTTGGCAAGAATCGTTCTCACGCTCGTCTTCAGGTATATCGTCTTCCTGCCGACAGAGCTTATGGTAAGACAAATTTCTGTCAAAGAAGAAACGACCTCTCACGCGTAAAGGAATTTCCAAACAGACGCCGCATTATCTAACCGATCATCCCACAGCAGGAATGTCGTTGAAATTCGACCCGCCTCAAGAATTCACAAGCTCTAATGATTTTCGTACTTTACGGATCCGGTCAATAACTTCTAGGAACGTTATTCGCCTCGGGAAGGACAGTTTTTGGCTGGAATAATGAAAATTTGATGCCTTAACGACACCCTAGAATTTCTGAGAAAGGACGCTCGCCTCTGTCGCTGCTCTTCAAAGACGGATCCTTGAGGTTTAACGTACCCGTCTTTCTTCCTACGAGGATTAACCATCACGGTGGCTACTACGATTCCGTGGGAAAGCTGGTACCCGGAGTTGGTCGTGAGAACGAAGCTTCCATGAGGAACAATTTCTTCTCATGCTTACTAGGGTAACATTCGCCTTCAAGAAGTTCTCTGATATCCAGGGTGTATGGGTGGAACGATATACGTTAACCATATTGCAATGAGCCACGCGAAGTCTTTCTGATTAAATTTCGTTATTGCGACATGAAAAACAATATTGATGAAAATTTAAGAAAGTATTTTTCATCAAGTTGGGTCTTTCAATTAGGAATGTCAATGCTTTAAAAATTTCTTAATACCTGACCTATGGCATTTTGTGTTTATGAATTTTCCAAACTCTCTTCGTTGCACCCTCTGTACGAACCGATGATCTCCTCCACGTTGCTGGGTACTTGGTAACCCTGAGAAACCAAAATCTTCTTTCGAAGTCAAGTTCTCACGCTCGGCGTCTTCAGGTAGTGTCGGACGGGACGCTTCGTTACTATAATGAATCCTCGAAGGATCAACGTTCACTCTCAAAATTCCATCGAGTCACGTGTCGACGACGTCTATTCTTGAAACGAGCAACCCCGCCGAATTCCCAGCCAGATTGACTTCGACCTCAAATTTTTCTATACGATAGGTCTTTTTTTTCAACCTTTCAAGATGCCTACCTGGTATCATTTAATATAGGGATAATAATGAACATTCCTCAACACACGGCAGGTGAGACACCAAGGAAATTCGACTAGGCTCTGGAATTTCTTTTCTGTTGGAATTTTATAAAAATTACTACAGGACCTTCGACTTGCTTCCAGTCATATTCCCACAGACCGTGAGAAATACTTTTGGGAGAAACCAAATTTTCTTCCCATCGCGCACAGGACTACATGAGTAGTGAAGGTATGTTTTTAAAAGGATGCGTGCGACATTTTCGGAGTAACTAGGACGCGCATGTAGGTGTTTGTTATTGGATTGAAAAGAAAACCAAAAGTTACTTTACCTACAGACATGAATTATATCATATTAAAATGATGAATTAAACCTAGTAATTTGAAAAAACAACTTTTTTCAGAAATACGGATAAATTTTCGAACTAAACAAAAATTACCTACATTTAGTATCTTCTAACGTATTTAGGATTTCTAAATAGGCACTTTCAACTATGATCGAAATTCAAATCAACATTCAATGAAATGATTGGACGATGGGATACAAATTTTTAGTCAAACGCATATAATATCTGTAGACTCGATCCATGAAATTTTCATCCCACGAGATGATCTATCTTAGAAAGCTTCTATGGGAAAGAACATTAGGTACGGTTCCCTAACTCCAAGCGTACCTGAAGATCAAATCGTCCAGCGTGAGAATTCGATTCACGAAAGTCAAAGTTCCTTCTCACGAGCACCAGAGAAACATAACCCAATAAGAGTCGACTCGAAAGGTGAAACCCTTCTGGGTAGTAAAAGAAAAAAAAAAGGGGGGGGGGGGAAGAAGAAGAAAAAAGCATAGTACCACGAAAAATTCTGCAATATGCCCGAGAGGCGAGTATTCCAGTGACATCTGGCACATGTCACGAAATAAAAAATCGTAAATGGAAAGTTTAAAAAATTTGACAGGAATGTCACGTGCCTCGAGCGTGTGAACTGCACCGGCAAAAATTCCAAAATTCATTCCCATCGATACCAGAGAAATATAACTAGCGAAGAAGAATTATTCGAAATTCGACACCATGAACTGGCTTCGCCATTGAAGTTTCTGTTGCACCTGACACCCGTTCAATAGGATGCAACACAATGCAATTTCTATGCACTTGTACCTAATTTAAGAAACCAAATGACTTTCGAGGACAGGGATCTATAAGTAGTGCATTGGATTTTTCCAAAATTTCCTACCTCCACTTTCCCATATATCCCTGCTTTTCGTACACGCTTCATTTCCTCTGACATACTGGGAGCAGTAAGTCTCCTTAGAACTTCAAAGAATATCTCAGGACAATGAGATGCCCTTAAGTTAATAAGTTTTCTACTCAATTTTCCAAGCCTCCAGATTACCTTCTACGTAGTTCTGCAATCCCAATTTCTTATTTACTCAGATTACCTCGTTATCGACAGAATCGTAAAAGACGCTTTTCAACCGAACATTTATAACCCAGACTACGTTACCTCGCATCGTGACACGAGCAGGCACTTTATATCGACAGGTACAATAACTCAAAACCCGATACTCAAAGCTCCTACGTACGTCTGCTATCCTGAGAATTTTACAACCCAAGAAAGGAAACTTATTCAGTAAGATTTTTACGACAGATACTTAAATGCCCTCTTCCAGTGCACCGATATTTCTACATAGTAATATATATATCTTTTCAGCATGCTTTGAAAAACTTTCTATAACCACCTGCAATCCTAGTTCTTATATGTACAAATGTATTTCGTCTTTTATATTTTTTTTTCTCAACTACCTTCATCACCGAATTAATAAAATCGCTCTCAGATATCTGTATATTCTACGTATTTACGTAAAATACGAATACAGCCTTTTGGTTGCAGTTTTACCTGCAACTAAGAAACTACATCAAGCTAATCTGCACGTGGTGCATATTCGCAACAGTTTTAATACAAAGTTCAAGTTGTCTGACGAAGAAAAGAATAACAAAATTCACCTGAATTAGATATTGATATTTTGTATCTTTCTCTAAGAATAATCTTTGCACATCTATATATATATATATATATATATACATATATACAGCATTCGAGGTCTAAGCGCACGAGAGACTTTCTCAACCGTTCTGGTATCCTGATCGAAATGGTACCACATGTCTCGACAAGTGTTAACCCTTTCACCGCTTGGTGAACCCAACACGGTGATTCAGGATTGACACATTAGCGTGGCAACCCCTTGTGACCCAATTTCTTGATGAAACTGGAGAAATATTCTTTTCCCGCAAGGTGAACCGATAGGCGGGAATCTCGAGGTTGTAATTATTGGCTAAACGGACGATCTCAAGGCGAGCGTGACTGCCTGAAAGGCCTGAGACCCTATTCCAAAATCGTCGAAAATTAACCCTTCCTCGAAGGAGAAAAGGTCGTCGCTTCCTTCTTCGTATTTCTTTGGCCAACTTCTACCAGCCTCCTGCTATCCTAGTGGAAACTCTTCGATTAATTCGTGTTTACAATGTAGTTCACGCCTTCCGACAAATTCTAATAGACCATTAACGACTGCGGACATTTAATAGTGCCTGTACTGGTACAAACTTTATAATCAACCACGGACAGTTGCTCAATGATAATTATTGCACTCGGCCATAGACGGAGCTACGTCATATTGCACTTCCTTTCGCTATATGCAGTCCTGTTACATTGAGGATATGAAATTTCCGTTAACATATTTTCGAACGCCCTCGGGATTCAAACTGTTTCGTATGTGATATTAAAATCAACCGATTACTAGCTGTGCCGTCGTACGATATTAATTTTACTATCTTTAATATTTTTTCATATATTTCATGTAATCATCAAAATTACGAAATTCAATTTACAACGAACGACGATTATTATAAAATTAATGCGTGAATATCATAGATTGACAATTGCCTGAAAAAAAAAGTATCGGTTCAAAGCTTCTTCTCTTTCCGTACGCATGTGCTCTCGATTCTAGTACGAATATTCGAAACACCCGTGTTCATAATTCTTATGCAATTTGCAATGATCCATATAGCCGATATTGCCATTACTACCCTTATGTCTTAAGGGCTTCCGGATTATCCACTTTATTGACCCCCGCGCATTTTCAAACAACTCTTCGTCTCTTCTGTAACCCTGATAGAAAATCTTCGACTAATTCGTATTTACAACACTCTTCGCGCCTTTCAATACATTCTAATGAGATAAGTGTTACCCAGAAGTTGACCCCGAGTACCAGGGCAGGTGCATCAGCTGTGACAAATATCTGAACACACATAGTCTCTACTATATATATATATATATCTAACCATAGACGTATAGCCATAGGTTAGGTTTCCGCAAGAATTCCACGACCTCCTCGTCGCTATGATATCCTGTTACATTGGGGGCATAAAATGTCCGTTGAAAAATATTCGAATGCTCCTACGCGCATTCATGAAGCGCGCGCAGATTCCTTTTCATGGATTTTACATACTGGCAAATTTTGTTTTTAATATTATTTAATATTACGCACGACAAAGTCAAATTTGGTCAAATAGGTACTGTATACACACACACACACACACACATATGTATGTATATATATATAAATATATACATTGACATAATAAGTCATTTGGTCTACCCTGTGTATATGACAAATGCTAATAAAGAAACAATTACCAAATTTTAATCAACATTATCGTAAATTATGTCCCGATATGAAAGACGTGAATTTGAGTCCTAGAATTTTTGTTCCAATAGTCTCATACTTCCCTAGGAAGCTTGTTTACGAAAGTCATTTCTTCTAAATAGGGATTCGACTGAATATAAAAGAGGATATTATGAAAGGCAGATACCTGGAACAAGTCGAAATCATTTCGAGTGCGAACAGTCATGGTTACGCTTGCTCAGCATGAAATCCTAATCACTCAGAACCGTATTGTGCCATGATTTTTAACTCTTTCGTTCCAGAATTTTAAATGGTGCTTAATGAGAAGTCAAATAACGTGACGTCATAGACCCAGTACCGATATACAATATTAAACGACAAAACGAAACTCAATGGTACATAAGGCCTATCAGTATTTTAACTAAAGCTGCGGATACAAATTTAACGTTCATGAAAATTTTTTTAGGAATTCCAATTGAAATGTGGAAAAGCTTATACTCACATAATTTTTTGAGCAGAGGCTTTGATTTTTAAACTTCATTAAAAACTTTATTACAATTGAATTCGTTATTAGGTATACTTTACGTCATGAGGTCGTCTTTTACGCAATTTGAATGTAAATATACACTGAGGCATATATATATATATATATATATATATATATATAATATCGAATATATATATATATATATACACATGTTTGTGCAGTTTTTTTTTCAATGGCAAGTACGTAACTTATTTCAGGGTATTTTATACGGCCATACCCAACGTGGAATTTGTTTGCAGTTTGAGTACGATTGGACAGACATTTTAGTTTCTCGTGAAATTGTTGGACTGAAAAATTTCAGGTACCTGGAAGCAGTCCAAATTGTTTTGACCAACCGGAAACGGAGTTCTTTATGACGCGTAGTACATTGTTCGAAATCTAGGTTCAACTAATTGAACGGCAGCCCTTTGTCGATGGTCTGTTTAAAAAAAAAAATTGGTATCATCGATATTCTCCGTGCTTTTTTTGAATCGTCGAACAAAAGTGTCCTCGTCTCCAAATGTCCGTCACTACTACCTCCTCATTTATGCGAGCCTAATATCGCCGTTTACAGAAAATACTTCTTCACAATAGCGAATCGTACGGTTCCGTAATCAGGGGACAGACATTGTTTGCTACTAATGTCATGTGGTATCGATTCTAAACTAATGAAACGATAATACCTATAATGTGAAAATAGAAATAAAGTGAGTAATTAATTACTATCGATTGTGAAATATATCGAGGGATCGTAAAAGAAAATAATCTAATTGAAATAGTCTTTTGAAAAATCCTTAAAAAAATTTAAACGAAATTCGTGTGTCAGACTTATGAATTTCTTGAACCTAGATATTAAATGGCCGTCAGTCCATCTTCGAAACTACCTTGTCACTGATGGTTACCTGTGAATTTTATTTACTAAAGTCAGTTTTTCGAATTTGCCCATAGAATCGACTACAAACGTCAAGTCAACTACCCGTCTGCACATTGTGCAGACAAGTCAAGCTTCCCGCAGGTGGTATTTTAGCCAGGAACTACTTCCAGGACCCTTATAATATCCTGAAACACTTGTTTACAAAAGTCATTTCCATGAATAGGATATTCAGCAAGCGTAAAATTCTTCCTAAGTAGGGTCAACCGCTAAAGGTCCTTCTTGGAACTACTTAGGA
This sequence comes from Syrista parreyssii, assembly GCA_030142615.1. NCBI lineage: Eukaryota > Metazoa > Arthropoda > Insecta > Hymenoptera > Cephidae > Syrista > Syrista parreyssii. The sequence continues at coordinate 1,353,929 of JARQTG010000316.1, forward strand.
CAAGCCAAACCTACATACTCGTCCCGCATAGTACCCTGTTAGAAAACGAGAGCATTTCTTCTAAGTTTTTAACCCTTTACCCGCAGACTCAATACAAAAAAAAATGTGACGATTACGAATTTCAACGATTAAGAATAATTGGATTATATACAACTGGAAGTGCGCAGAATTCAAATGAAATAGTGAGTTACATGCAAGCCTGATATACGTAAAGATTGTTACAGCAAAACATTGCAAGTGCGTCCTGCAAAGTGATAATGCGATAATAACGATTTTCTGTTAAATGAAACCGCATTAGAATTTCGGTGAAGCTCTTCCCGCTAAATGTCACCAAAGCCGTAAGCCGACACTAGTATACTTCCACTTGTCTCATACTACCCGGAGAAACTTATTTACAAAAGTCATTATCATGAATAGCGAGTCAATTTGGCCATAAGATTCCAGCCAGCACGGACCAGCTACCTGAAATACACTTGAAAGCAACTCAGCTAGAAAACTCCCTTAGCCAAACGCCTTACCCCAGCATGCTACCCTGCTACGTAAATGGAGCAAGTTCTTCGAACTTTTAACCCTTTGGTTATTGAACGTTAAAAAGAATATGAGCCACTGCAGCGACTCAAAATAAAATTTCTGCATAATTCATTTTAAACGTTCATAAAAACCCGCATACTAAAACATCCAGGCAATTACTAAGAATTTCATGGATCATTAAAAACCGCATCAAGCATTATTACCAGACAGCAATATTCAAAAGTATGCTAATAAACGGTAATAAATTTTTAATTGCACCGCACGCAGTTCTCGTACAGTGCCTTGTGCATTTCTCAAGGTAATGTGCACACCTACCATAAAAGCCCTTGGCAGTCCAACGTCACCTTCTCAGATCCTATACAACCCTGCTGCAAATATTCTTCGTGGATGCCTCATGGAAGTTGGTTTCTCACGCTACGAGAAGAGCAACGTTTACGAGGACGATTGAATTTCTTTCGTAAGGATCAACAGCCCGATGAGTCTCGAGGATTTGACACTTTTTTTCGACTCTCGTCTAGTCTCGCGTTCATCCATCTCGTAAATACAATCTTGCATCCTAAAGGCCAGAGGACATTACAGTAAATGTGATTCTTGAAAGACATAAACCACCATGGTAGGACTATGGAGGCGTCCTTGACGAAATTTAATCCTGGCTATATAGTTGGGTCATGAACGTAGCCTGCCAAAAGTCCTCATAGGTCTTATAGAGAAGGAGACGAGAGTCACTTTCCTTCGAAAACTCTCAAAGTGTCCATTGCCGGATCTCCAGGGTGACCTAGTTGGATAAGCAGGTGCGTAAGGTATATAGTTTATGGCCACCTCGTAAATGCCAAGACAACGTGACAACGACACGACGATCGTATAACCGTCATAAAAGTCAAGACGTCTTTGGAGAAAGGCACAACGGGGAACCCAGACTGAGCAGGTATCCCAAGACGTTGCCAGCTGCTACGGGACCTAGGGGGTTGTTATAGGACAGCCATGAGAACCTTGGATAACCTCCAAGCATCGTATGCACTCCTAGTATCGGAAGCGCCATGCGCCTTCGCCGTTTTCCCACGCGCCCTCGCTTCGTTCTCACGCGCATCCGTTCATTTTTTTTCTTCCTTACCCTGCCTGTAATTCACTGCGGTATGCGTGTCTTTATCGCTCTCCCTCTCTCTCTCTTTCTTTCTTTTGATTTCTCTTTCTATCATATCGAACTTCTATGTTACTGACTTTTGTGTTTGCAATTTTCTCGTCGCGATGTCATTCACTCTCTCTCTCTCTCTCTCTCTCTCTTTCTCTGTGCGCTCTTCTATAGCTATCTTTATCCTTGTCTCTCGCTCTCTTCGTGTCTTTTCCCTCTTTCACGTGGGAAAAAAATCCTTCGCGAATCCCACGACAAGCGACACTTGTTGCCCGACTATTGGAGGCCGACGGACGTGGATGACTTCTTAAACGTGCATGGAGTCCTGGCCATCCAGGGTTTCGATTTCTCGCGTTCCCGGAGACTCTCCCACGGTACAATCCCGTGGGAACGGTTTAATTGGTTGGGAAGCTGAGAGCGGCCTAACTTGGTACGCTAGAATCTTATCTTCTCTACTCTTCGTTTAACCCTCGACAAGGAGATCTTCTCGTTCCCTGGGATCCGGTGTCGAATTTAATTCCACCATAAAATTGACCCTTATCACGGTCACGCCCTCTCAATCGAAGCCACGTGACGTTTAATTGGTCGAGGCTGGCAGCAGAAGGGGTCCAAACTTCAAATTATTAAGACTCCACATTTTTAATTAACTACTTTAAGGATCTTTGGTACATTGCATTGTATTTCACGTGGGTATCCTATCTCTACTGCCCAATCATTCCTCGGGACTGTTAAAGGGAGAATATCGAAATTTATGGAAAAGGGGTTAACTCGATATAGGAACGAGAGAGAATGGACGCTCGTTTTATTTTATGTTTAATTTACGGCGTCATTTCTCCCACGTAATACTGGCTGGGTCACGTATATAATAATACCGAGAGGATTCGTCTTCCATTTTAAGGATGTCTATCTCTCGCCGTTCCCACGGATTTCTCGGTTTTCCCAATAACCCAGGACTCTTCCCACAGGCTGTTAAGTAAGCGTGGGATAGTTCATCCCCAGGGGCAGGAATTGATCTGCTTTAGTAATAGGCGGTCAGCCTACCAAAGGAGTTAACTCCTTAGATACGTCTTTTTCCAACGTCATCCAAAACTTCCCACGGGACGTCGACGTGTTCCCAAGTCCTGTTTAGTCTCACTCGTGATCGTGAGAATCTTCTCAGCTTCAGGGGAAAGAGATTCCCAGTTCGATTAGGAGACTAGACCGTAGATGGTGGTTGAGAGTTCTCATATTTTTACCCCTTATGTGCTTTTACTCAGAAAACCATACTTTGTAGTACTGTAATGAAATTATTTTTTCTCCTCACTATATACCAACGAGTGTTACAAATTTTACACCAAATTACGAAATGCTATTAGAATCTGTAGTAGATGCTCTTATACTGTGGTATGAAAATAAATATTTTCTTCTCCTTTCCCAACGTTAAGATATTACAGAAAAAGACTTCAGTTCTCTTCTTACCTTCGAATTTTATGGTTATGTTGCTCGAGACGTGTGAAATCAACGTTTGTGGATTACCTGGATATTCAAGGCAACCAAGGACGCCGTCTCGAGGCGCTCACGCTCCTGTACTGATACCATCCTGATATTACAGAGGTCGAATTCAGCCCTGCGTACTGCGCCTTCTCACGCTCCGTTCCAAAATCTATCGATCTCGACGAACAGTCATCGCTATTTCTGTCATGTGGGAAAATATAATAAATCCTGAAAAAGCAAAACGTGAAAACGTCCCACGGATACGGCAATGGAAATTACGAGTTTATTTAGTCAACATATCCGCCAGCACGTGTCACTCGTCATCATTAAAAGGGATAACCGGCATGGGAAGCAACTCCCTCTTTTTTTTATTTCAAGTATATACAAATTATTACGTAACAATATAAACAACCGGTGACATTATTAAAATCATAATTATAATCTAATATAGGGAATTTTTAGTGTCGTAAGGATAATTAATATTACTATTACCGATTCATTTAAGTGTATATAAGGGATCGTACAAATTTTGCAAGGGTGCCTTAGCGAAATTCCCTTAATTCGTATCGAGGCATTCCTGAAAGAAAGGTTCACGAAGATATATACTTTGGTTCCTATGAAAAGGAAATCTCAGTTGGATCTAGGGGAATTCTCATTAGAATTCCTTCAATAAATTTACCTATATACCCATCCCTGTATTTCTGTGCCAAACCTATATTTGTACGGTCACAAGTATAGGTATTGTTCAGGTACATTTGTACACCCTTGAAAACGGCAAAGAAGTAAAGGAACTTAATACCATCACCTTTTTGATGGTATCCTGATATTACAAGAACCAAATTTAGCCCTTAGTTCGATATCTTCTCACGCTTCGTACGAGGAACCGTCAAAGTCTCGAGTGGATAGATGCCCGACCTCCTAAATCTCATTAATTTTTGTATCGTGAGAAAAGAGAATCCTGGGAAAGTCGAACCCGCCTGATATAGGACGGCCGTTAGCACGTGCCTTCCCACGATTTTGGAATTTTCGATTTTAACTGACTTCGCCAGTCTAGTCTCGGGTTAACACGGGGTTACGGAGCATGTCACGACCACACCCCCCCAGACCAGCGTGGGAACACATTATAGATATCTCGAGGATCTCATGAACGTTCGAAAACTCGTCTTAATTTCGTATATAAAAAATAAAATAAAATGTCAATTTTTCTAAAAATCACCAAAAAAATTCGAGCTAATATAATACACCAAATTATTAAAAATTAAAATAGCATAGATTGAAATTAAAAAAAAAAAAAAAAATTCAAAATTATATACTCTTGGTAACATCATTCGAATACTGTATACGAATTATAGGAGGCTGCCAATCAGGTCTAATGGGTTATCAGGATTAGTCTGTTACGATAACATAATCATAAGACGTCGTAGACGTGAGCGTCTTGTCGGAAAGGTTAGACCCAAACTAACCCAAGTGTTTAGAAGCATCAGGGTAACATAGGAAGGTAGCAGCAGCAACTAGCCTAAGCTCGGAGTAGGACGTGATGATAAAAACAAGTCCGCACAGACTAAACACACATTCATCAGCTCAGGAAGCTCAGTATGCTAATTGCTAGTCTGCGTAAAGTAAGCCGAGCGAGATACCGTCGAAGTCGGATAAAAGTATGCAAAGCGTCATATCAGTGTTTAATATTATTATCATGATAAACATTATAAACTCCTGTTACGTTATCATATGATTTTCGTCAATGATTATTATTATTATGTCGTTCGCTGATGTTATTACTCATACATACTCAAACCTATAATTTCATAATGCATAAACTTTCATAATTTCTGATTTACCATCCACCCACTGACTTTCCACGGCTGAAGTCAATCGACCAAAGTATTTACGATAATTACTCAGGTCCCGAAGCCACATCCGAATACTCGTAACTTACATTAACGAACGAACCAGGATCACTCTCGTGGCCAGACACTCATTGCCTGGGAATCATCAATGTTTCCCATACCCAGACCCTGGCTATTCCTGTTTCCCACCATAACGCGGTGTGAATCCAGACGTTCCCAAACGATCCGTGAGAGTCGTCAGGCGTGGACTCATTTCGGAGGATATTCAAACGAGTGCCTACGTACACAGACATGTTTTCCTTAGTCGTACAACGAGTCCCCTTAATTGTCCCTGACGAAACAATCAGTCCTGGTTTCCTTGCGGGAACAGCAGAGACAAGACTTTTGCAAGTAAGATTCGTCGCGGCTCTGCGCAGTGCTATTGGGACTAACGTAAAAAACGGCAATCGAGCTACAGCAAAATCAAACCAGGTGCATGACAGAGACAATTTCCTCACGGAACATTGTCGAGACGAAACATTCAGGCAAAATGGAATAACGAAACTTGTTGGATTTCATGCTCGAATTAGCTGACGTACTAGGCGATCAATCATTTCGTCGATAAGAGTCTGCTCGGTGGTATTAGGATAACAAGGGGACTGTAGGTATGCTTAAATATTGTGGTCGATGCTCAGATATACTTTGTGTGGGAGGCATTGTATTTTGTGTATATAATATGAGTGACGGTAGCTTCCCGTATAGGAGCTGTAATTCTAATTTCAATATTTAATCAATAGATATAAATATATATGGTTTAACTGACATAGATAACTGAGACACGTGGGAACGTCGAAAATGGTAATTAATTGTACACCGCGTCAGGTTGCGTTCGCTGAGCTGTTAAAAGCGTGAGAAAATCGAGAAATCAGCGAAACCCCAGCACGTGCTACAACTTCACGTGAACGACAAACGTGTAACCACTGACTGACCTGAATAATGCATAATTCTACGTTGTACCGTGCGTTGCGTGCTTTGTGTGGTGAAGCGTTTTGCGAATTTTGTTGTTAGAATAGAGATTACTGGATTATTGATGCCATGGGAAAATAATTATGGAGAACGAAGCTCGTTTAACGAATGGAGAATCACGTTCAATGGAATATTAATGCTGTTATTTTTATAGTTTTTCTACAGTTGGCAGAATTTCAATGGTAACGTGTAAAATCGCTGCAGCTAAGTTTTATTAAGGTATAAGTGTATACGATTGGATACCTGAAGCGGGTAAGAGAGCCCACTGAAGATTAGGCAGTTTTATCCTCGTTCACCTCCTCGTCTCCTGATCCAATTTAACCGAATGCGCCACTTGTCTAAGCGAACCGACGCAGCCTTAACCTACATTCAAGTAGGCACCTACTCCTAACCTATAATCTCCTGGCAGTTTACTTATTAATTTAGATTATGTCGTGTAAGAGCTAATTGCTTCAAAAGGGTAGCTCACCTCGCTTCACACTATTATCGGGTTCGACATCTTCAGTTGCCTTCGGCCATTTTTAAGGATTCTGCTACGATCCAGACAACAAAGCCATTGACTCTTCGGTAGATATACATTCGAATTATGTTAATGGATTTTCGAGGCACTATCGATTCTTGATAAATAACTGTATAGGTTTAAAATTTTCCTATATTTCATTTGAATTTACACCTTCGTTTTGATAAAGGTCTTTTTTTAGCGATTTAAAAATCAAACTTACCGCTGTACGTCACGGATATGATATTAATGTGCGAAATTACAAATTGTTCAAAAAGCTTATGTTTCTTCTATATATTAAATTTGTGAATATCGACGATATTTGTTTTGGTCCTATTATAAAAATCGTTGTGAAGTTTGACGATTCCAAATTCTCGCATTTAGGTCAGCCAGTGCCGAGTGTAGTTCGTTCAGAGCCACACCCGCCACTCTCATGCTCTCCTAGTAAAGTGATACAGTTTATTGGACTTCTTCAGATTGGAATGTGGCATCAATGGCACTTATCTCGAAGAAGTGTCCACGAAGTGCCTGACGAAGTGTCTTAAAACGAAAGTGACCTTTTGCTAATTGGATCAACATAGCATATCGCGGACTGTGCAGCACGTGCGAGATATTTACTTCTTCGTCGCGCGTCCACTGATAAATTAAGAACGAGCATTTACCAACTGCATTTTTATACCATTCTGATAGCCTGACTATGCTCAACTAGCAAGTGCCAGGTGGACTTTGATTCTGGAATGACTTACCGAAAATGGATAAAATAGTCGTAACCTGTCATATCGACGTATGATAACCGTGAATAATAAAATTGATTTTCGTTAAATACTTTTTAACCAGTGATACATTATTTCTCGTAAAATATATTCAGCCTTTGTCATTTAATTATACTGATTACCAAACGATTTCTCTAATTTGTATTCTATCAAAACATGTTCAGATTGTATAATTATATTTATTCTATTCTTTCGACTAATGTCTTAATTCTTGCAATATACATATTCGATAATGTACAACGACAGTAGACGTTGTGTCTCATAATGTTTATCCAACATATCAGATATTCGCGCGAATTCGACGAGCTAAAGCAGTGAAGTACCACCTACGTTTTTATACATTTCTGGTAAAGTGACTATGCTCAACTGCCAAGTGTCTGACTGGAATTGTCACAAGTTCAATTATTTTACGCATAGTAATCTAAGATGGCTTAGTAATTTCAAAATTCAAATATAAACTTTTACCTTGTTGACAGTTACTTGTCGGAATGGCATAAATCATGTAGTATACAAGTAGGTAGGCAGTTGGTTCAAAATAAGTCTCGTGCTTCGTCTTGTGCCTTCATATTACCCTGTTAGAACTGAAAGTCGCTCGAGACTATCGGCAGTCGATACGCAGTGACAAACTCGATCGACTTCATTTTCAATTATCCAAGCTGATTCGATAGGTCGAATAACCTTGGCTGCTCAAAGCCGAGCTCTCTAGTTGAACAGGCGCGGATTTCGAATAGTGCTTTGACTCGTCCACGTGCAATCATGCTGAATTGTGCGTGCCGGGATGCGGTTGCGATTCTATCATACGTCGGAACTGAGTCAGACGTAATAAAAAATGAAAAAAAGTCAAAAAGTATCTCAAAGCCCTTCTATTTTCTTATGATAGCCTGGCAGGTCTGTCAGTTGGGCCCATTTTTTCTCGGAGCTCCTAAAATTATCATTCAGCCTCAACAATGGCCACCACGTGCCATAAACCTGTTTGTCCTGTTACTTTCCTATTACCAGGTGGTATTTAACTCGCCCGTGGCAGCATGGGTGTAGGCGGACCAGCCAACACGAAATACACATCCGGTTTTCGTAGCTGCTACGATTTCTAGTTGCCTAGTAGAAAAATAGCCATATTATCGATTTTTTTCTAATCAAGATCTTTCGACGGTTTAGTACGTCACCTCCAAGACGTCCATGTTGGCCTGGTGGGTGTCTCCAATTAATTTACATATCTGAAGCAAGTTGTAGGTATCATCAGGATAGAACGGACAGAGAAAAACTTCGACCTCACAAAAATCTTACATAAACGGTAAAATAATAAATCAAAAAAAGATACACATTCAGAAAATAAAAATTCACTCTTATTATCAAAAATAAAGTAAAACGACTTTCATCTCCAAAATTTTTATATAAAATCCAATAATTAACATTTCCTTCCTTACCGACCACTCGCGAGAGAAGTAAGCGGCCAACAGTAACAATGAATTCCATTGCACAAGCATCATACAATTCTTCACTATCACGACGAAAATACTTTCCAAGTATTCATCTGCATCGTGAACCATTACTATTTAAAACATTGTGCAACCTGCACGAAGGGCCGACCAATCCCTAAACTCCTCCGTATACCTCATGCTAGCCTGCTCCGAAAACCAACCAAATTTAGACCCTACAAAGGGAAAGGGATCTTATGCAAGGCGTTGGTACTGAGACGGAGTCAGTAAGTAAGTCCCTAGACTCAAGTTATTTCTAATATTCAGTACAGAACTGGACTGACCGGTGGTCAGTCTAGACGAAGAGACCAGATACAGTTGACCATCTGCTTCTCATGCTTGCCTGGTCACTGGTCAAACCGAAACATCCGTCAAACAAAGAACCAACAAAAATTGAGACATATTCTCTATTGAATACTTATGTCATGTGAAATCACCATTATTATTTATCACCCTTGACTTTATAATTTAAATGCATAGAACAATGATTTCTATATACGTCAACAAAGTACATACATAGAGACTGTTGATGTGACATAAAATTTGTCTCACGTTAACACCAAGTTTGTGTGACGAGCCAGAATTTTATAAGAAAAAGTATTTGTGTGCGTAGTACTAGTTTCGAATAGCGTTAGATAAAGAACATAAAGCGCACACTTATTATAATCTCCTAATACACGAGTAAATAAAATATTAGATTCGTGAATAGAAGTTAGTTCTTCTAATATCGCATATAAGCCATATACCTGGTTGAGTTTCTCATTTCCTTTACGTGCAGTTGGTGTATTAGGATTTATTTTAATTGTCCATCCTTTTTGTTCACAGGTCACCAATTAACGGTTTTCAATAGTCAATCGACTATACAGGTGGGAGGTCGTTGGAATCGCAGTAAAGGAAGAGTAGAGAGACCGTTTCTGGGTGTAATATCAGGATTGGTCGTTAACGGAGTTAAGATTTTGGAATTGACAGCGGAAAAAGATGGAAAAATTATGACCAGAGGAGACGTACAGCTTCTACCAGTTGGCAGTGTACTGGACAGAGCTGCGCCGCTGCAAAGGATGCAACAGGTATGCGTTGCATTGTTCGTTAATTATTAATATAAATATAATTAAAAATAGAAATGCTGAAATATTATATCCCAATGGATTTGTATATTCAACAGACGCCAGCCTCAGGATTTCCAGGCGTGATGGACGATTTAATATTCTCCGGAGCTGGAAGTGGTTGTTCTGGAGATGACGAAGACGAAGAATGCACACCTATTTATGAGTCTGGTTCCGGTAAGTGTAAGTAACATTTCGAAAAGCGTAAGTAATTCCATCTGCACCTACCCTCGCAGAGGAATTTTAAAGTTTCAAGCACCATCAATCATTCGTATCCTATCTTAGTGCAATACACGTAATACCAATTTCGACTAGAGGTAGTACAGCACTACACCTGAAGCGAGCATACGGTAGTTCCAAGTTTGTCCGCTAGAGAGCAGTGTAGCTATTCGCACGGACTTTAGTAACACATTGAATTTTCATATAACAATTAGACTATAAATCGGAACGAAAATAATGTAGAAATTTGAAAAATCTTATTCCTTAATTTCTTATCCACTCCCAGTCTGCTCTCTGTAATACGTTCTGAGTTATAATTCAAAAACCAGTTTCTCGCAAGCGGTGCTCACTCGGCCCAGTTGGTATATAAGAACATAAAGTGAAAAGACTTACCGTGTAGTATGAAAGGAGAGACGTTTAGCACTCCCCTAGACAAGGATGGAACACACATAAAATGGTAAGGCACTGTCGCCTTTGGCGGCACTTACCACATTTTTTAAATACATTTTTTAATTGCTCCGATCAATAAGGTTTCATGAATTGATTTCGGCACATTCCATCGGCATGATTCTCGAAGGCTAATACTGGACGCTGATAAGGATTAAAGAACAATTGTGCGATTATAAATGATCTCCGCTCTTCACGTAGCGTTCATTATTTTTATCGACAGACACAGTGGGAGCCACAATATGTCAATGGCAACGATATTTTTATATTTAGCGAAAGAAGTATTTCAATAATTCGTTTCACCCAGTAGATTAGGTCGACGCATGTGCACCGCGAGGCTACGAGCCGCCGCACATGTTAGACTCGCTTGGTTTCACATATCGCTTAGCATGCCACTTTTCCGTCTTCATGTTTGCCTGGTTGTATCTTCAATTCATTTGCATATTTAGGATTCTCGGCTGAAGATAAACTTCCGTCCCCCTCCTTTCTCTTTGGCTTATACCTTCTCGGCCAGTATGAGCTCCCGATGTAAAATCTTCTCCAACTGACTAAAAACTGAATTAATGATCTCAATATCGCCATTTACAGTAAAGAACAGTCGTTTGCGTATAATCATTGTGCAAAGTAACATTTCCCCGTAATACTAATCGCACTGAAGTAACAAAAACAATAGTTGATAATCGGACGCCTACAAGAAGAAGCGAAAAGATTATGAAAAGGAAAGAAAGAAAGAAACCACGATATTTCCACGAGTAAACCTTAAGACACAGCTTATTATTGACTCGTGACGTAATTTCTCACAGGAGCGTTAAAATTTCCACCAATGGTAGGCAAGCTTCAAAGGCTTTCTTCGTAAACAATCAATTATCTTGGATGACGTCAAAGGCATCCTAATTACGTGCCTCTTTCCTCTCGACAATTCAATAACCATAAGCTCCCTTTTGTGCCTATAGACGATCTGATAACTCCGGTCTACGTTGCTCCCACGAGGTCGCCAGTTACTATCAAGCCAAAAAGTGACAAAGAGAATATTCCAGAACGGTCTTCTTGCGACGACGAAGAAGATTGCGAGGAGGGATCCGGCGATCCGAGTACCACAGAAGATATTTTCGTGCCATCAACCACCGGTAAGAGCAGGGAATTTACATACATTTTTACCATACGCGTCCTACGCTACTGGTATTGATCCTCTCGCACCCTTTCCGTTCTGTACTTTCCAGTATTCACCTCCTGAATGGTTTGAGTACTTCCAAAACATTTACGATTGAAGCATATATGAATTTTATGGTGCTTTTCGTTAAGCCTAGAATAAATGAAGGTTTGATTTTTCAATTTCATCAGATGATAAAGGAGCACCCTTATGGATGATATTGTAGTGTGCACAAGTTGAATAAGTCAGGCTCGATGTGAAAGGGTATTTTTCTACGAGTTTAATTGATATGAAATATAGTTATGTAAATAGAAATAGATAGGAAGATTCTTACTGGTTCATTATATTATTGAGGATACGTGGATACAGAGAAATCTATTTTGGCGATTGATCTTTCTAGTACGGAAATACTTGTTCTGATTTTCCTCTGTCTGAATTTCCCTCTGTTTCTCCCGCGCCCTCTCCGCCAATCCCCAATGTCCAATGGCTGACTTTACCACCACGAAAACAACCCTTGCGTGTCTCGCAGGGGTCGGTTGAACCTGGTTCTTAATAAGTGCTGAGCCGCGCTTCTAGATGTACATTTCGAGAAAGTCTCTACTGTTAAATCATCAAAGCCGTGTTTCCGTAAAAGCATAGTTATACAGAGTCGCCAACGTCAGCACTATTTAATCCCTACACACCGGATGGATTCAGAAATCAATTTATTCACGCAAATCTGTACAGTGTTCGATCTATGACATGCATAAGATTTCTAAAAAAAAAAAAAAAAAATTTTAAACAAAACAAAAATCTTGGATAAAAAAATTGGTAGAAATTACTTTTCAAAAATTCACGTAAAAATTTACGAAAAAAAAAAAGATAACGTTCGAAATACTCGTTCGTTAATTAATCTGACTTCAGCTTGTTTTATTCTCGTGAGCCAGTATCAACACGTGAGAGAAAAAATAAAGTTACGCCCCTGAAATTCTCCAGATGGAACCCACCCTCGATAGTCACTCTTCTTACGCTACTGCTTACGCACGCGTAAATATAGCCAGGTCACTCATCCCCTCGCAATTACACATAATTACATCTCGACCCTGTTCTCGTCATTGTAGATTCGAGCTCAGTGACGTACGCCACGCAACGTGGAACTTCAACGATTCATATAAGCACGCAAACCTTTGGATCAACGTCGCCAAGATCCACTGTAATCAACCAGTACACCATATTCAATGTCAGCGGTGAAGCCGGACTTGGAAGGTATGCCTATTATATACGACAACAGCATGACATATGGCACCGCCACACTAAGCGAAATGTCTGTATTGAAAAATACATTTTCACTTTGTTACAGCACGATAACGCATCTCTCCACCAGTCCAACCACGTCAAGTACAACAACAACAGAAATGACAGACCCACCGCCGCCGCCACCACCACCGTACCCACCGATTCCTACGCCCCCGAAAAACAACAACAATAAGAGAATATCGTCTGAAGCGGCAGAGAATGCTGCTCTCATAATCGGAATCATAGCCGGTGCCCTCATAGCAATAGTACTAATCATTCTGGTGATCCTGAGGTTCAAGAATCGTCCAGAAGCCAGCTATAAGGTTGACGAAAGTAAAAACTTCTGTCAGGATCCAAATGCTGCACTTCTCGGTGCAGCAGGCTCTGGACAGCCGTTCAACGGTGCCTTGAAGAATCCTGCGAACGGTAGTAAAAACGGTAAAAAACGTGAACTCAAGGATATTAAGGAGTGGTACGTGTAAAAGGACTTAGACTTTGTCCTGAATCTGGGACATTGGTAGTGTGTGAAATTAAAGAACCAGACGAATTTCTCGCGATAAATAGATTTTTAGGAGAAAATATATGGCTAACTTTAAACGTGGATATCGAACGAGCCGGTACGCGATGCGTATGTTTGATAATATCGAGAGAGATGCGAGAATTTAATCATGGAATCTGTTTCCAAAATTTCCAAAATCTACGTAGTGCGAAAACGTTTGCTACATTCTTTATCATAATGGCTGATCATCACGAATGAAATAATGTATTTTCATGGGGCTTATCAAACCCCTCGTCTTAGCAGTCGCTATAATCGTACTTCCATCTCGTGCAGGCACACGCGGCATACCGTATCGTTTGGTAGTCCTGTTGAATACTCTTAAAAAAATTTCTGGGAGAAAATGAAGCGAGCCAAGACTGATTGTGTTACAAAAAAAAATTAACAAGTTGATACACAAAAAAAAGGACGCTGCACGAGAGTGTGTGCGCGTGCGTGTGCATATATGTGGGTGAAAATGAATTCTGACGTAATTATACCGACCGCCATATGCCCGTGGTAGCGGTGTAAGAATGTATACTGGTAAAAAAAATATGCTCTTAGTGACGATAAGATAGTGAAATTTCTTTTGTTAGAGAAGCACACGATTTTAATTCCAACACTTTTGATGTCGTACGACATGCGACAAGCAGACGTTACGTTACGTAGAAAAATGTGATTGCGTTCTTACTTACGACTAGAAATACGTTGTTTAACTGAAGGTGGAAATGGTGGAATTATTAGTAGTGTTACTTAGGACCGAACGAAGAAAAGTGTTGGAGGTAAAATGAAATGGCGAAAGTATAATATAAATTGATCCTATCTAGTGACTACTACACTTATTGTTGTATAGAAAAATTATATATATAATAATTATGTTATACGTGTAAATTGTTTATTAAATTATAGATTTTAATAATAAAGAGGTCAGCGTAGTCCACACATAATTAATACGGATAATTGATAAAAGTGCTCGATGAATAAAAAGAAAATCGAGGTGTCCCAAAGTAGAGCGTAAAGGCACCCTAGATGAAGGGAATATAAGTGAAAAAGAAGTGGAGGCCGTAGGAGGATAAAAGATTGGAGATAAAACTCTATAACGATTAAGTAAGGTAGCATGCATAGTGCTTATACATACACAGGGTGCGAATGCAGTATTGCCAATAAAAGTTAAGAGATGTTAATTAAGCGCAAATCCAATAGTGATCGTCGATACGAATTCTAAGCGAGCGGATGCCAAGTTTTGTGGGCACGTTTTACTCGAAGGGCCGTAGATATTCAAAAAAAGAAGCACCGTTTCTACCGATTAAACTTCTTTTTTAATAACCAACTTCACAAGCGACACCCCCTATGCGTTCTTTTAAGATCCGTCAAGCTCGTGCTAAAGAATCACGATTACATCAGTTTGTACAACGTTAAGGTGGTGGAGCGTTTTCATGAAGTACATTATAAAACACATAACAATCGACAGCCACCTTGCGAACAGGTAGAATGATATCTGCGAGCGACCGAGTGTCTGTAAATATTAAGAAAGAGATCAGAGATATATTTTCATAAAAACACTTTCATATTTCATTTCGTTAAATAAGTTCACACACCGACAGAACGTACACGCGCTACGATTTGCGTATCTACGGATCCAATTTAATAGAGCGAGCATAAAATCGCTCTCATGAAAATAAATTCGATCGTCCTGTCTTCGCGAAAGTCTCAAGCGTCTTGACGAACACAAATAATTGACTAACGTTTAACAAGCCAAACATAGACATCGCTCTCGCAACCAATTGTCACAGTGAGTTTCTATGCGAGCGACAAAATACATGTCAATCTTTATCATTTAACGAATCTATGTACATTCATTCCCAAGCATAAGATGCAAGCATAAGATGTGTGAGATGAATGTGTTAATAACAACGTGTAAAAGCGACAGTGGATGAAGAATCCATTAATTGTTGTAAAGAATGAAAGGAAAAACAGTACAGGCGAGATGCGCCAATGGGTCAAGGATTTGAATCCTCGATTTATGTTGTTGTTAACCTTGCCTTTTTTTTGTCTCAGTTCTACTCAAAGGCTATAATATGTATGTACCACGTGACAGACTCGTCGAAGCAATAACGAAGACGTTTATTTAGTACAGCGATAACGCGAGGCAAGTACGAGAAAGGGAAGAAGATGAAACCAAAGGGAAAAGAATGGAAGAAACGCCTTTAACGAGAGGCATCTTAGCGTTTAGTCTACTTGTAAGGCTTAGATACTTTCAGTTATCGCTGCATCGGTTACATTAATAATGTTATACGGTTGTGGATGTGAGTTACGAGGAACTTAAGTAGCTTTGACGTCGAGCGTTGACAGAATTCTTTCGATTACGATAGAAAGCGCGAAATTGAAATTTCAAAGATGTACAGCGATATTACATGGCTCGTTTCTTCTGCCTATCGTCGTTCTCTTCTTTATCGTTCCATCCACTTTTATATCCTACCTTGAAGTATCGACGAAAATGTATTTGGTTTTTGTTTCTGTGAAATCATTTGCTGGCGTTAACCGTACTTTTCAAGACTGTACAAAGTACCGCTTAGAACATTGTCACATGTGCACAGCTCGCGAATTTGGAACGAACCTTGATAGAATTGATTGTGTAAAATTTTATCAAATCTCGTTCCTCCGCTCTTCTTTCTACTATTCTCTCTTTTTCAAATTTTTACCTCTAACCTTTTACGTCTCATTCTCGTTCTCTTTGACTCTCCTCACTTTGCCATTAATTGCATTGAAACTCCATCGAACCAATCTATCGTTTCATGGACATATGTATGCATCTATACATATAGCGTTATTTAGAAAAAGCGCACAAACTAAAACTACCATCAGACACATCTGAAACCTTGAGCGATGCGTTTATCCTAAATAAGTCTATTTATAAAATTCACCACGACCATTCACATGAGACGAAGATCATCCAATTCTGGAATAACTAAAATGTCGTGAGTTTACTCGATGCGAGCTACGTTCTTGCCATTAAAAAAAATAGCGCCGTTATCGCAGCTATGCCTATCCGTAACGATCTGTGCAAAGTGATGTCAGAAATGTGCAATCGACTTATGTACACATATAATAAGCCCTTTATCCGTATTCATATTACATCCCACAAAAGAGCTAAACTAGACATTTGAAAAATTCGGCCGATGCGCCATAAGCTTATCCCACGAATGAATATTATAACAATATGCTTAAAGGCGACATACGGTGACAGCAATATACATTGGATATGCATAAAAGAATGATTTTTGTCCTCGTCCTTCAGCAAGACAAGTCATACGAAAAATATTTACAACAAAAATCTCAACCGACTGACCACGACATATCACCGTTTAAAGAGAACGATATCATAGCGATTATGAATTTTTCGAAAACGTGGTCTTAAAATTTTTTTTTTTCTTCGTTATTTTATCGGTACATGATCATCCAATTGGATGATATTATAAATTTTGGAGTAACACGATTTATTTGTATTGATTAAAATGCATTACTCCAATGACGACTGATTACTTGTTACAAATATTGAAAAATGCAGGTCGGGCGTTAACAGTATCAATCTACAGACTAGTGTCACTTCGAATGTCAGATGCTCGATTAACATTTCTGAAATCATACGTAGTATAAAATTGATGTGGACTTTGTATTACGTGGCTAACTTAACTGGAAGACCTGTGGACGATGTTCCTTGTAAAAAGACAAGTATCCGATTTTTCAGAATGGTTTTTAACACGGAACATTGTTCTTGGCTTACCAACTCTATCTGCATATCTTTCAATGTACTGATGACTAATGTTTATACTAAACTAATTAACTTCTATACGATATCTACGAACGAAATGTTACTCTACAATTAACTATGTATTAACTTGAAAGAAAAACATTACATTTATCAAGAGAACCTATCGACTACCTGTAGCAGCAAGGTTGTGGCGTGACATTTATTTATTAAATAAATTGAAAAGAATAACTTAAGCATAAGCGCTCGGCAGTATCTAGAGTCGCTAGCTAGATGGAATTATATTTTACATTGTACAGTTACCATGAATGCACTATAGATAGAGATTATATTCGTATAAGATACTGATGTTAGTGATAAATGATAAATCTGTCATTGACAGCGTGTTTTCATGAATATTTTCATCGTTCGCTGACCCCGAATTTACTACTCTTGGCTATTATGCATCCTAGAATGGAATAACGATGTATTTTTAAACCTTCTTGAGAATTTTTCATGGACACTACGTTTCACTTATTTTATCCAATTTCTATCCTACTAGCGAAGAAAGCGTCGCGACGGACGCTGTCTAGTCCTTGCGCGAATTTTAAGGATACGACAGCTTCTGGATTGCTTTTATTTTCGCGTAAGGAAAGAACGCCCAGCGCTGTCGTTTCAAGCAGATTTTATCTTTCTTAGTCGAACACTCATTGCTTAACGACGGTCTACTGTGAATAAACTATAAGGAAGAATCGTGTGTCGAAGGTATCATTAACAATCAATACTACTATCACTAATCATTAATGCGATTCGCTGTCGGCAAACGAAAAAGTATTAACAATCGAAACGCCATGGCTTTTTATTTAGAACGAGATTAACACGTAGCGTATGATATATTTAGATTTTTTACACGTCAACGGGAAATACTTGCCGTAATCGTTTCGTTAGGATTCGAATTCTTAAGCGTGCATGCGAAATCTAATGGCATCAGTCGCATTGTTATTCCTCTTGTTTTGGCCGATATATAATTTTTCACTTGATTCGTTGAGAGGTATACGTTACACCTAAAACTATACGCACGCATAACGGTACTGCGTATGTAATCGCATTACAGATTTATCCCGAAACTGGAAACATGTAAATATATAGGAGTAACGCCATAAGTTAAAATTATATGAATAAAGTATTGGAAAATATACGTGGTATGTCTGTCGTTATTTCTGCTTCCGAATAATTATCAAGTTAATATTATTTCTGGAATCATAAATTGTATGATATAATCCTTATATTTGTTGTCATGTGCGTTTACTGGGATTACAAAACTGTGATTTATAGCTTGGTAGCAGATATCAAGTTTTTGTTTCCGTATTTCAAATTGTTGATTATTGATGAATGAAAAGGCCAGATAGTTTTATTATTCTTGCCGGAGTTTTATCTACGTTACTTTATAATTATATAATTGATACACGAGATCTCGTGTAATATCTGCTTTTTGAAATAAGAATCAATACACTCTATATGCTGCTGGAGAGTTTCTTACTACATGTGTATCTACTAATGGTTAGCGACGTTCGAGGTTATGTTTAATAGGCATTTACTCCAGCTTACTCGGATATAGGTAGTCATACTTGTGGGAAATTTAGAAGTTAAACACGTATGATCTTTCCTTTTTCAACTATTTGATAAATCATATCAAATTATCAGATCAACCAGCATGTAACATATGAAAAGATAGTGCTGTTAATATGATATAAAGTATGAAGTATAAATACTAGGTTATAAAGTGGTTGGAATATGTCAATAATATTTATCTTTTATTTTATTAAATACAATCGTTTTTTCTGTTAGTGTTTCATTATATCTGAAAAATATTAAAACTGAAACTAAATTGTTATGTTGTAGATTAAATTATCGTAATTTTAACAGTATACATTTAATATATTTATACAAAATATATGTATTATTACAGGATAATGTAATTATACAAATCTTGCTAAAATACAATAGAAGTGAAGTTTAAAAATCATGCCAGATATTAAAGTTACACCATTGGGAGCTGGTCAAGATGTTGGCAGGAGCTGCATTCTCGTATCTATGGGAGGAAAGAATATCATGCTCGACTGTGGAATGCATATGGGTTTTAACGATGAAAGAAGATTCCCAGATTTCTCATATATTGTGCCAGAAGGACCTGCAACTAGCCATATAGATTGTGTTATAATTTCACATTTCCACTTGGATCACTGTGGTGCACTTCCATATTTTACAGAGATGGTAATTCATTAGTTAAATATAAATCTTGAACAACACATTTTAACAGTATTACAAGTTTGAATATTCTTTCTAATCAGGTAGACTATACCGGTCCAATTTACATGACCCATCCTACCAAGGCAATAGCTCCAATACTTCTAGAGGATATGAGAAAGGTTGCAGTAGAGCGAAAGGGAGAAAGTAACTTCTTCACGTCACAAATGATCAAGGACTGCATGAAAAAAGTTATCGCAGTCACTTTACATCAGTCTGTAATGGTTGATCCGGAATTGGAAATAAAGGCATACTATGCAGGACATGTACTTGGAGCTGCTATGTTTTGGATTCGTGTTGGTGCACAAAGTATTGTATATACTGGAGACTATAATATGACTCCTGATAGACATTTAGGTGCAGCATGGATAGATAAGTGTAGACCAGATTTATTGATCTCTGAATCCACTTATGCCACAACTATCCGCGATTCCAAAAGATGTAGAGAGAGAGACTTCTTGAAGAAGGTATGAAAATTAATGGTAATGCACTGGTAAATTTATAATAGATTCTATTACTTTTAGGTTCACGAATGCATAGACAGAGGCGGCAAAGTATTAATCCCAGTGTTTGCATTAGGTCGTGCTCAAGAGCTCTGTATACTTTTAGAAACGTATTGGGAAAGAATGAATTTGAAAGTCCCAGTATACTTTGCCCTTGGTCTTACAGAAAAGGCAAATAATTATTACAAAATGTTTATCACTTGGACAAATCAAAAGATTAAGAAAACATTTGTACAAAGAAATATGTTTGAGTTCAAGCACATAAAACCGTTTGATAAAGCCTACATTGACAATCCGGGAGCTATGGTTGTTTTTGCTACCCCAGGCATGTTACATGCTGGACTATCATTGCAAATCTTTAAAAAATGGGCTCCAAACGAAGCAAACATGGTCATTATGCCCGGATTCTGCGTGCAGGGTACCGTCGGTCACAAAGTCCTAAATGGCACTAAGAGAATAGAATTCGAAAATAGACAAATCGTAGAAGTGAAGATGGCTGTGGAATATATGTCTTTCTCTGCTCACGCCGATGCAAAAGGTATTATGCAGTTGATACAATATTGCGAGCCCAAAAATGTAATGCTGGTGCATGGGGAATTTGCAAAAATGGAGTATCTCAAAGAAATGATCAAACAAGAATACGGGACGAATTGCTACAATCCCGCTAATGGGGAAACTTGCGTCATATCAACTACGTCGAAGGTACCCGTTGATGCATCCCTGGCTCTCTTGAAAACTGAAGCAAAAACATACGCGGCATTACCCCCAGATCCAAAAAGACGAAGATTACTACACAGTATCTTGATGCTTCGAGAAGATGGTGTGTGTCTCGTAGATGCTGATGAGGTCGGTTATTATTTGCGTTTGTATTACACATTATTTGTTTGTATACACAAGAAAGAATTACCGATGTAATTTTCCATATTTTACTGCAGGTAGCAAAATCTGCAGGAATTTCAAAACATATAGTTAGATTTACATCTACACTGCATGTAAGAGATCCCAGCCCAGCACATGCTACTACTACAAAATTGTTACAACCCCTAAAAGAACGACTACAAGGTTGGACTGTTCAATTAACGGATGGATCGATATCGGTAGAATCCGTTTTGGTTAAAGTAGAAGGCGATAAAGATGATCAAAAAAGTGTTTATATTTCCTGGACTAATCAAGACGAAGATCTGGGAAGCTATATTCATGGATTTCTCCAAACCATACTAAATTAATGCACTTCGAAAGTGAGTTTATTTCCTTAACCTAAACCTTACGTTATGCTTATGAAAGTTTTGTGTGCAAGACTCCTTATAGCTATGGCTTTTTCTTCAGAAATTCAAAACATCTTTCCTCTGTCGACCTACCCTTTTGACGAGATTAGCACACGTCAAAGATTTAAACAGAATATATAAATTTTCTATAGTATTAGTACTCTGATTTTGTAACGATCAGTTTAGCTATTTCTAAATAAAAATGACGCTACCTCTAATTTCATTTCAGGAGTATTTGGGTGAGAACGTCGTATGGAAGAACTCCAATGTACAACAGAGATTAAAAATAAAGTTTTTAAAAAAAGTTGAAGTTTAGTATGGATTAATAATCAATAATTAATAAAAAAAAAAACTATATTGTTGATTGTGCACAAATTCTCATAGTTTTCTATCATCAAATAAATTCGTAATGAAATACATGATAATTTCTTAATACTACCTCGTTGTTCCACTAATATTTAAGAAATGTAAATAATATAATATAATCCCAAGCTTACATTTTACATACATTTTATTTCAGTATAATTCTTATGTTATATTACAACTGTAATGATATTAAACGAGACTTTAGAAATTACCATCTTTCTCGAACGATATATAAATACGTCCCAAGATTGAAAACATGTCATTCGTATAATTTCAATCGAAATATAAATAATAAATGATTCTACAATAACATAACATGGTCTGTCTTGTGTAGTAGCATAGCAGTGATAATAATCAAAGATTAATTTGGCGACGCTGCAATTCCACGTTGATCTACATTAAACAATTGAAGTACGAGTAAAATAGAAACATAATCTGTAATAACGTAAGGAAATAAAAATTATAGTGTATAAAGCTTTCAAGATTGCCAGGATTATCAGCAGCTATAAATTGAATATCATGTGTAGTTCACCTGTATTTATTATAACTTTTATGCAATAACGACATAACTTGCGGATAAAGGAATAAATATTCCCGAGTTCACCTTAATTTCCCTAGATATCAAATGTATATAAAATAAGTACGACGTGGGATAAACAAAACTGGCAGCTCGAAGTATAATGAATTTATTACTTTTCCATTAAACTCTAAATGATTCACAAGCTAGAAGCTTAGCTAGTGCTCGGTAAGGATTAAACTATATGCGAAATCAAAGTAAAATTGACATATCAAAAAGACGATACCTCGGAAAGTTATTATTGTATTTTTTATTTCATTCTACGCATTTTTTTTTTTTAACGGAAAATGCTTGCCTTATATAAGATATTGTTTTCTACTGAAGTTCCATATACCAACGCACGATTGTTCCTTTCATTACCATCATATTTCGCCCCATTACATCAAACTTTGTAGTTACATTTTCTGTAACCAAGTCTCGTGCAACTAAGATATAATTTGACTTAGGTGCAGAATAGTCCTAGTGAGTTTTGAAATAAATGCAATTAAATTTCAGTTGTACAATTTGTCTAATCCAGACTATTGATATGATCCTGCCTGTAGAACGATTGTTTTAAAAATAGAGATGCACCCCTAGCTTGCCGCGTGTGAAATTAATGATGTACATCATCATTTTAACAAATTCAATTCAGCTTCACGTCATAATCGTACTCTACTTGGCTAAATCCCACTAGAATTCTTTCGTTTGCGCAAGACAGTAGGTCTTGGGTAATTTATTGCACATGTAATTTACTGAAAATCATTTCGACTGTGTATACAGAAGCATTTCGAGTACGAAATTTACTTAAAAATTTTATCATCGTAGAGATGCCTAATGTTATCGGCCAATATATATATATATATATACACACACATATACATATGCATATATATACGTACATACATATATATGTGTGTATAATTAACGTATATAATTCCTGTTGCATTATTACTATTACAAAATTTGCCCTTTACCCACTAATAAAACAGAATACTAATTACGAGTTCGAGTTGGTTTAATTAATTGCATATATTTAGGCTGAGTGGGACGCTGTTGTTATTCCATGTCCATTTTGAGGACGGGACACGTTTATTTTACACATTTCACTTGATAATTCAGCGAAATCCTGCGTTTTTAGAGAAATTCAAATTCGACGAATTTTATCACGGCGAAAACAGAATCTAACGTTAAGATGCCTAATAGCTTCTTCATTCGTGAGACGCGACTCGAGTGATACTTACGTCTATTTGTGTAACCATAACACACACGCCATTTTCAATATTTTTCTTTACTACCTACTCGTTTACTTGCTTATAATTACTCCACATAATAAAATATGATATTTTTGTATAATAAACATTATCAGTATTATTTTAATTATTATATTAGTCTTCTCAGTAGCAAAATCTCTGCTGTTTGTGGTCACAGTATGACTGCTGACCCCTGTTTAAACACGTATGGGCCATATTCATAGTCATCCGATTCAAGTTATTAGCTCTTAGTGGCGTTCACAACATTCGAAAGTGCATTGGCCATTTAGTTGACTAGGAGCGATTAACTTCAACGTGATGTCTCTGAATACGCCTATTTAATTCATTCTTGTATCGTCTCCACTGGTACTCCGTTAGCGCAGCATATTCTTTGGAGTTACTTTTTTCCTGAACCACCCTGAAAATACATTGACATAAATTAATGTTCAAACGTTGATGTATGATTATACGTTGAATCATAGGAGAAACAAGAACCGCATTCAACATTAAACAAAAGTTGCACCTTCGTCTCTTCGTCATTCCCTTTTCCAACAATCTTTCACAGATAATACTGCCGGCAAGAAGGATACATTGCAAAAACGCGAAATACGCTAAATCGTTCAATATTACATGTTTATAATTCAAACTGATATTGTTGGAAAAAGGTATCATCCATTTTGCGTGTTTACTTTGTCTCCACACTTTATTAGCACACGTAATGTCATTATAATAGGATATGAGTAGGAGCAGCTAGTAACATTTCTGCATCAACTTTTGAACGCTTCTAGACTTCGATCAGCTTATTGAAATGGGACACAATGAATAAACACGCACAAAGGTAGGCAAGGTGTAAACTGTGAAAAACCAAAAATAAACCATCACCAGTTGCTAAAAAGCCGCATGAATTTGGTTAACTAAATTGAATAAATAATCATGGTATTACTGCACCGAATAAACTAAATAATAAATGCAGGCAAAAAATAAACAATATTAGCAGGCAAATAGTGTAAACGTATGAATGGGTCATTTATACTGTTTGGGTCAGAGTGACATATGTATTTCGACATACATAGGTAAAATTTCGCTAGGGCACTTTCGAAGCCCAAAAATCAAAGTATTCGTTCATGTAAAAGGAAGACCGTCAACAATACAAATTCGTATCCATTGTTGCAACATGATGCGCGTAGTGTTGCATCTTATCGACGTGGTACAAATCTACCAGTTAGCGAAAACTTTTCACTCTTTGTCTAAGGTGCAAAAATCTAATATAATGTCACATAACGAAGATGATCTATGAATAAAAGTTAATAATAATAATCCATATGTGATCTGAAATGAAAAAGGAGGTACGATATAATATAAATACATATGCATCATCAGATGTTTATATAAAAATATATAACAAACGATAAACATAATCAATGGGAATATTTAGTCGACTACACAGAGTGTACCCTTTACCCCAGTGTTTGCTGTCACAAAATTTCTTGAAATTTTGCAACTATTTACAATCAATAATTTATAATCAAGCGTATCGATTATATATCAATTAATGACGTTCAGATACGTGTGCTACGTTATGTTAATACGAAATAATAATTAAGTGCGAAATAAGTCATTTCCATCCGTATATACAAATTCGCTTGAGCATTAATGTCTTATATGATTTTCATCTCTAACCCTTTCACATTCGTCCAACACAGAATCTGACTACAATGATAACACAGAATATATAAATGCATTAGGTTCTCAACTGACAGTGAATAATAATCTTGATTAACATCTAATATAAGTTTGAGGAAAAAAAATATATATATATATATTAACTCGGCATATGTAATAACAGTATAGTCGAAATCATCACTACTAGAATAAATGACTATTAAAATATTTGATTAAACCAAGACTCACAACATTCGGTGAAACGCCATCCTTTCGCTTTCCATTTCCTACCTATGTACAATCTGCTCTCCTGTCATTGACATGAACTGACCTACTATTCTTTTCTCTTGTTCCATTTACCACACTGCAACCATCCAACATACAAATGGTTACACCGAAAGCGAATGCTAGAAGCCACTCTCGTAAATGTCTTACAAGCTATAAATCACCACTGCACGGTATCTGATAAGAAAATAAATGTGAAGGAAAAAAGAAAGGGAGAAAAAAAAGATTCGTGTAATTGCCAGTGCTGCGTATAATGATTTGGGACAATCAAGATGCAAAAACCATTCTCTATGCACTATGTAAACAAATAAACGAAAGAAGGTGAAAACCTAAAGCTATTTCAACAAAAACATTATGCAGCTATGATCCAAACATTGCATATGATCTCAGGATGGGTCGTGGGTGACTGTAATATGATACATGATATGCAATACAGAAAAATGATAAATGACTGACGACAAAACTTGCACTTTATGGTAAGTTGATCGCTCTTCATTAAACAAAACGTATCTGGACCAGTGTACAGTAACATAGGAAGAAATATAAGTTCCTGACTGTTGTAATATTTTATCACACAGCAATGCATCGGTAGACTAATAATGACTGCTAATTTATAGCGACGTACTGTACATCAAGAAATTGGTGAAATTTTGAACGAAGGACGTTACTTGAGAATTGAAATCTCAGATACTATGGAGGATCCTATTATCGTCAAGATATATCATACATGTCACATATTGTATTATTATATATATATATTACATAATAAAACAAAATTCGTCTGTATCGCAACACCTCGTTTAACGTATCAATTGTATCTCAATGAATTTTTGAATTTAGAGAGTGGCTTAATACCTCAAGCAGGCCCAAACGTTAGTCCTCATAAGGTGTATTTAAAAAAAAAAAGTAATGTTCATAATGATAATGAAATATATGTATGTGAAAATAACAGAAAAGTACGTAAAAACGAAAGATTATAAAACCGGATACAAACTGCTACCATCAACCCTTTTGATTCAAGGCTAAGAGCCCAACATTTCAGAATCTCATTTATGTTTTTGCATACCTGCGAATCTGCGCCGCTTTGCCGTGAGTTTCTTAGTGGACTGTCGGAACAACCAAAACACAACAGATACGTTATTGGTTATAACGTCAGGCTGAACATGGCAAAACTATTTTTTTTTTTTTGTTTCTCTCATAAATTAACGACTCTCATCAATGGCTGACGTATATCAAGTTGAGTCATAATTAAACTTTACTTTAGAACAAACACTGGGACAAAGGGACGTACGTGTACCCCAAGTGGTATCAAATTATCGACCCCCAATCATATTACATTGATGTACCTGGTAAGGGTATGACGAGATGATCTTGTTATGGTTCTTCGATTTCCAAAAATTAAAAAAAAAATCAAACTGAAGGAATGGAGTCTCTATTCTAGCATGATCTATAACGTGTATACAATTTTCAATCATGATTTTCATCATTCGATCATCAAGGATAAAGCTTCTATATTTAAACACTATCCTGTAAATGATAAAATAAAAGTATGATCCTGACTGTGGATCTATCACGTATAAATTGTATTGTGTTAATTCCGTGGAATATAATTATTTCATTATCACGAGATATACTTAACAATTGTTATTGTATTATATACATTCGATAGAACTTCGATGATTTAGCGACTAAAAATTTATTTCTCATTCTCGTCGTTTCCTTGCAACTTTCTTCCGTCGCGGACGGATAAAAATGACGTAACTTTATATTGACGTAATTTTTTTTATCAGAGCTTTCACCAACCTAAGACACTGCTAAGCGTTTGAGTATCGTAAAATCACGCGTTGCAAGTTTCTCATTTATCAACCTATGTCAGCCTAAATGGATTTGTGAATAAACTCTGAAAATAATGTGTACTACTTTACAAACTACTACATCGTTTTACCACCATTGAACTCAGTCACGCATGCCAATTGGTTGTGGTTAAACTACCCGCCACAAGTAATTTTCTTTCGTAGAATAAAACCACTAGCATAACAACCAAATGCAGATTGAATATCGGTCTACCGCAAAATACTTCCTTCCGAAATACGATCTACTAAAAGTAATGTCAGAGTAAGTGAATCACAGCAACATAAGAGTAAAAATACCGCTGGGCTTAATACCATTGTAAAATACAGTCGTCAATATTCGAATATCGTATTTCAACGTTGAGATGCATCGAATGAGCTTACGTCGGTCAAGCTGATAGCGCAAATATTATAATTTCTAAATATAACATCTCGTTGCAACTAAGTTATGCGCTTGAATGTGAATCGGTCGATTGAAGAAATATTTGACAAGAGTAAAAACAGTTGATTAATTACAGATTTATCAATAGTATAATAATAGCGTAGATATAATACTTCAATGATTATTCATTTACAGATAATTTTACTAATACATTCATGTGAATCAACCACTACTTCATGAGAGACGACATACTTCACAACGGTTGAGGCACAAGCGAAATGAACTTTCAATTGCCAATTACCAACTGAGGTGCATCAATTATATTTATCGAGCCAGTAAAACTTTCCCATAATTTTCAAAATTTATGGGTTTACCTTCCTCTTTTTCTTGTGCTTTTTATGTTGCTGGCCATTCAAGGGATTCCAGCTAGCCTGTGTGTTGTGATCTGTCATGTGACAGGTTTTGGGGGAGATTTTGGAGGTAAGGGAGCTGTTGTCGTTTTCTGCCTGAGACTGAAGCGAATTGATGGGCTCGGTTATGGAACAGTTTGCAAGTTCTGGGTTCTTGAAGGTTTTTTCTAATGCGGCTAGCAAGGACTGTGCCGCTAGTGTTGGCTGCATTTTATTGAGAGGTGTCAATACGAGGGTAGTCATTGTTCACTTTTTCATGCAAATAAGAGCAATGTCCTTTCTCATAACAGTTCGTATAATTTCTAAGACATTGCCCCTTTTTGCCTGCTAGATTAAATCTGGCGATTAAGTTGGTTTGATATGTTATTCATTCGATGAATATAGCAAAGGAACGAATTTCATTTCATAATTTCAGATAATCAATTGCGTACTGTTTTGAAAGAAAAAAGAAAAAAAAAAACAATCTTCTATGAATTCTTGTGAAGTTACATACGCTTTGATTCAAAATAATCGCCATCTCGTTATTGCATATACAAATGTTTAAAATTCATTAATGAAATACAGGCATCATTCGTTGGGTTCGATTGCTCAAAAGATTATAATGGTTGAAATGAAGCCTACGATTGCAAAATAACAGTTGCACATTAAAAATCCCAAAAACTTAATGACGTTGAAAAAGATATAAACAAGCGAACCTACTGAACGCTAATAATTGATAATGAAATGAAATTCAAGATCCAATAAGAATTTGAATAAAACACTGTTACTTCCCATTTACGGAAAGCGCATATTATTCACGACACAAATATCCACCAAAAATCCAATACCAAAAGAAAACAATGTAGCGCCTTTAATGCACAGTAATAGTATATTCTTATTAAACTTTTTTTAATTTTACATTCTGACTTCCATCTTATTTTCCCTTTTCGACGTAACGTGGCATTGTCTTTGGGTATTGGTTTTTCCAGAGAATAAAATACTGTCATAATAAATAATTAGAGCCGTGACAGCACTTACTAACCTCGGATTTAGGGGAATCAGATGTTGGTGGACCATTTAATGTTGATTGGTCTGAGCTGCTACTGCCACAAACTTCACTCTGAAACACATCCATCCACACATTTGATACATACACACTCTCACTCACTCTGTGCAAAATACACGGTGATTCCTTCTTCGTCATGGCCTTCAAACGCTCATTTCTACCTATCCGATGAATTATTCATTCCTTCATTTATCGCTCGAACAGATTTTGGAAAGCATCCCCCATTACGTTATTTATCCGCAGTCTTACCTTGAGTTGCGTCACCTCTTGTTGAAGTTGTGAAACGAGATTCTTTTCTTGAACCAAGCTGGACTCGCTAGTCTCTACAAGAGAACGAAGCTTAGTGACTTCTGCGTCAAGAGTTGCCCTTTTATTGCTTTCGCTTTGCAACTCTTCCGATAGTCTTGCTTTCTCCTGTAACGAAATAAAAGGTCAATCAATTTAGTCCCAAAGCAAGTCTACTTAACCGAATGAACGCTGCGTATAATTTATTAAGAATCGTACACTAGAAAGGGTATCAGGAATCGCCTAGTATAAGGAAATAATCGATTTCGAAACCCTGCTATCTAAAGAATAATTAAGGCAGGCCTAAGTTGACACAAATTATCCTGCTTGTGCTACGGAGCGCCGTGCTTTAATTTCAAATTGTTTACTGGTATTGCTCGTTATCTATTTTTAATGCAATATTTGCGTACCTCTTGAAGCTGTTCCAAAGCGGCAAGGTCATGACTGTGACCTCCTTTAGTAGGAGAAGGTTTGTGTGCAGCTCTGAGAGCCAGCAATTCAGCCTTAGCCTCTTCTCTAAGTGATTCTTCTTCTGCTAATCTTGCTTCCAACTCCGATATTTTTTGTTGAAGCTGTATAAAGAGAAACAGTCACGTTTAATGTTACACTCTTCTGCAGAAACCTTCACGTTTTAAGCAACATAGTATATCCGAATATGAAATTCTCTTACATGAATAAATAATTTGACACGGTTTCATTTCCCTTTAAATAAATGCACGAGAATTAATCATTGTGTATACCATTTGATTCCCGTATTAAGTCCCCACAGAAGGACATAAAGGGCGAAAGCGAACACACCAAAAATACGGGATTGATACAAGAGACATATGAAAGAAGCAGAGACTGTATTAAACAATTCAAGTGCCGTTACAAAAGACAAAACAAAAATATAAACGCAATTCCATGTCATCAACTCATTTAAACAATTTATATAAACTTCAATCTAATTTATACGCAAATCACTTTCCACATAGGTACGCCGGAATTGATTAAGCTCTAATGATAAGAATGCATGTCTTAGCAAAGTATTAGTGACATGGAAATTGAGTTCCCATTGATATAGTCGATAACAATTTTCTACAAATCCAATTCTAGGTGGACACAACAATAGACCCGTACAATTTTCGAACAAGGGAGACTCCATACCTCACTGGTGATGGCGGGGAGAGATTTCTCGATACAGTTAAATGCAAACTCGACCCCATCACTGTCATAGTATAAGGAGTCCACAGTTTGATAAACTTGTTTTGTCGCCAGCTGCCACAACGACATACACTATCATGAACTCTCAGACATTTCCTAAACAACTACATATATCTGCTACTTGGCATTGTACCATGACACATTGGTATCTTTCAATAGAAAGCCAAAATCCCAAAACTCCTGATGAAACAATGCTCTATGCAAAACCTAACCTCCTAACATTGAGACTAGAAAATATAGTCACATATAAATGACAGCAAATATAATAACTGAAAATAACGTGTTGACCAAGAAGAATGTGTAATTCTGAATTATTTTTTTAACCTTTTATAAAAATAAAAGTTCATAATAATCGTACAAAACTCCAAAATGTATTTGAACTACAACGTTGTGTATGCATATGTAATTTTTATAATGAATATCTAATATTCCCCTCTATAAAATCATGCAGAACAATTCTCTCTAAAAAGATATGAAGATCATCTTACCTTTTCACTGACGGTAGATTTATTTCGAAGGTCGTTCAGTTCTACCCTAAGATTTGCCACCTCGTTTTCTTTTTGCCGAAGTTGCGCCTGCCATCTTGTTTCTTCCGATTCTATATGACTCTGGAGCTTGTTAAGCATACTTTCCTGCAAATCGATATGCAACACACGTTATATAAAAATAAACCTTATTCAAATATACAGTTATACATTCCTAGAACGAGCCTTACCGTGTCATCAATAATTTGCTTGTAATGCGAAACCATGCCCTGTAGACTCTTATTTTGGCTTTCCAAATCAGGATTTCCTTCAGGCACTTCTTGTTTCTTTCTCAGTTCAATAAGAGCCGCGTAAACCCTCTCTTCGAAGGCATTTACCCATTTCTCGTGCGATTTTTCAGACACTTTAATTTCTGGGAATATCCTTTGCAACAGCGCTTTGGTTGTTTCCTGTTCTTCGCTCTGTACCTTCTGTACCAACTCCTATAAATTAAAAGACACCAGCGTGACACAAAATATTTCAAATATGTTAGTTAGGCAGATGAAATGATACTGAAAATTTAATTATTTGACGTACATAGGATACGGTTAACCATGTGTATTCGAACACAGTTTAAAATATGGATAATAATATCATTACAAATATACAAATGATCCTCACTGAATCGTTGTACAGAAAATAATTGTGATAGCGTTGAAAAATCCTGTAATATTTGCTTTTAAAATTGCAATATGTAAATATTAATGTCAGATACGAAGACGGATTAAAAAGTGACAAAGGAAGACAAAAAGTGCTAATTACACAGGAGAGAGACTTACATCAGCGCTCTTTTGGGTATTGGATTTAGCGCGGTACTCGGCAGCAGAAAGAGCTTCCATCACTTTCCAGTTCTTAGTACGTAACTCCTGGAGTAAGCCACAAAATCAACAAAAAGAAAATGAACAAATCAGTCGAACCTACTGATAATCAGCTATGTACAAAAAATAGTTTCCTGTTGAAGTTGTTTCAGTATACAGAAAAAGAATATGTGTCAGTATATTTAACAAAAATATTGGTAAAGTGATGGAAGCAAATAAAGAATATACTGTGAATAAAGTTCGACCATAGGATATTCAGCGATGCCTGCTTCATTTTAAAGAATAACGTTAATACTACTGTTTATAAATTAATAATAACAAAGACTAGCGCTTACATTATTCTTTGCACGTTGAGCATCCAAGTCGTCTTGCAATCGTTTAACGAGGCTACGTTGATTGTTCACGTCGCTTCGTAAAGTTTCAACTTGTGCATTCAGTTTAACGAGTTCCGTTTCCTTTTGCCGTAATTCATGAGTCAGAGTATCCAATTTAAAATTTCTTTGCTCAGCGCTGTGTAATGAGAAAATACAGCAGATATTGATATACAATTTTCGTACTCACGTTACATTCTGCTTTTAATCACTTCCTAACATAAGTTGTATTAATACTTAGAAAAAATACTTACAGTTGATCATGTTCTAGATGTTGAACATTGTTTTTCTGGGCTTTATCCTCAATACCATTTTCGCGTCCTTCAGCAGCTGGGCGTTCAGTGATGGCTGCCAATCGGGATTCCAATGACTCATTTTCATTGCGAAGATGTTTCAGTTCTTCCTGTAATTCAGCAACGGTTCCTAACTGAAAAAAAAAAATAAATATCGTTGAAAGAAGGTTTGAATTGCCAAAGCGAACTATTTATCTTTTCATTACGTCATCCTTGTTAAATTTACCTGAGCGGACAGTCTTTCATTTTCCTCCTGCAAACGCATAATTTGCAAGTGAGCATCATCCGATTTCTTTCCTCCTTGTTGAAGTCTGTCAAATTCAGCCTTGAGACTTCTGAGTTCCTCCACAGTGACATTTGATGCCTTCAGATCGGCCTGTGCCTTAGACAATTCTCCTTGAATCTTGGACAATTCGGTACGAGTATTAGTCAGGTCATGCTCTGCTTTGGTGAGCTCATTTTGGGCTTGCTTCAAGTCATCGTGTGCCTTTACAAGTTCTGATGTCGCTTTCTTCGATTTTTCTTGAATACCATTCAATTCAGCCTCGACACGTTTGAATTCAGCTTGAGACTTTTGCAATTGTTCCTGCGAATTATTAAGCGTAGACTGAACCTGTTTTAGCTCGTCTTCTTTGCTAACCAATAAAGTTTTAAGCGTCGTAATTTCAACAGCTTCAGATTTAGCCTCGCTTTGCGAAACAGACAGTTCCGATTTCAATTTCATCAATTCTGACTGAACCTTATTGAATTCAGCCTTGACAGCAGCAGCCTCGCTCCCTTCGGTTTTCGCAACATTCAATTCAGACTTAATGGTGTTTACTTGTTTCTGTAACTCCTGTTGATGGCGATGGGCAGTTTGCAATCTGTGATCCAAATCAGCCTTAGCGCGATGGGATTCCTATGAAAGCAACACACGACTCGTCATGTCAAGAAACAGCTAACATCATGAAGAAAATGTACAATATTCATGATGATTAATACGTACCTCAAGTTGCCTAGCCATATCCTGCAATCTATCACCAGCCTCTTTGAAATGCTGCAACTGACTTTCTGAATGCATCAACTGATCTTGCATGATACTCAACTGTTGTCGCAACATCTCTATCTCAGCGGTGCTATTCTCGCAAGTAACTTGCAATTCTTGAGAAACTGTTAAGCTCACATTCTGTAACTCTTGAACTTCCGCATGTTTCTGTGCAAGTTGTGCTTTTAGTGCATTCTCATTGTCACGCATCTGGGCGTACTGCGCCTCCAACTGTTTACGCTGTGCAATTAACTCCTGCTGCATGTGACCTTGTGTCTGCCCCTGATCTTCCTTCATCTTATGAATAATCGCAGCATCTTCATTAACCTTTGACTGAAGTTGTTCGATTTGCCGAGCAAAACCTTGTTTTTCAGCGGCATGACTCTCTAAGATATGTTGCATACGAGTATGAAGTGTCTGCGCCTCAGTAACTTTTGCGTTAAGAGCCTCTTCGAGTTGTCTGACGCTAGCAGACAATCTGGATCGCTCGGCATTAAGTTCAGCACGCAGCTCCTTCAACTTATTCTGAAACGCAATACTGGCTTCGTGCTCATCAGCAAGAGCCTTCTCCCTTTCAGCAAGTTGTTTCTTCAATTTGATTACAGGATCTGCACGTCCTTCTGTCCATTCCGAGTGTTCCAATGGGTTATCCAATTGCTTGTTCAAAAGCTGATCAATGAGAATTTGAATTTCGGAGCGGCTGAGCTCAGCCTTTTGAACAAGAGGCATCAATAGAGAAACGTTGACACCGTCTTTGTCTCCACCTATAATCAAACATCTCCTCCACTGTATTCATAGAACGCAGACAGAATTGCCTATAATATACTAACAAAAGTAACAATGAAATGCAAGTTGTATATCGTTTATAAAAGCAATTACTAAATCACGTAAATGATGGTTCAGGCATGCGTAGACACAATGACTAGTATCACTACCAATTTAAAAATAATCAATTATAGCCTGACAAACGGCGAAAACACTGAGAAACCCAGGACATAGCTAGGAAACAGTTGACATAAAATTACCCAGCATTAGGCTGGTATAATTATAGCTTAAACGACGGAGCGGGTTAATGAATAGGATTAGGCTATTACCATGAGACAGTTCAACTATTTCGATCCTATTTAATTGGCCTACTAGAAATTTTTAAACGGACGGCTGCTCATATTAGATTATCATCATGCAACAACATCACCGATAAGGTAATATATTAAATCTTGCATCTTATCGAAAAGAATGTATGCAGAAAGCTACACCTAATATGAAGGAGACCTTGGTGGTAACTGTTCGGACATCGACCTAAGTGAACGGAGAGGGGGACTGATTCCACCTCAGCCGCATTCCAAAGCACTACAGTGGAATATACCTGATTTTAGCTTGGTTGAATTCTTCTTGAAACTCATGGAACTCCCCTATAAAATTGGCGAACAATATTGATATGGCGCCATTACTGAATGGGTTGCTCATTACAGCTTCAAATTAATGCTAATCATCAAAGATCCGATATACGCAAATCCGATTAAGAAACCGGGTGTTACTCTCTAATTGAGTATTAGCTGTACAAGATTACAATCAGAAATAGTTTCATGTATTTACATAAAATTAAATGCAAACAGTTGTTACAGTGAATTGTATGTTATGACGGTCATTTTTAATTATAATAAAAGTAGAATCAGTAAGTTTGTTAGCATGGAAAATATCAAAGTAAGCGGTAATAAACGGTACGCCTTGATGAGTACTGGCAAACAAACAAATGTGATTTTAGACACGGTTGAACTAAATATAGATAGTCTTGTATGGGCCGTAGACTATCGCGTTCTAAATAGCACCTATCAGCACTAAACTCTGTAGAAACGCAATAAAAGTTACACGCGCTCAAGGAGACAATAGGAACTCGACAGTTTCGATTTCTGTTTCTGTTACAAGAATAAGGTCAGCTATAGAATCGATATAAGACTTTGAATTATGAAAGAGTAATTTAAGTTTCCTATAGATTTTTCTTCACGTAATAAGGATCTCGAGTGCCTATCGACATACGAGGTACCGCAAACTGTATCCCGACTAACGATCGCCAGTATGACTTCAATATTCAATTGTATGATTGTACGTTAAGAATAAAATTCTTAGCTAAAAGTACTAAGTGAGTTTTAGCGCTTCCAGCGGCTGCGAGCCGTACTTAACCCGGAGTACCGAATGGGTTTGAGTTTTATTAGCTATAACTTAGGCGAACGTACATACATGCGACAAGTAGCTAGAAATATAATGAGTCATGGGTTAAGCTTCAGGCATATGCTAATCTGATAAACTAGCAAAGGAATATTTCACGTTATACGTTCGCAAATGTCACCAAAAATTGCGTGTATTCTCGAAATTTGGAGGTCAGGTTATATTTGGAATGTTGTAACGCTATGATATCGAAAGAAAGAGAAGGATGCGGTTTGGCGAAATACATACACATAATATATGCAACGCAATTCAACGCTCCTGGTGAACAAAAGTACGAAAATATTGCGGGGACTAAAATGCGACAATGTTTACTCACCAATCTGTGCCAAAATGTCATTCTTCTTCCTCTTATTCTTGGATTCTTTAACCGACGATTGCACAGGGAGCACAGTTTCCTTTGCGACTTCCTTCGCCTCTTTCACTGGAGTTTCTTTCTGCTGCTCCTTAACATCCTTGACTAGTTCCTTGCTGATGTGCTGAGGCGCGCTGGCACTAGTGACGACTTCCTTCTTCTCATCTTTGCTTTCGTCTTTTTTCTTGGACACTTCCTTCGAGTTTTTCTTTGACTTTGTGGGGGTCTCTTTCGGTGACTTATTCACAATCGGTTCGGACTGGCTAATTTGCTGAAGATTTTCTCTCTGTCAATAAACACGTTTAAGCTATAGATATATCTTCAAGAGTATGTCTCATTTGCGACTATACTCTTTATCGAGGACACTAACTAAAATCTTCAAATATTATAAACCGATTTTTGCGTACAAAGTGAGCAAGAGTCACGTGTAGTTAATTGCGGGCAGACATTCTACCGTGCCAAAGCAAAAATAAAGTGAATCGCTGAAACGTATTGTGTAAAGCACTTGTGCAAAACCAACAAAAATTCGTGTTCATGCAAATTCGTATCATGCTCCATCCAAGAATAATGAATGCTGAGTACCCTATTGTATTTACAAGCCAAAGGTATTGTGTGTATAAATGAAGGAACGATAAAGTTAAGCTCCTAGAAAGGAAAGATTCTATGTGGCTTGTGTATGAAACAAGAAACGTAGCATTGTAATACGCACAATAGAAGTATACATTTCGAAAGAGACACGCAATCTAATGTCTAGGATACTAAAGTGATAGCCAACTCTACCAGAAGCAAGACACTCACACTGTGACTCCGGATAAGTTCAAGGTCGTCCTTTGGCTGAGTTAAGTCGAAATGATTGGCTTCCTCCAAAGGAGGCTGCGAAGGACTCAATTCGGGTGCAATGACCACTGGCTCATCCTTATTGATAAGAATTGGCTTTACCTTTTCAACCTTGTTCTTCTTCTTACTCCCTTTGCCACTCTCCTGCGTGTTCAATGAAAGCAAAAATGTTCCCCAAACGTTCAGTATAATAATGCATAACCATGTGGAATAAAACATACAAAGTATTATTCCTGCATTGCGCGTGACGATATGCATAGATGGAAGGAAAAAATGATTTCTTAAAAATAAACAGTATAAAAGCAGTTGAAGTGTGTCTTATCGTAATTGGTTAATCTTATTGTATACATGAATTATCATATGTCACTGCTAATCCTTGTTTCAGCTCGGTATGTGCTTTAGTTAGAATGTCTGACAGATACGTATAATTGGCATTGAACAATTCAATGGGTATTGTTAGATTTTCAATATATTTTGATACCTCAGTGCCTTCGTCTTCTAGAATGAATAGAACTTTAGCTGCTTGACTTTTCTTCGTCATGAAAGTTTGATGAATATGAGGCCATATTTTGGACAGTTTACGAAAACTGTTGAATTGAAATATCATAAATTAAGTATGGAATCGAATAAATGCAAAACGTATTGATCGAATTTATTTTTAACGGCGACAGTTAGCTGTCCAAATAAGCCATAATTCAATTATCTCTTAAGATTCTGAGCCTCTCGTAAAATTATTTTTATCGACAACTTTCTATCGTATACTTCCGTTGAAAAAGATTATTACGAATAAAAAAAATTTACTCCAACTATCAAATTGACGGAGTAGGAATACTTCAATGTAATGATAAAATACAAGTAACCGGGATATCAGGCCATTCCGAAAGTGCATGCTACGGCTATTTATAGAATATGATCTTTGATTGTGGAATACATTTATCAATGAGTTCTTTTTTACACATTCAGTGAATTCGATCCGTTTTCCATTTACGTTAGCAACTTGAAAAATATTGCCAATACGTCAGTCTTTCACTAAACTTACCAGGGCATACTTTTTCTACAAAAAATATTTACTATCAAAAAGTAACATTTTATTACTTCATATAAATTACGTCGAATCTAATTAATAGAATGTTAAACGAGTATAACTGGCATGTGGGAAATTTTCTTCACGTATTTGCACGAAATCGATACCGTAAGCTACGATGACATTTGAAAAATTGTCAAACAATTGATTTCTGATATGGAATATAAAAACATATTGATCTTAGAAACATAATTACGTTTACAAATTTTGCGTTAAGATATTGCTAAAATTACGTTAATATTCTCAGAAAGAAATTGAAACAAGATTAATATTCAAGAGATACTAAAAAAATTGGTTTATCGCTATAAACAATATTTTTTAGAAATATACATGATACACAGCAATTTTCACAACACTTGGAAAAACAATTTAACTTCTTATCCACGTTTAGCACATGTGCAATGAAAGAAATAAGTGATGAGACATCAATATAGACGACTGTACCGTATGGGTATATGTGGTTAATTATAAAACCATATCAGAGTAACAGCGATGACTCTATAATTTCTTCATACGTTAATTCATATTTGATAACATGTAGCAATTCTTACAAATCAAATACTGACTAAATTATTAAACCCTTGATTAATAGAATAACGTTTTATAACTCGTAGTACGGTAACTGGCATTATTAGTTTAACGGCCTATGGCTTAGTTTACACCAAATATTCAATCAGCACATTAAGATAGATCCATTTCACTTCCGTGTATAGAAATAGAGTGAGATAGTCGTTAGCACACATCAGTGTAAACAAGGTGTACATCCATTAATTTAGTAGAACATAAGAAATAATATTTGTACATAACTCAAACTAAATTGAAAAGAAAACTAATAGCCAGATGTAACTTTCAAATTTACGCATATTTATTTTCTCACTTTTTGTAGTGGAAATAAAATATAAGCTACTACCACAGTTTCTCAGTAATTATGAGTCATTAAGTATCGTTTGGCTACCAATTAATATATTTGCACATCTCAGGCATTGCTATCAGAAATTTTAAGTAATATTTATGGAGTTCTGACGTCAGCATTCTGGGAACAGCACTTGTTTACACCATTCAGATACTTCTTTGCATGAAGCAAAATTAATACTTTGTCACACAATGGGAAAAAGTATTCAAATGTATATGAAGAAAACTAATTTACATTATCAGATATATAATTATGCTTGATTTTAAAGACCTTGTTGATGACCCACATGTGTGACATTTGATATGAAACCAACATACCATATTTCATGCATGAAATGGACAAGAATAAGAGACCATGAATCGTACATACGTTATTCAAATTAAAATACCTTTGCTGGTTATAAACTTATAAAATAAAAATTATGCATAATTTTCCTGAGCCCCAAGAAATAAATAAAACGATCTGCTATCTATCTAAAGTGATGCTAAAATAACATAAAATAACTAAGTTGATGAACAGCTTTAAGATATTTCATAAATTATGTTTAATATAAATAGTCACATATCTTTGAATGCTGTTATTGTTAATCAAGTGTTTACATCTATACTCCAAAAGGGACTTAGTATAGAATAAAAAGCATTAACACCAAATGTGAGCCCTGAATATATGCCTAAAACTTTAATGTATTAAAACTGTTGTAAGCTGATATTTACAGAACTCTGAGCATATAAAATTTCTTACCTGACTAGGTGGCTCAGGTGGCAAAATTTCAGGCGTTTCCTCAAATTGGACGTGCTCAGATTTTTCTTCTTCTTTGTCATCCTTCTCTTCCTTCTTTTCCTTTACTTTCTTTCCAGCCTTGCTTTTATGTTTCTTTTCTTTACCTTTATCCTTTTTACCTAAATATATCAAGTCTCATAAGAATCCTGTACATGTACTTAATGTATAATTAAATAAGCAAACCATAATAAACTGAAAGTTTAAATATATTTAATGGAATCACTATCAGGATATAATTAAAAAATGATGATGAACTACGAATCATAGTTTGTATAACAAGTTTAAATGTGTAATAAAGAGAAAAAACGTAATAAACCAAAGGAACAGACATTTCTTCAAAAATTAGAATTTTATTAACCATTAGTTGTCATACGTATTTTCTAAACCTGAAAAATGCACAGGGAAATGGTGCATATTTGAACAAGTGTGACAACCAATCATAAATAATTTTGTTTCTACAACTTAAAGAATATATAAGTATGTGATAATAAAATCTCATTATGATAAAAGAGTATAGTATCTGTATCATAACAATATATTTCTCACTCCATTAAAGTATTTACATAAAGTATTCAAAAATAAGCAACATACATTACAAAACAATGATAAAATTCATCTGATACAAATTAAATTCACAAAAGAGCGTCAAAAATAATAATTTTTAAAAACGTTTAAATATGGCAATATGAAAATTACCGACTAAAACGGAATCTGCTTCAAAAAGGAAACTAACAAAAAAAAAAGACGTCTTACCAAGTAGAAGATCGTCGGGAAGTTTGCGTTGCTCAGCTATGGCTTCTTCATAAGATTTTTCTTTAATGCCAAACATTGACATGAGAAGAATAACTGCAGC
Source organism: Syrista parreyssii (assembly GCA_030142615.1). NCBI lineage: Eukaryota > Metazoa > Arthropoda > Insecta > Hymenoptera > Cephidae > Syrista > Syrista parreyssii. Next base: position 1,394,582 of record JARQTG010000316.1, read on the forward strand.
TGAGATCACAACCACTCCAACACAAATCAATCCTGTCTGAAGATCCATGTCGCTAATCCTTATCTTCTTCTCTGTAGAAATTAAATGCCCCAATAATGATACACTTCAAAACTTCTCTTATATATCTAGTCGTTTCTTAATCGTGTAATGTTCACTTCCATTGATTGTCTCGCATACGGCTTAAAGTTTCACATTAGTAGCGACAAAAGTACGTCATTTCTGCATAATCTACAAATTAATAGCCCTCTAACGAGTAATATTACAGCCACTAGAAATTTTCCGCATAAAAGCACCGAAACTGCACTATTTACGGAAACAAAATTAATCACATCGCCACCCAATGAACGATATTCAAGCGCAACAATAAACGTTAACGGATAATTGTCGATATAATTGACCGACTGATTCTGTACGAAACCGCTATAACGCGAAATTTAACGTTTTTACCAGAGCAGGTAATATGCTAATACGCCGAACGTTATAAAGTATTAAATTCAAGAAAGAAATGACATATGGATGACAGAGCAAGACGTCAGCGAGCTCTCACCGGCAGTATCCACTAGACAGTCCTAACGATCAAGAATTTTCCACGGTACCGGCAAAAACGATCAGATCGTTAAAGTTTCACCAGACTTTCCAATGATAGAAAACACTCACACTCTTCCACAGCTTACAGAGAATTCTTTCAGTTAGACTTTCCGTATGGGGAAACGTGCGATAAAGAACGTACTTTGTTCCCGACAGAAGAACACGATCAGAAATTCACACGCGACGATCTCTTCTTAAGAATTATGGCGGCCGGACGTACTGAGCGAATGTACGAGTTTCGAAGCCACGCCTATCGAACTCACGCCTTCTCCTATTGGTCAAGAAGCCTGCCACGTATGCAACACGTTCGCAAAATTCAAGATTAGAATACGACTCTGCTCTACCTCAATTGTCAGTAACAATTAAGCGTGTTTAATAATTGACAACCTACTTTATTTTATATGTACTGACATCCCGTATAACGCGTTTATAAGTCGATAAAACTGTTAACACTATTCGTATTGAGTAGTCTGCTATAGACATGATGACCAACTGCAAGAAGAAATGAAAACACCTTTCTCTTGATAAGAACGTTTCTTTCGTTTTTAAATATAATTAAAATTCTATCAATAAGGAATTCAAAAAGGAATATTGTAGGAATGCATGATACTTGAAGAAAACTGATAGTATTAAGATTAAAAATAAAATTTTTGGTACACTAGTGATAATAGGTAATTCCCCGAAATCAAATGTGGGTGCTGACAGGGTGTGTTCTAAAACTTACTGTGAATGCTGGAACTTATCATTCTGTCTTCGTTAAGTACATAACGAATAAATAGGGACACAGTGATAAGTTGGCAGTAATCACAGTACTTGCAGTAAGTTTTGGAACACACCGTGATGCGCTACAGCAAACTGAACGTCACTTCCTGCTTCAGGTATGTTCACATGTACCGGTCATCTCTGTCCTGTCTTGCAAAGACAACTGTGAACCTTGTATTATGCTTCTTGCAGATGTTGCCCAAGTTTGTTATTTAATAAAACAAGACTGTATTAATAACAATTTCACAATTCATTTTATCTGAAATCACTTATTACTTCATTTATTTATATTTAAGTACAACTCATAAGTTTCCTCGCAATTTCTTAACCAGACTATGGCCTGGAGGTGCTATATTTAAATTGTTTTAAAACAATGGTAATCCAAAGGTGTTTACTTTAAAAGATATGTAAATAATACTAAAGGGGTTAAGTTACTAAAAATATGAAGATAGTTTGTGCTTCAACTACGTGCAAATATGCTTCCGAGGAAGAAGATTCGACACATGTCGTTTTTATAAGTTTCCCAAATGACGATACGTGAGTTTTTAGTTCGTACCAAGGTTATTTATTTAACTGATAAAAGTATTTATAGTAGATTTGAATGTTAGTTTAGTATCGTTAGTTATAATATAGGTATAATATATAGATATAATAATTCTTGAGTTTGTATGTAGTTAACCTATGTCTTTATACTACTTATCAGCATAAAATAACAGAATACATCATTCTTCTACAGGTCAAAACTATGGGCTCAAACTTGTAACCGAGTGGATTTGTTGAGCAAATCTAATGAGGAACTGCATAGGAATTACTATATATGCTCACATCATATAGAAGATCAATGTTTTATTAGCAAATCTGAACCAATCACAATTGCTCAAGGCACAGTCCCAACTCTGTTTCAAGCGGATGCCATAATAGCCCCAATAACATCCCTAAGGTCTAAAAAGGCAACTGAATGTCAAAATTTATATAGTAAGGACAACATACAATCATGTGACGGTTCTATACATTCAATGAATAATATTGAGGAAACAGATAATATGGAATTTAATACCAATTTTCAAGGCAGAGTAGTCAGCAATGAATCTATCAATGAAAAGAGTAACACGATAACTATCTTTAATAGATGTGTTTTATCAGAGGCACCTGATAATGACGCTCTCAGATACTGTGATTTAAATGAAACTGAAATAGAGCAGTATAGCAGCGTGACAATAGGATTTTCTAGTTTGTGCCGAATATGTGGCAATGAATCACCAGATGGAATAGAAATATTTTCTACAAAAGGCATTGAATTAAAGCTATGCTACAAAATAAAATTGCACATGCCAATATCCATTGATGTTGAAGATATAATGCCACAAAGACTTTGTCTTGATTGCTATGACAAATTGGAAGTCATGCATTCATTGGTCATAACGTGTTTACAAACTAACATGCGATTCAGGAGGTTCTTAAATATTGAAGGGAGAGTTAGTATGCCAATACTTATACTTAAAGTATATTCACAGGAGATTATAATAAAAATATATGTACTTATATCATTGTTACAGGCAGAATATGATAAGAGGTTTGATATGTTGGTGGAAGAATGTACAATAGAAGTGGCTGAGGAAATTTGCGACAATGATACAGTTCAAAGTGAAACAATATCTCTTGTATCGAAAAAAAATGAAGAATCGACAGCTACTAACAAAATGGAATGTAATCTAAACAAGTGTTCAGCGACTGCAGAATTGCAACATACCTCAATTGCGCAAATAGCTGCTGGCACTAATGATCTACACAAATTGAAATTTACAGTTGACTCAACAAATGAAGTACATTCCGATTTGAGCGACTTGTTTCACGTATTTAAAGGCATCAAAAACAAAGAAAATGAATGCGTAATCGAGACTGTTTCAGAGGCTCAAAAAATTGTCCACAATAAAGAAGAGAGTAGTCTTATATGCTTATTATGTAAAGATACATTTAAAACGGTAGAGATATTTGAAAATCATAAAATTTTATGCGACGATGGAGATGCGCTAGATTTAAAACAGCAAAAGGAATCATCCAACTGTAACAATTTGGAAGTTCAACCGACTAGTACAATAGATTTCCAATTCAATATGAAATCGTGTGATGTGTGTGGAAAAGTTTTTGAAACAGACGCTCTTCTTCAAGATCATGAAGTATCCTGCTGTCAGCCAGTCGTGCAATATAATTGCCATATTTGTGATCAACAATTTGCAAACAAGGAGGAATTTGATCTTCATAAACAATTACACATCAGTGTAAACGACGTGACGACTTCAGTAAGAAGATGTGGCTATTGTCAAGCTGCGTTCCACACACGAAAAGAATTACAAAATCACATAACGAAGCATCATGGTGGTCAAACATTATTTAAATGCAATATTTGTGACAAAGCGTATGAGAAATGGTCCAGTTTAGACGTTCACGAAGCCACACATAGATTAGATAAACCCTTCCTTTGTGATCTATGTGGTAAAAGTTTTAAGCACTCTAATAATTTGAGAGGACACAAAAGAATTCATTTGGAGGAGTCCAAAAAGAAGCGTCATGTTTGTGAACTCTGCGGCAACGCATTTAGATCTAGGTAAGGATCACAGGATACACGCTCAATCTAAAGAAAAGTATTTTGATATACATAATTTTGTCAGATTTCATTTGAATGAACATATGAATCAGCACAATGGTAATAAACCATACGGTTGCGAGCAGTGCGGCAAGACGTTCTACAAAAGAATACAATTACGACAACATAAATTGTCACATGGATTAAATAAATTTGCTTGTCCAATTTGCGGTGTAACATTTAATCGCAGAGGGAATATGAATACGCACTTTAAGAGACACAGTGCGCAAGACGGAGTATACACTTGTAGCGTATGTATTGCCCTTCAATTGTAATACACAAAAATAAATCAAACAATTTTAGTAATACACCTTTTTTTACAGGTATGCGAACATAGATGTAAATCAATGAGTGATTTAAAAATGCACAGAAAGGAACATTCCGAAGAAGATATAATGGAAAGTGTAAAGAAAAAAGCCATCGACAAGACAGTATGGCAGTGCAGAATCTGTGCTAGAGTATTTCTGAAACGTGCTATTTGGTTGAACCATGAAAGGTCACATACAGGTGAGAAAGTTAGTGTCGAGTGTGACGAGTGTGGAAAAAAATTAGCAAGCAAGAGTTCATTAACATATCACAAAAAATCTATACACTCGTCAGAACGACCACATATGTGTCAATTTTGTGGAGATTCCTTTGTCTCCAAGGAGGCGAGATTGATACATGAACGTATTCATACAGGCGAACGACCTTACGTATGTAAAATATGTAATATGCAATACAGATGTTCAAGTAATCTTAGTCAACATATGAAGATACATTCAGAAGCTAGGCCTCACGTATGTTCATATTGTAATAAAGGCTTTACACGTAAAGGCGCACTTAATGTTCATGAACGTATTCATACTGGCGTTAAACCATTCGCGTGTGTCGTATGTGGTCGAACTTTCTCGCAGAAAAATGATATGCTCAAACATACGAAAACTCATCGTGTTAAATCAATTCGCTGCGAACAGTGTGATGAGGTGTTTGCGACCAAGAGAGAAATTCTTAAACACATTGCGGTGCATGAACAAAATGTAGACAGTTCTGTTATACAGCGGTATGTCGATATGCCGCAACAGCTAGAATCATACTCAATAAATATACCTTATTCTAATATCGAGGAATCCGATGAGTTGCAGATTGTGCAGAATCATTAATTTATTTGCAATGAAGAAATATGATACGTACTTCAAGCGAATGAATAGCATTTATATTTTACGTACTTTTCGTGAGAATTTAGTTCACATATTCTTTTTACCTATTTATGGAATCATTTATAACTATACCAACATACATATGATATAGTATATCTTGATGTTACGAATAAAGGCGTTATAAATGACGTAATTGTTCTAATGGATGTAATGATACATACATATGTGATATGTAACTGAGAGTATTATTATAATTTATTGTTAATCAGGATACATTTACATGGCTATGTGTAGCATTGTACAAATTTTTGTAACTACCATAATACGTATAATATACTTGCAAAAAAAGTATTTGAGTTTAATAGTTGGAAAACATTACTTCTCCCTTTCTTACATAAATAGGGTTATTCAGCTAACTTAAGTTAACTTATCCATTTCATTTCTATCAGTGAAACCACCTTCAGATGATGTCATACTTCTGAGTACGCCTGGTATATCTACGTGTTGAAAGTCTGAATTTTAAGTGTTGTTGATTCATGTGTTATGTCAGAAATCCGAAAAACTCTTTTACATTGCTAATCATACCAAGATGACCCCTCTATGGTACACTATTTCACAGATAGGTTAAAATACGAGTATATGTTAAATGAATATGATAATTATATTTCTTCATGAATATATATTTGTTCATTAAAGTGATTCAAAACTGTTCTTCCAAAATGCACGTTGCTGAGTAATGTACTTCTAAATATTTATTGTTCCATTTTATATAACGACTATATATAAGTATGAGGATCACAAATGGGATTCAGTTTGTTCTATATTTCTCACGTGAAAATTAACACCTGAAAACGTTTCTCTCGATAATACAATAAGCGATGTGTACATCCGTAAAGAACTTGAGTGATATACCAGAAGAAAAGTCACAATTATCTCTAATAGATGAACTGTACCAAAAAATAGAAATTCCAGATAGTAACATTTACATAGACGTGAATAAGAGTGAAATTCGACAGTATTTTACGGGCCAAGTCATATTTATCACAGGTGGTACAGGTTATGTAGGAAAAGCTACGATCGAAAAATTGTTAAGAAGCTGCCCGGATATCAAAAGGATTTATATTCTCGTAAGACCAAAAAAGCAATTGTCTCCCGAGGAAAGGATAAAACAATATTTTAACAATGAGGTGAGTCATGGAATATTAAAATTTTCAAAAAAGCACATTTTCAAAACCCCTAATTGTCCATTAGCTGTTTGACAAAATGAAGAAAATCAATCCTCAATGGGAAAGCAAAGTTGTTGTCATTCTCGGTGATTGTGCTCTGGAGGGTCTTGGTATTTCACAAGAAAATCGTAACAGCCTTATCAACGAGATAAACGTTATCATCCACTCCGCAGCTAACGTCAAATTAGGCGAAAGACTCAGCCGTATGCTTCAAATTAATGTCATTGGTACCAAAGAGATTTTAACTCTGGCTAAGGAATGCAAGAATCTCAAAGCTTGTATATACATATCCACCGCGTATTCACACTGTTACCTGCGCCAAATCGAAGAGAAATTTTATCCCTTGACTATCGATATGGAAACGGTGTACGATATTATTCGAGCTGACTCAAGGTCGACGATGAGCGAGGAAACTCAAAAGAGTATAATAGGAAAATGGCCCAACTCGTATACATTCTCCAAGGCCCTTGCAGAAAATTTAGTCAAAGAATACGGAACAACTTTACCTGTAGGAATTTTCAGACCATCCATGGGCAAGTTCAAATAAGAGTAAAATTTATTATCGTTAATACGTATATACACTTAGATTAAAGTTATCATTATGTATTTCCCATTATAACAGTAATTTCGTCGTACGAAGAACCTTTGAGAAATTGGACCGATAGTTTCAACGGATTGCTTGTTTACGGTGCTACCGTCTCCCTTGGTTTAGTACACGTGACAGAAACAAATTTAGATATAATTGCTGATATTGTCCCTATCGATATGTGCGCAAATGCAATTTTAGCATGTACATGGGATATCGCAGTAAAGTATGTATATAGAAATTAGAATAAAACCAGATAAAGCGATGTAATAATCTTCTTTCTGTTTTTTAGTCCCAGACTCAAGAACGAAGATCCTCCTATTTATAATTTTGCTACCAGTACAGAAAATCCCGTACGCTACAAAGAAATAAGCAGTATGGTATTGTATTACGCGAAAGATTTTCCATCTATAAGATCAATAGCATACTATTGGGTAGTGCATACAAATAATAAAGTTCTATTTGGCATTATCGATTTTTTCGTCCATTTTATTCCATGCCTTCTATTCGACGCTTATCGCTCTCTTACTCTTCAAAAAGTAATGTAAGTATGATCGGTACTGTACGTCATCCGATTTACAGACGAGAATAAAAATTCTTAATCAACCATACAAATAAATATTTTCGTGTTTTCAGGGCATTGCAGACCTATTTCAAGGCGCATCAGTTCAGAAGCGTTTCTAAATTCTTTATCACGTACGAGTGGAAGTTTCATACTACGCGAACTCGTCGACTGTGGAATAAATTGAATGACACTGATAAGAAATTATTTTTCTGTGATTTGCGTTACATTTCATGGGAGGCGTACCTACTGAATTTTTGGCGTGGGATCAGGGTATACGTACTGAAAGATCCCATGAGTACGGTTGAGGAAGCAAGAAAAAAATATAAAAAGATAATAATCATACACTTTACCCTGGTAACATTGCTCGGGTTATTACTTGTGTATTTTATATATAAAATCATAGTTCCTTATTGAAATTATAAATTATCACTCAATAAATCTTCTCGTCTTGATGATGATGATGATGATGATGATATTTTTATTAAATTTAATTTCGCATCTAACTGCTTTACGTTCTGACCCTTCGCCAGGATGTTAAACACATTGACTGTTGAAATATAGAATATCGATTTTGTAATTTATTGTACTTTATTGCGCTTGTACGACTGACTTTTAATATGGACAACCGCTAGAAGCAGTTTAGACGTATAAGATTTCCACACTCCCCAAGCCATCTAGCCCTGTTTCTAAGGATAGATTGTTTATGGCTGAATGCTTCGAACTCAATTTTTGTGATGTTTATATGTAGTCTGTTTATAAGCGTAAATAAATAATCTGTCTTAGGCAAGGCAGTAATATCATAGTTCTTCCCTGTTAACATTATGGAGATACCACTATTCGTAAAATACAGGCAAACCGCCTATGCAAAATGATATTCCGAACTGTTGGCTATGTTTTTGTTTGACGTGAATTCGGATTCTAAAGTCACGGTGTATCCTGTGCCGTTTCTGCTATTGTATGTTGTATTTTTCTTCTGTAACTTTTATCTGTTTGTTATGAGTATGACGATTGAACCACCTGAGACATTCTATAGAATTTAGAGACTGTTCACTTCGTATGGTTATTTATACACTCGCTCTATATCTATATTGCACCGTTTGGAGATCTAACTGAGATTCAATATGAATATTAGAATAAAATTACACTCTCAATTACAGACAGCATTAGTATCTCGTAATGTATTTTTTGTTACTTTTTACATATGTAAAATTCGAGGTAAATACTTACGAGCAGAGCAAAGGACAATGCATTTGCGTAAAATTATTCTGTACATCGTTTATGCTTTAATTATTTTGCAAAATCACGTTCTCACGATCGCGAACGAAGGTTCAAGTAATGTATTTGCACGCTTATGAGCATCCGTATGCTTATACCATGTGTATAGAATTTTTAAGGATGTCGTTGAATTTATAAAAAATATATGAAAATTCTAATCGTACTAAAAATGCAGGTTAGAAAAACTTCTATTGTGTTTTGGTAAAAATAGTGCAGTCCTATATCTGAAATAATTTACTACTACAGCCATGTCGAAGTTGGACAATCGAAACACGTGGTTATTGTGAAAATGAAAAAAATAATATAAATCAACAGATGATTAAGTTCTGATACGGCCATTTATGTTTAGCGCCATTACGTACGAAGGTGTGTCAGCAAGTTTGGATTTCACACTTGTACGTTTCATAGTCCATTGTAATTGAAATGCACGTGGAAAAATTTATTTGATTTGCATTTAAAATAACAACGTTAAATACGTCCAATTGTCTTCTTTATCGGCGTTCCGACGCGTGTACGTAAAATTGATGAACAATATTCAAGAGTGTTTTACTTAATAATATTATTTCCATATTTATATAGACTAAAAGTAAATTCAGAGATCAGTTTGCTTCAGGCGGAGTTACTTAAAACACGGTAATACCTGTAGCACTTTTACGATATCTACGTTAAACGAGAATGGACGAAATTTATAAAGTGTTAAATGACGATACTGAGATCGTTGAAAAACTTGATCAGGACAGTGTTATACAAAATTTCTATACGAATCAAACAATATTCATAACCGATCCCAAGAGTCTCCTGGGAGAGATCATAGTCGAGAAACTTCTGAGATGTTGTCCACGATTGAAAAAGCTTTACATCTTAATCAAAGATACCGGTGGCTTGACTGTTCAAGATGAGAGGAAAAAATATTTCGAAAGTACCGTGAGTATCGGTGTCATTTAACATTCTTTTATATTTATATTCGTATAGTATTACAACAATACAAAAATCAAACTCCAGGTTTTCGACAGGCTGAGAAATAAGATGTCTGATTTTTCCGAAAAGATTGTCCCGATAAAAGGAAATTTACTTGTAGACGATATTGCATTGTCAGATAACGATAAGAACGATATAATTGATAACGTCAATTTTATTATTCACAATGCATCTGCAAATCAATTTGACGACACAGTAAGGTCGATATTTCAATCGAACGTCCTGGGAACAAAGAGAATTTTGGACATTGCCAAACAGTGTAAAAATCTTAAAACGTTTATTTACGTATCGAGCGTATATGCACATTGCAATGAAATCGACATTGAAGAAAAGCTGTATCCGTGCTCGGCAGACTTAAAAATTATTCACGACATGATAACAGCTGATACGGAAAATAAGAGTGGTTTGAGCAAAGCAGCATTAGAAATGATACTTGGCGATTACCCCGATGCATATACATTCTCAAAGGCCGTAACAGAGTCCATTGTTAACGAGTACAGTAAAAAGTCGAATTTTCGTAGTGTTATTTTCAGACCATCCTTAGGTACGTTAACGAATCACGTAGTATCAAACGTTAATATAAAATAAAAAAAACATGTACAAAGATGATATTCTTATTTATTATATATACTGTATATATTTTATTGTACCAGAACTGCCATCGTACAGAGAGCCCATTGCTGGCTGGTGCCATAAGGACAAAGGTCCTATGTTAGGACTCGTTGGTATTACATTGGGCATTATACATACCATATGGGCCCAGGATAAAGCAATTGATTTAATTCCTAGTGACATGTGTGGAAATGCACTTCTCGCTGCTATTTGGGATGTATCATTGACTGGGTATTTATAAACGTGAAAAATCTTATAATTATGAATATTTTATGTCTTCATTATATTCGATTCATTACGTACGATAATAGGGAAAAGGACGAGGAAGCCATTGTGTACAATTATGGAAGTAGTATAGTAAATCCTGTGACCTTACGAAAAATTACGAACTTACTTGAAAATGCTGCAAGCGACAGACCTTCGATGAAAATGATATGGGTGAATTATACTGTCATAACAAAATGTTATTGGTTATGGTTTCTTCTGAACGTAATGACTCACGTAGTACCCGCTGCAATCGTCGACGGCGCATCTGTACTGCGCAGCAAGAAGCCTACGTAAGCGAATGAATATTTGCTACGACATTTTCGCATGTTATTCGAAAACTTTTATCATACGCTTTCTCTGATTCTCAGTGCTCTGATATCATACTGTCAAGCTGCGAGGAACTTGAAGTCGGTGCATTACTTTTGCAACGGGGAATGGCGTGTTCACGTTGAAAGGATGCAACAGCTCTGGGACAAGATGAGCGAGATTGACAGTGCTTTGTTCTACTGCGATATTCGACAATTCAAATGGGAGGATTACGCTGATCCATGCTGGAACGGGTTGCGTGTTTACGCTATTGATGATCCTATGGACTCTTTGAACGATGCGAAACAGCAGTTTTACACACTTAGGATTCGTCATTATATTTATGTATCAGCTGTTTTAATAATTATATCGTACATTTTTATGCAATTTATATAAATTTACGATACTATCTTGTTTATGTTCTCAATAGCTTATTGGGGATGATTTTCGATTGTTCGAATTCGTTAATCCTTGAGGAAGCATTGTTCCTGAGATACGAGAGAGGTTATGGTAAACTGTTCTGATAATAGTAAAACTAATGCATTTTACTGAGTAGTGTCTTAGACATTGCAATGATCCACCAACAGCTAATGTCGTTATATAAAATTGTGTATCTCGTTCGTCATAAAATAAAAATGCATCGCACAATCCATTTAAATATGATCGTTGTAATCCATTTATTTTTCATTTTATAAGTTCTAGTAGCATTGAACGTGGATTTAATATGAACGAAAAGTGAGCAAATATGCATAATAATTTTGCAACTGTAATCGCGACTGACTTATGTTAAAGTATAATGCAATTAAGTAATTAGCTGAAAATAATATATTCATCTAAGTAACATTATTATGTACTCAATACCAAAAAACAATGTAATAACAACAGTTAAATTCTTCTCTACCATTTTTTCTATTTCGTATACATATGATTGAAATGCACTTTTGGATGAGAATAAAAATTAATATTAAAATCAAAAGTCATTGAGTAAATATTTGAGAGGCATTTATAAGCACCTACGTCGATATACTTACGTCACGTGGGATATCTAGGAAACGAGGAAATAGAATTTAAATCAGCAGTTTTAAAATTGTAATTAAGAGTGACCTATGACGGCGTATCATGAATTTTCAGCGATGATAAAATTATAAATAGAAATACATTGCATGAAATTTTATTGGGAGTACAATGCGTTAAGAAATTTTACGTGAGCTATCAGTATACACAGATGGTCGTCGTAAAATATAGATATACGAACAAACGTGCGTACTATAACGCTCTCGCAGGCACGAGGAAATTTTTTGACATTATTAAAATCCTTAATAATATTTTCGAAAAATTCAAAAAACAAGTTGCAGTATCGCATATAAATTTTATATGAAAAACTATGTTAATTAGCAAAAATATTTTTTTCCGTTGCCACATGTGTTTTCAGGCCGCTGGCATACCAGTCCAATCATTGGTAATGTTCTTTTTCACCATAAGTTATATCCTGCAATTGATACTAACTTAACCTAACATAACATTGTTACATATACTGGGTGTTAATACTGTAATGTAATAGCAACATGGTTTTACCCAAATGGCTTGAAAATAGTAAAAAAAAAAGAGAGATAAAACGAGAAAAATTATGAAATACAATAAAAATAAAGAACTGATAAAAATGAGTGTTGGCCACAAAGTATACAACTGTAAGTGAACATGCCGATATCCTCATTGAAAATGACAACAATATAGTATCAGAAATTTAAATTTAAAGAAAGAGTTTTAAAAGTGTAATTAAGAGTGACCTATGACGTCATAGAATGTATCTTATACGAGGGTAATAGGTTTGAATTACACACACATAGTAGCCTGGTAAGAAATCTTATATGGAGACCAGCACAGGTAGTTATAAAAATATAGTGCATGTATGTATGCGTTGAAACGGCAATACTATAAGTAGTCCGAAACCTCTTACTTAGTAAGTAGTAGTAAAATTACTTACTTAGTCTGCAGGTCAGAGCGACAAAGGCTTTTATACAAATTCGATATTTATTAATATATTAAGCTGTAACTTACATATTTATATAAAATACACCAAATGGATGAAGTATACAGAAGAATCAACGATGATACCGAAATGCTCGACACGTGTAGCGACGCAAGTGAAATTGAAAGATTCTACGCAGGCCAATGTGTATTTCTAACCGGGTGTACGGGGTTCATTGGAAAGTCTGTTGTTGAGAAATTGTTACGAGCATGTACGAATTTGAAAAAGCTGTATATTCTAGTCAGAGCCAAGAGAGGATTAAGTCCTACAGATAGACTTAAGAAATATTTGAAAGATGACGTAAGTACATTTTCCCAGACAGCAACACAAATCCTAAAGTCATATTTAATTGTAAGATGTCCAAGAGACAAGCTTCTAAGGTATTGGACGTCTTTAAGATGATATTTGGACGTTATGTGTTGTGTGGATGTAATATGAACATCGGGTGAGGTACGTAGGTTTATGACTTGGAAAAATTCTAATGCATTCTGTTTGTATTAAGTAATTTATAGCTGTAAGCAAAGTGCCTCACCCAATATATTACGTGCTTTCAATAAAATAGAATATAATTCCAGTTGTTCAACGAACTTCGAAAGAACGTACCGGATTTCGAGAATAAGATCGTCCTGGTAGAGGGTGAATTGTACGAAAAGGAATTTGGATTATCAATTATGGATCGTCGTGTTCTAATGGAAGAAGTGAATATCGTAATACACAACGCAGCTAACGTCAAGTTTGATATCAAGGTTGAGCTTGCGTTACGTATAAACGTTTTGGGAACAAAATATGTATTAGACTTGGTATCGCAATGTAAAAACATAAAAGCTTTCGTATACGTATCAACGGCATACTCGAATTGCACGTATACAGACATTAAAGAAGAATTCTATCCGTCGCCTGCCGATTTGAAAATGGTCAACGATATGATTACAGCTGATTCCGAAACTCCAAATGGCATAAATAAAGCGGCTTTAAAGATGCTTCTTGGCGACATACCGAATATTTATGTTTTTAGTAAAGCCATTGCGGAAAACGTTGTAAAGGACTATAGCGAGAAAGTCAACTTTCCTTGTGCAGTTTTTCGACCATCTATCGGTAAGTTAGGAAGCTATTATTCAGATTTCAATAAATATTAAACCTATTGTTATATAACTAAATTTGACACTCTTATTCAGTGGTATCAACCTACAAAGAACCTGTGGCGGGTTGGTGTGGCAATTTGAATGGGCCTTCTGCAGCAACTATTGGCTACGCATTGGGTCTTATACATACAATTTACAGCAATGATTCGCCAATAGATATAGTTCCAGTGGACATGTGTACTAATGCACTTATTGCAATTCCTTGGTATATTGCAAATAACAAGTACGTACAAAATAAACAATATATAGTAACGTAACATTTTCAAGAGGTGTAAAAATTAACGAAATGTTATTTTTGACAATTAGAAAAGAACAAAAAACTGCCTGTGTATTTAATTACGGTAGCAGTGTGGCCAATCCAATAACGTTAAAATATTGGGTGAAATGGGGATACCTACACGGAATCAAAACCCCGTCAGTGAAAATGGTTTGGGATTGCTTTGTAATTATAACTGCTAATTACTGGTTATGGCTATTTCTTGAAATTTGTCTTCATTTCATCCCAGCTGTTATAATTGATGGTGTGTTGTTATCTCGCGGCAAGAAACCAATGTATGTTGGCCAATTCTTTATCATGAGACTCGGTAGAGTCTAAAGCCAAGCATTTTGCGAGGATTGTGAAAACTTTTGTGAACTATTGTAATGACAAAAAGTCCTTTTCAGAGCTGTTATGGGATACTTAAAAATTGCGAAGTACTTTGACGTAACTAGCTACTTCGTAAACGGAAACTGGAAGATCCACGTCACGGAGATGCAGAAAATCTGCGGCCGTTTGAACCCTTATGACAAAAAAAAATTCTTCTGCGATGTGCGCCAAATAGACTGGATACAATACAATACCTTATATTGGAACGGAATACGAGTATACTTGTTAAAAGATTCCATGGATACTGTACCAGCTGCCAGAAAACGATTTGCACGACTGAAAATTTATAATAAAATAATATTTATTTTTCTAGCATTCTTACTCATATATATTTTGAGCAGATTCATACGATATATTTGTAAATAAATCTCTACGTAGAAATGTATATTGCATAATAAATGTATATTGATAAACCGAGGTGATTTACAAATTATGAAATAGGGTTTGTCTTATCACTTGTTACTATTATTGGTTATATGATAAGATCGATCTAATTTAAATACACGAATCAAGTGTGAGATCAAGGGGACTCTTTTACCCTGAAATTCATACAAAGTTGGCCCCATCAAGAAGCATATCATTCGTCGATTGATTATAGTAGATATTAGTAGCGAAATATACGATTTTATGTAAATTTTTTATTAAAAAAGCAATTTTGCCCTTTTAACACGAACTGAACCACATGAAGCCATTGAGCCACACTATGATATGATCAGATTGCATGTGCTGGTTGGTTTTAGAAGTAATAAAAACAACATGAAATAATATTCTATAAATTAAGTCCAATTTTCTTTTGATAAATTATGACCGTTACTTACGGTTAATATGCATTATTTTATTGCTCTAATTGCCATTCTTTTCTTAATAAGAAACAAGAGGAATTGTATAGGCAACACGTATAAAATGTAAAAATGTATAAAATCTAATGTAACCCTAAATTTACTAGACGAAACTAAAATTGTCACAAGATCCTGATCTGCCCTACAAATACAAAATAACACGTACAATTGGAAATCTTAAAATTTACTACTCAAAGATGTATTAACTGTAAAACACCTCACGTATAGTTAGTCTATGATTTCAATGTGTTTTTTGACAATTCTCAAACAATGCAAACCTGAGCAAAGTCACACGTGAAGTTCAATTAAATAATGTAAAAATAAAATATATTTCAGTGAAAAAACATGCACGTGCATACTTTGTAATAAAATTTTGACATGCAGAGCCACGTGCGATTTGTTAAGTATTGCATTGTTTGTGAACTGTCAAAAAAATACATTGAACTCGTGGACCGACTATACCTAATAGTTACATTCATTTGTGGGAAATTCTGACATGACCGATATGTAACT
Source organism: Syrista parreyssii (assembly GCA_030142615.1). NCBI lineage: Eukaryota > Metazoa > Arthropoda > Insecta > Hymenoptera > Cephidae > Syrista > Syrista parreyssii. The sequence continues at coordinate 1,410,699 of JARQTG010000316.1, forward strand.
GTTACTTTATCTTTGTAATTAGTAATTTAATTCATATGCCCTAAGTTACTCGGTACTCTGCACAAATGGAATATCAAAAGACGTCAATCGAATTAATTCTTTATTACATTATGTATATGTAAGATTTCGTAACACTAACATATAATACAGCAATCAAACAGCCTTCGCTTGTTACTTCTGGAACATAGTGCGTACATCGTAGTGCTTTTTACGAAGAATCATTCGCGTTTCTGTAGAAAGACTTTCAGATAGCAACGAAATTATCGCACCACGAATACGTCGTACACGAGAAATAAAATTGTGATCATTAATTGCATTTCGACTGTCACTTTATTACTGCACTTACACGTCGATACTACCTGGACTCTTACACAAGAAGAAGATAACAAAGATGTGTTTGATTTTATAACTATTCACAAATTCTCTGGATAATCATATTCTTTAGGATCTATGCAAAATATGAACATTTAATAAAATTACACTTATGGGGCAGAAGGTACGCATCCACCGGGAAAGTCGATATTTTTTTTTATTTATATTTATCTTAAATTTTCAGATCTTAAAAAAACTCTTCTACAATCAATCATATATTGATTGACAATGCATTCTATTGATACGTGATTTATTCATTAATGCCTAAACAGTACATGTATGTATTTTCAATGAAGCATTGTCATTAGCAGTGCAAGGTTAGTTATAATTTATTATGAAAAGTCTGCAAAATTCGAAAATATGTGAGCTACGTTGCGATGCGTTTTAATCAAATAGAAATCAAATATCATAGACAAGTAGCCATAAAGACGTGAAAAACCAAAAGACTATACTGTATTAAGGAATTTTGTTTTTCGGAAACTATACATTTTATTAATACAATTTTTTCTAGTTTAATATATATTTTGGCAAAGCTTTAAGAAAAAGAGTTTAAGTTTATTCAAAATGGTGATGCGTGTCGGTCGTGTTCTGCCTTGTAGTAATTCACGGTTGACAGTAGCATGACTACTGGAATTAATTGAAAGTAAAAACAAAAATTCTTAAAGCATATAAGTAATCTTAGGTAAAATGAGCTAATTTTTATTACTTCGCAATTTCGAAATATCCATTAACTGTCAATGCTACATATCGATATACAAGCATTCAGCAGGCATTACGCTTGTCAGATGGCATATATAAAGTATAAAAAGAAATAAAAATAAAATTTAATTAATCCCTAATTATACTAGACTAAATTTAATCCAAGTGATCATAAAACCCTGATCTAGTTATATAATTCATGTACGATAAGTAATGTGCACTCGGTAATATGCGCAAGTACGGTTTCAAAAGACATCGATGAGAATGAATTTTTCTATGCATCATACATATGCAAGACTATACGGGACTATAATATAGCAATCACTAGCTGCATTCGTTTGTTGCTTATAGGACGTGGTGTGCAGATTTTCGTGCCTTCGCATAAGACTTGTACACATTCTGTAACGAAACTTCAAAATAGTAAGGACACATCGCGCTACGGGTACTTCGAATAAGTGTAATTAAATTACCTAACTCGACGGGAAGAAGCTTGATCTATACGTAATAATTATTTAATCGACGACACTAAAAATTAATATGACACAATGAATACAAGTAAAAAATTAAAAAATGACATTAAAAGTAGGGACGCAATTGCCGAAGGAAGTGATATACAAAAGTTTTACGCTGGAAAAACAATATTTCTCACGGGTTCCACAGGATTCCTTGGACAATGTATTGTCGAAAAGTTATTACGAGGTTGTCCGGATTTAAAGAAACTTTTTATGTTGGTAAGACCAAAAAGAGGAGTATCAGCGCCGGAAAGATTGGAGAAATATATTAATCTCGAGGTAAATAACTGAAACGAAGGAACAGTAAAATTATAAGAACCATTCACATACTCGTATCGATATTACGCTTGAGAGTAAAAATTTGAATTACAGACGTTCAATTTGCTTCGAGAGAAATCGCCAGATTTTATGAAAAAAATTATACTGATCGAAGGAGAGCTGACAGAGGAAAACTTCGGACTAAACGAAAGCATACGGAATATACTTATCGAAGAAACCGAAATAATGATTCACAATGCAGCCACTGTGAAGTTTCATGAGAAGCCAAGCTTAGCCTTAAGGATAAACGTATTAGGAACAAAAAAGATGTTGGATCTCGCAAAGCAATGTAAAAAATTGCATTGCTTCACCTACGTATCCACGGCATATTCGAATTGTCACCATATGGAAATCGAAGAGAAATTTTACCCTGCTCCAGCAGATCTAAAGATGGTAGAAGATATGATAGCAGCAGACTTGACAACTGATGGACTGAGCGAAGCATCATTGAAGATGTTACTCGGTCCATTTCCTAATATCTACACTTTCACAAAAGCCACTGCAGAAAGTCTTGTCAAGAGTTACTGCAAGAATGCACCGTTTGCTGCATTTGTTTTCCGACCTTCCATCGGTACGACTGTATTTCTGTATGATTATTGTTCTCCAATGAAATCATGCGCTTATGAAGATGTTAAATATCTTGTATTTTCATCAGTGATCTCAACAGTGAGGGAACCAATACCCGGCTGGTGTGGTAAATTAAACGGACCAATGGCAGGATATGCTGGAACAACTGCAGGTATAGTTCATAGTTTATGGTACAAAGGGAATCCTATTGATTTCGTTCCCGTTGACATGTCCGTAAACGGAATCCTCGCTGCCATCTGGGACACCACTGAAAATAGGTAGGAGAATTAATGAGAATTAACATGTTAAAATTTTGACGTTGTATCGTCGTTGTATTAAAAATCAAATCTTTACTTTCGTCCTGTAGACACAGCAAGGAAGCTATGGTTTACAATTACGCTACCAGTACGGTCCAACCTGTAACATTGACACGTTTAAATGTTGTGATCGAACCCATTAGAGATGAGACACCGACAAAGAAGATGGTCTGGGCATCTTTTGTGTTGTTCATCAGTAATTATTATATATGGCAATTTTCCAACATCTTTCTACATCTCATCCCGGCTATTCTAGTTGACTTGATGCTTGCTGTGCAAGGCAAAAAAACTTTGTAAGTCCCAAGTTAAATTAGCGTACAATGAATTTCCGTGAGATTGTAAACATTTTTAAAATCCTTTCAGCGTGGTATCGTCTTACTTCAAAATCAGCAAATATTATAACGTCATATACTACTTCTGGAATCGAGAATGGCAAATTTACGTTAAAGAAATGTCGAAGACTTGGGACCGGATGAATCCGGTGGACCGTGAGTTATTCTACTGCGATTTGCGAGACTTGGATTGGAGCGAATGGGCGGCCAACTTTTGGCTAGGACTCCGTGTGCACAGCTTAAAGGATCCTCTGGATACTATTCCAGCAGCGAGAATTAAACAGCGCAAACTTAAAATTCTTAATTACATCCTAATGGGTGTATTGACGTTGCTCGTATATTATGGTCTTCGAAAATTGTTAAGCTCAGTCGTAAGCATATTTTACTGACTGTTCATATTCTGCACCAACTCTAACGAAAGTCCGAGTATTTAGCAATTGTTATAAAGTCAATCCTATGTATCTTATCTTCCCACTGTATACGAATTCACCGAGAATCGGTGTGTCAGCGCGATAATAAAGTGACTGTCGCAACGAAATAGATTATTATACAGATTGATTAACACGTGATCTATTCATTAATACCTATACAGTACATTCGTTTTTAACCCCTTGAACAGTCTGAACGTATATTTACGTCATACCATTTCATACCGTCACTCTGGAAACTCACTGCCCAAAGGATTATCGGAGAATGGACATTGGCAGTGCAAGTGCAATTTATTATTATTATTCAATGTGCATAAACACTCAAACTGCCGTACCATGACAATAGATTAGAATTGCTGATTCAAAACGTGGCCCTCGGGACTCTAAAATATCTGAACTATACTGCGACACGTTTTAGCTAAATAGAATTCAAATGAAAAAAGTTTGACTAAATCAGTATCCTATCATGTCGACAGTACACGTAATTCTAATCCTTGCGGTAGATTAATTTTCATTATTCAATTCAATTGATTCAGATGCTTATATCTTTTGCGGTCGAGACATTGGGATTGGGTGAGGAATAAGGTAATAAAGTTGAAAAATGAAGTAAGGCACTGTTATATATAGAATAATACTCTTTATTGTTTTTGATAGTTGTTGTTGTCCATATTGTGTTGTTTTTCCAGTATTCGTACTGCATCTGCTGGTATTTTGGTAAAACGGTACGTGATACAACTCCTCAGCGCATTTAAAACAACGTCCAACCACTCGTGCGCATGACATACACTTAAGACCGCTTACGACTAGAGTAATTGTAATTCGTGTGACTGTGATTCGAGCAAAGCTATTCCTACGTTTCACCAAATGTTAACATGATCAAGTACAAATAACAGTTACAAGAACAAATGGGTGAAACCGAATTGAATGAATTAGTGAAATTAAAACGTAGAAATTCATGCGAGACGAATTCTTACGTTAATAGAGACCATATAGATTCGTGTATTGTTTTGTATTTTCATTAATTCTTTTTACCTCGACGCGGTCATAATGTAAAATACGGTTGTCGAGTGATCGTGACGTGTCCTCGGAGGATACTCCGTGCATCTTAAAACTTTTCTATTCTCTATTTAAGGATCACGCAGTTCCTCGAACGAACGGATGGCATCCTCGATGACGACGCCATAACGTCAGAGACGCGCATGCGCAAACATTATTTAATACGAACGATTGAATTTGAGCGAAAAACAAAAGGAAATGAGAATTCTGCGGCAGTATTTTTTCTTTCCTGCGATTTATGTTTAAAGTGAACTGCACAAATATTTAAGATCATGAATTATAGTTTCAAAAAAAAAAAATGCCTTTCGTTCGCTCGACGCACATTACGCAAATTCGATGCAATTTCTTTTAACTCTGTCTTTCTGTAACCTTTCGTCTTCTGCACTACTATTTACAATGTACAGTGTTTCTTTTTTCCTGCCCTAGGGTTTCCGGTGACAGTTGGGCTCGCTCGATTTCCGCGCGTCCTCTCCCTCCCAATTTCAGACAAAAAGCATAAAAAGAATGGAAAGACGAGAGACTCGTGGCTCACGGTGAGAAACCAACTAGCAAACGTTTGAACGTCTGAACAATTATTACTGAGCATATGAGTATAATCGGGCCAGTGGTGCACTTCGGTTAAATCCAAACAATGGCTAACTAATTCTTGGTTAGATATAATAGGAACTTAATCGTACATAGTCACACCAGCCCATTGCTTTAAATACGATTGTGTCGGATTGATTTGATCACAGTGACAGAATCCGTCGAAGAAAATGGCACGAATTTAGATGTGTATAAAATACATTAAAGAAAAAGAAAACAAAAAATGACATGACGTAGATGCTGACATTGGAATGAGAAAGAATATAGAAAAAAAAAAAAAAAAAAAAAAAAAAAATTAATAATACAAAAAATAGATAATTTATAAAATTCATTAACGATCCTGATCGTTTTCTGTCTCTCAACAAAATCTACACCGTGATGCTGTATACGCAATAAGAAAAATCTCATGTTCATCTGAGAGTAAAGAGAAGAAAAACAAATTTAACAACTGGACACGCTGCGTTCGCCCGAAAACGGAGCGAGCCCTTACAGCCGCCTTGTATCACTTACCAAGGTAAATATATATATATATGTGTATATATATATATATATATATATATATATAATCTTATACTTCTCGTTTATATATAATATATAATAATATCTTATGTATATTTCATTTTATACCTATTCTCATTACTTAAACGTACTTTGCGTACTATGTATACTATTTACAAGGTTCTTTTGTAGTCACCAAATACCCTCGCGCGCGAATGTCCGGCGTCATCGAGTGGCCGATGACGCGGATGATCATTCTCACTCGCCACGTATGTCCTATATGTTACATATAGCGTTTAAATATTATTTCATTTTTTCTCTCTTTGTGCCGATTTTTTTGTGTGTGGAGGATCGCATAAGTATGCAGAGTGTCCCGGAGTATGCCTTATCGGGATGAGGCATCGCGTGCGCCCAGTTTCTGAGTATTGCTAGGCATTTAAGAGCTATTCATGTCTTTATCGTGGGGTATCGTTATTTATTTCGTTACAGTTTTCTTTAAGTATCTCCTTGGTGGCACGGGACGCCTCTCTCTCGCAAGGATGGACCCGGTGCATTAATTAGCGCGAACTGGCAGCGGCCGCTGGACGAAATTTATGCGAATAAAATCTATTGGGCACGCGGCCAATTCGCGCGTCAGATTCGCAGCTCTATTGGAAGAAAAACAACAACAGTTTAAACGTACTGTGATCACCACGTGTATACATGTATATATGCCATATATGCGTCTGTGTCATATATCTATATATATACATATATATATATTCCTTTCACGTTGCTAAAAGTAATATTGCTCGTCATTTCGTGTAAAAAAAAAGTGGGACGGGGTAATAAAATGGGGTGGAGGAACCAAAGGGGTGGGGGGGGGTATCAAAAAAGAAAGGGGTGGTTCGGTATAGGGAATCGATTAAATTAATAGAGATACGAAACGTAATGGAGCTGAAGAGACCCGAGAAGTCGATATAATTAAACGGAAGAATAACTGTTACCAGTATATGAAGAGAAAAAAAAAAGAAAAAAAAGAACTGAATCGAAATCATAGATAGATTTTTTGTTTAATCCGATTTATATTATAATATAGACCTTAGCGCGTAACGTATTTATTTACAAGAAGTACCTAGCATTTTTCTGTGTTACATTTAATTAATTACACTTTTCTTTTAAATCAACTTACATTGTATTAGTTACGTTGTTTTTTTTTTTCTTTTAAGTAATCAGTCAAGTCCATTAATTAGCTTTTATATCCTTTTTAGATTTGTTTATTTATTTAGCTTTCTTTTAAGTATAACTGCTCTTGTGGAAAACTGTGGACGTGAGACAGGATCGCACGCAGATTACTAAATTTTCACGAGGACTTTCTCCACGGCACTCAAATCCACCCCTTAGTCCCACCCTGAATATTCCCCATTAACCTCGTCTATCCCCAACTCACGAAATTCCCAGAGGCAAACCCATAAAGCCCACTGTATTTACGTGTAAATTGTAGATTACGAGAGATCAGTAGTATACAGTGGACATTATGAGGTAGGCCTATGAAGTTATTCTGATTCAATAAAGTACAGGTACATTTGGTACTCGACACAGCCCGATGCGTAACCACCGTAGAAAGAAACGAAAAGTAATAGAAAAGGTATCCACTTACACCCCCGGGACAGTCTCTCCATCTTATCGATTATTCATCTCATCGAGTATCTCGCGACGTACGAATGGAAGGTATGGAAAAATGCGTTACATCAAGAATTGGACTCTTCGTCGTGAACCTTAAGGAATCGATCCGTACGACTAATTGAATTCGTCGGGATGAATAAATTCCCAGATCGCGACGGACAACGAATTGATTATCGCGGACGCACTTAACGAGTACTGCCAGTTTCCCCAGTTGGATGCACATCGTGCTGTGTCCGCGAAATTAATTAATCGTCTCCTCGATGAAAATAGAGCAATTCTCATAACGTATGCAAACGACTGATCTTTCTCGTCTGCTTATGTCATTTTTCTTTCCCTCATCGTGCATCCTTCCATTACCGTTATATCTTTCGAGTTATTTTTTTTTCTCTTTTGCTTTCTAGAGACAAAACTGTAAGAAGCACCAGGTCAGATATCCTAGCACCATGTATGTATCTGTGCATCGCGGTCGGTAAAGTAGTAAGGTATGTGAGTGTCCGTATAACGCGTAATGTAATTGTAATGTATGTAACGCAGTATATGTACGTGTCGTGATTTCGAAGCCACTGCGGTTTTTTTCACGAGCGTGACGCGTGAAATGGTTACTTTTCTTTTTGACTTCGCGCCTCACGCTCGTCCTTATACGGGTTAGAGTTCTCAACGCTGCGCCGGCTAGGCAAGCGATACACCCTGAGGACGAAATATGCGGAACTGATTAACAATACGTTATCTCGTGTCTGTCTTAACGATTCTTCGTATAATCACTTTTTGTTTCGTTATTTTTTCATTCATCTTTGTGCCAACGGACACAAAGGCTCCTTACGATCTCATTTCCTCATATATATTTTTGTCCTTGAGTCGCGTTACCATACGCGCTTACGTCTCTAGTGCATCGCCGGCCCGGGGGCGGTGAAAACGTTGAAAACTCCGAAAGTTTCCAACCAGTGAACGACAAGAGTCACACGTTCCTGTCTTAGAATTCGCCGCAATAATTTCATCGAATGAGCCACAATTCTACGTACATACGTCCGTGCACTGGCATAAGCGTACGGATGTACGTAGATGCGAATTCTTGACTGAGAGATTGAGTAACGAGAAGGATCTCGAAACTTATGGAATATGTACGTTAAATGATCGTACAAGTCAGGCGGCAATTATGTCCATGATTAGGTCATAGTCAGAGCGCATTACGTACATACCTAACCTTGCTTTACTCGAGTCTCGTAGAATAGTACGCGGGTCGAAGGAGTCACGCGAATGAATGATCGAGAACCGAATTATCCGAGGGATATAATAATTGACACGAAGAATAAATTATAGTTAGAGACGGTACAACCTCCCGTACGCGTCTACGACGAAGATGGTGCAACAGACTTTGGGAGATTACTCGTTTGGGGTGTCAAGGGATAGAAATCGATGAGATGGCTCAACGACGTCAAGATTGGAGGCTATGATCCTACGCACATGAGAGACTCGTGCGTACTACTACTACTGCTATTATTACTACTGCTATTACTACTGCTGCCGATGGTGCTGATGCTGTTGCTGCTACTACTCGACGCCTGATCTTGCGTTCCGTTTGTACTTCTCAAGATGTCGTCCGCCGAGAGTGGCGTCAATTTCCATCCAGGCATAAAATCGAGGTCTAGGTCAGGACTTATATCGACGTCGAGGAGCTCGTTGTTATTCAGCGGGTCCAGGGGTGATTGACTGGATAGCGATAGTACACTACCCCAGTTGATGGACCTGCTATCGTCGCTATCACCAATCCCAGAATCCGTGTCTGTCTCATTCGATGAGCTGGGTGGTAATGGGAATGGCGTTAGCCTGCCCTGCTCGGGCGGTTGCAATTGGGCAATAGGTGCTGGGATCACGGGTTCCATTGGTGGTGGACTTCGATCCCTCTCCATTTCTCTCTCCAAGTGCCTCAAGGTGTTGCAGATGAGGACGGATCGGTGCAAACTTGGATCCGGGAATTGTCTATACCTAGCGAGCTTGCACATGGATATATTCAGGACTGCGAGTCTCCTCTGTCTGTAACACGCTCGACCTCTTCTGCACCAGCTCGACCTCGAGCCTTCGCAACACCTCTCATTCGCTCTGTAACTCGAACCCAGTTCCAGGTAGCTCTTGCCGTTCTCTTCCCTTCGTATCGTAGGGGGTTCGTAATGATGAGGCGTGCCCCATTGAGGTTGTGGCCTCGATAGTTGATTGTAACCGTTGTTACCAGGTCCGCGTTGATAGTAGTGCTGGGGATGATGAAGCTGGGGTGGCGGTGGACTCGGGGTTGGTTGGCAGGGATTTGCCTGAAGACAAGGTGATGATACCTCCATGTCGTAGTACGAGGATGGCGTTTGGCTTAATGGCGGAGTGTAGCTATCTTCCATAGCCCACCAGCTGCCCTCGACTCTTCCTAATTTCGACGGGCTTTCACCCATGTCCATGTCAAACTCCATGCAGCCCACACCTCCCTCCAGCTTACGTTTTCCTGCTGTGGCCTGCAGACCCATCATTGCACAACTCTGAAACACAAAGAAGATTCAGCGTTAGTTCTATGACTATGACTCGATGACGAAATCACATAGAGCGCTGATCTAGGTCAATGTCCAAGTCCTATCTAAAGGGTGAATCTATGATCTCATTGTTGTTTTCGCCCTTTGGACGATGGTTCATTCTCAAAAGTTCTATTTCTTCAGTTTGCACTACGGGACTCTGACAGTCGAGCATGAGCCAGGACACAGCAATGGTATGACTCAGAGGGTCGGCTCGCTGACAGAATCGTAGCCTGGGAAATGACGTCAGAGACCCCTCCCCCATAGAAGTCATCAGTTGGAATGGATGCTTCACTATAGGGGAGACGTAGAGCTACTCACGAGTTCAATCAGCCGGCATGCGGGCCCCTTATAAAAATCTTCTCTTTCTCTTTTATATCCACGCGCTGCTGAACAGCATGTCTTAAGGGGTTACCGATGTATACGAGATCGTAACAGGTGGTCGTTTATCGATGGCTTCATAGAAAACATATTTATGTACTAATTTTTACTTGCTGGCAGCAGTGGGGATATTTATTTTCCAGCTTCTTCGGTAAAGCAGATATATCAGCTCTTGCGGAGTCTTTACGGCCAGCAGCAACGTGAGAATTGTCAGACACAGTTGCAATGTAAATAACGCGTGTTTTACAAGTGGAAAAATTAACCCAGCCATAATGCATAGCGCAGTACTTTATTCTAGCGAGGCCGATACGACCGTGCGGGTGAAAGTAAGTAAATCCCAGCCTCCGGGGAATATCAATGCAGTAAAGAAGAATGAGAACCGCTGCCCGAGAGAGTTTCGACGAAATGCCGTAGGATGTCACCACCGGCATCGCTTCACCTCAGCAAGACCCACGTGGTCTATGTATGACGTTTAATTCGCAAAAAAAAAGTCCAGTCGAAAAATTTCAGACGAACGGTGCTTCTCGGATATAACTAAAACACTTGCGTAGATTCGAAATCTTTTATATTTTATTTCACGTATATTCATTGTCAGTCGAGACAAAAATTCTTCAGATAATTTACCTTTCCATTTCGTCAATTGATATTTTATAAGACAATCCGTTAAACGTTAACCTAAAAGTAATATTGACAACCGGACTTTCTCAAAGATTTATCTTTTAAACGTTAAAAACGCCAGCACAGAATTTCTACCACAAAGAAATTGGTCTGGAGGTATCGAGTACAGGCATGGAATCGAGAAATAACGTGTCGTTCGTCGTTATTTTGGAATTTTAATGTTAAAAAAAAATACCAAATTACCTCAAAATTATAGGTTCCGGTGTTCGGTCACGGCCTCGTGAGTTTTAGACAAAGCGCTCGTATGACGGGTAAAGAGAGCTGATAAATTACTGTCCACCGTGTAGAAGCCTTTCGCCTCAAAATATCGCGCATAATAAATGTCGTTCCAACAATTTTTCAAAAAAAAAAAAATCTCAGTCCATAAAGCGAAGAATCTGACACGGTTGCAATACGAAACATGTTTGGTACTCCCAGTATAAGAAGATGACTTCTGACATTGGGCAATAGTTGCTCAGTGCCGTAGCTGCACACATCCGTTCTGCGTCCTACTTGGAATACGACTCAGTCATAGGTTCTTTCCAACATGGTCGACCAATCAACAACTTACATGGTAGAGGAAACGAAGAAAAAAAAAAGTTGACGTCGAAAGAAAGTCATGAAAATGCATCGATAATCTATAGATAATATACATTTTTATCTGAAACTCGTCGACGTCATAGATCAAGACGATATAACGAAAACGAAGATAAGACGTAAAGATTTTGAAAAACAAAAACGAATATCCAACACGCGCATATATAAACTGTAGAAAATTTTGCAGGACAATCCGGATATTTACATTAGCACATACTTCGTAAAACCTGTTATGACCAATAATGGTGGCACGCGCACTTGTTGAATCGGGAAAGCATGGGGCAACATAACAGATTAACCGACACGCAGAATGCATGCCTTTTAACTGGCCATAAATCAGAGTCAAGAAGCAGAGAGCTTCAAGCGGCTATGGGCAACTGCTTCCTACGGCCAATGCCGGCTTTAAGCCCTACCAGCAGTGTCCTGGGCAAGGGGTAGGGTAGTTGTGGCGAATCCCCATACGCGTGATTACTCAATTTCCCATGTCGGGACTACATGGTGACGTTATCAGAAACCGGATCGCACAATACGACATAGACATTTTTCCGTTCATCCTAGAGAGAAAAAGTATACAGCTACCGTATCGCTTTGGATAAGAAGAATCTAGAAATTAGTAAAAAAAATAAATTGCAATTACCAAGAAACATAATGAAGTCAGTGAGAATAAGTAGGCCGGGCTACGATCGTAACGATGTTTACTAAACAAGTCTAGAAAAGAACCGATAGTAGGGATGGTCATAGCGTAACAATATTATAAATAGGCGAGTTCAGTGTCATCGGTTTGTAGTGGTTTATTATAAACGTAGCTCTCGGAGCCTTTGCTATTTGCCACGCTGTGTGTACCAACCTAAAGAGACTCCGAATAGTGGGAGGTTAAAGACCCTATCGCGAATTCCCGTCAAAGCCTAGGATCCGGAGTCCGTCCACGTTCGAAATCTACGAGGAGGCAATGCTCAGCCGAATCCAACGGGATATACGTGGCTGAGCCATGTGATGTTACTGCGCAAAAATTCTCGAGGTACGAGTAAGCCGAGGAGGCCACGCATTCTCGTAGATCTTTACGTATATATCAGCGTACATGAATTTTCCAAGAGTTTATTCCTGTCTGTTAGTTTTTCGCACGAGGAGCAGGGGACGAACAATCTCACGGTCACGAGGTTATGTCGCCATAGACATGGGACGTCGATGAGAAGGAAACTATCGTGATCCTTGCCGCCCCGAAAAATTCGACGATCACGCTCCACGCGATGAGGTAATGTTTGCTCGGTATGAGCTATCTAGCAGCGCGAGACTCGAGCCATCGCAGGCCCCTGTAGATAAAACTCTCTCTTGGCATTGGTCGGTTAGTTAGCGCAGTGCGATTGTGTGGGTTCGTGACTCGCGGAGCTCATGACGGCATGACGTCAACCGACCGTGTGTTATTTTCGAAAGGGGACTTGGAGCGCCAGATAGCCAGCGCCGTCTGGCGCGTAGATCGAGAACTTTCAGTCGCGACGGCCACGAGAGAGAACAAATACATGTATCGTATATACGTGCATATAGAATTATCCAAAAATGAGACACAGCATAGCGATACGTTTTTTTTTCTTTTTTTTTTTGGGGGGGGGGGGAGTTTATAAAAATAAAAAATATAATTTTACATTTTTCTCATTTACATCTCTATTCCCTTGGAACGTTTAATGTTTCACGTAGATACGTTTTTTCGATTCAGAACCAGGATACGTCTATACGAGTGGATTTAGTGTTTAGAGAGATGAATATCTGGGTAGCTCACGGATTTTCGGGGTGAATGTAAACTAAGGTTTCCTTGGAGGGAGAGAGAAAATGTGGCGAGAGGAAAGAAAGGAAAGAGAAGGCTGCCTCGATATCTTCTCATAGCATTTGAGGATCGTGGATAAGCAAAGTCCAGTCGAAACGGTAAAAGTGGCAAAATCGCGATTTACTCAGAAATAGGTAGGCGGTCCGGTATAAACAGAATTTGATGCCGGGCAAATTGCCGCGACTTCTTATCCCCGTAAACCTTCTCTTATGGAGCTATCAGTGCCACCCTTTTTTTCTTCCACCGCGTCCCCGTAACGCCCGCAATTTGTTCCTTCGAGGAATTCCAGCCAGTCGAAATTTCCTGTGTAAACAAGATCATTTCCCGACTCCTTATATGCCTAGGGTCGAAGAAGCAAAAATTTCTCCTGGTCCAGATTTGCTGATTCGTAAGGCGCGTCGTAACGTCAAGGGAGGAGAGAGAGAGAAAAGAAGCTCGTCTGATAAATCCGGATAAAGGATCTTTTCTATAGTTATTTCAGGCGTCATTGATCTAGGCTATCTCTCCGAGCACAGTGCGCATGCGCACAAGCTAATAAATGAACACCCGTAGACTGTTCCTAGCAACGTACCTCTTATTCGTAGACCTGGACGCTACTCGAACGACTTCACGGTATAAAGTCCGCCCGACAGATTAGCTCGTCGCGCTATCTCGCAGAGCGGATAAGATTGCGACATGGCAGAAAGTCGTGCGATCATTTCGCGTCATGCGAAAAGTTCAAAATATACAACTACGTAAGACTATACGAAAGCATATATATATGTATAACGAAAATCTGCAAATGGAATAAAGAGAGACGAAGAGAACGAAAGTACAAACAAATGAATAAAAAAAGGGAAATTTCACAAGGGTAGTTTGACGGTGGTTATATGACGAGGTGCAAGGTCAGGCCGAGAATGCGCATTGGTGCAAACACGTAGTTGAATGCTCGGGTTATCAAATGCACCTCTCGCGAGAGTGACAAGCGATAGATGGAGGACACGATGGGCGACCCCACTCATTCATTCGGTTCATCCCCTCGGCTTCTATGTGAAAAGTATATATACGGTATATGTACGTTAAATGCCCTACCCTATATACCGTAGCAATGAGTACCTACGCAGTCGGCCCTACATTAGGGGATGAATAAAGGAAGGCTAGGAACCAAGGGGTAGCACCCCTATAACAGTGACTCTCAATCGACAGTATAGGCATCCAATGGGGAGTTTTTATTCGTGTCCACGTTCAGACCCTGAATATCAATTTTACGAATGGTATATGTTTGAGAACCCTTTCAATGTAATCTACAGGGGGTGCAGCATCTGCGGTGTCCTAACCGTAGGGATTGGCAGGGTTATAGAGAGGACCTACGAAAATTGCAGGCAGACCCGAAATTCTCTACCCCATTGGCAGGATCTAGAAAAAGACAATAGGATGCGATTGAGGGATTCAATGGCGGAACAGAGTATTGCTGGATACTGTTCGAATTGGAATTTATGTATCAGTATTTCTTCGTATACTTATAAGAATTGTTACAGGTAGTTTTTAGTAGACGATCGACAGACTGTATGTATGCGATGTATATCTATATTTAGAGCACGGTTCGAGCTGTGCCTGCAGTTCAATAGGGGGAATAGTCGATCTTACCGCAAGACTAAGAATAATGTGCAAGTGTTTTCTATATGCTAGTAAGACGTACTAAAGTGCACACAATGAGACCTGTATCCGTTAGTAACTGATCTACCCCAAGGGGGAACCCAAGTAGGATTGACGACGGACGTTCCGATGAAAAATTCTGAGAGACCTTGCTGAGGGATGTAAAGACGTTACGTAGTACCAGTGGGAAATCAGCGTCGATCGTCCTTTTGAACCAACGAATTATTTAAAAAGACACATTGAATTTGAATGTCCCGCCAAATAATACCTACCGCAGTGTAAGATACCGACGGCGAAGCGTGTTCGATTAACGTCGAGCAAAGGCGCACGAAGAAAGTTGATGGTGTGGAAAATGTAGAAAAAAATCTCCCGTAGAAAAACTCCCCTCCCAGAGAAGCTTTTTCACCATATGGATTTCGTTATGCGTAACATATCGAGGGATGCATTGGCTACGTACTTGCGCGAGTCCGGCACGCAGGGAATTTAATTGCATTTGGCATTAATCAGAAAAGGAAATCCACGGCGGCTACGAGCAAGCGAATTCGTGCGTGGCAGCGAATGGAAAAACAACAGAGATGAAATAAAAGGAAAATGAGAGGAGATCAACGTGGACTAATTCAACATCAAAGAGAACGTGCCGTAGCACCCTTTACCCCGCGTCCCGCGTACTACGAACTTCAAGTCTTTCGCTCGCGTGTCCATTTGTGTTTGCCAAATTTTGCGTTTTGGCTAATAAAGAATTTTCAAATTTTTAACTTGGGATACTCGTACACGGTGAACTCGTAGTCCCTCTTGTCTGTCTCTCTTTATTTCGATCGAATACGTTGCCGTGCCGAACGGATGAGGGGTGAGTACACACATAGGGGTGGTTAAAAAAAGGGCCATATGGCAGACAGCAAGGGCACCCCTACACGTGGGAGAACCCGGGAACGATCCTCTCCCTTTCCCGCGCCTTTCGGTAGCCTTTTTTTTACAGCATCTTCCTCTAGATGGGACGGCAAAGACGCCGCCACGGCGTGACACACTCGTTCACGAGGACGTCGACATCGCGAGTGCAGAAACTTCCTGGAAACTCGGTTGCGCACGCATCGCGAACTTTACGGGAACTTTGTTCGGGTAGCAGAGAATCGTCACGGAGCAAATCCCTGGTGTTATATAGTTAGAGCTACACATTGAAATGGCTTAAGCTGCAGTTACGATACTCCTTTGTTCAGATAAGAATTGAGGTATCACTGATGAGATTCCGAGGCTCCATTCTTGACCCAAAAATCATACTAAAAAGAATAATAACAATGGCAGTATAAAAGGGCGAAGATAGATACTGTGCATGGAACCTGTTTGCTTATGAGTGGGCGAGTCGAGGTTTATGAGGAGGACGTCGTGGGACAAAACTCCAGCTTGGCAGGTATCCCCCTGCGATATATATATATACACATATGTACACTGATAGGATGTACGTTGCACTTGAATGTATTCGCCTTGGTGAAACACGAATGCGTATATAACACGTGGGCGAAAATGCAAGGTGCATCGTGGCAGAACTATAAACATGTCACATGGCCATGTTACGATATTCAAGAACTTCTACATTGGGACTTGCCTAGTGATCTACTAGCTTTAAAATCATTCAAGTAAAGCGTAGATTGGACGTAGTAAAGTTTGTCTTTGTTTACTAAAAGACGATTTTAGATTTTGTACGGTAGGCCGGCATAAATAATGTAGTTTTATTAGAGCCTTTACGTTGCACCACGGCGATCTGCTACTAGGCGGGTAAACACCTGATACTGTTAATTAATTCCAAGTCACACTTCATGCAAATTGTATGCGTCCCAAAAATCGTGTAGAGCATAATATCTATTGCGGCACCCTTAGTCGGGTATGTAGGGATGAAAATTCAAAGCCATAATATTCCTCTACCGTAAAGACTCCTTTGGAATTATTGTGGGGTCCTACCTGGATTTGGGCCCAGGTAGAGAGACTCACCCGGGTATACCTGAGGGGGGCTTGATGAGGGTCCGACCTCGGGACTCGGAGTCTCTGACCATCCATTTCAGATTAGACGACAGTGGTTCTCCGAGAAAGGTTTTCGCAAATTTACTCGCTGAATGCACATTGCACTGGGCTCTTACTGAATTGAGAGTCCACAGTGATGCAGATAGGATGCGTGCTTGATTATGCAAATCTCAGAAAGAGGGTGTTCATTTGTTTTGTTGTTTTCAAAGGACTCCCCCGGTTGTCCAATAAGGACCCTATCCCCTGGGCAATTAAAACCCAGTGCATTTCTTTTACCGGAACAAGGAAGCGCACGAGTATATCTTGCTGATCTGCCTTCTAATGTGACTAGCAGGATTTCATGAGCAGGACATTCGAAATTATGCAAAAAAAAAAAAAAACTTGCCTAGATCGTTTCTTGAAGTTGACCGAAAAAGATGCAGCCGTACCTCGAGAAGTAAAAAAAAATAAGTAATTGCTACGAAGTTAATAAAAGATTCAAAGTAAGGCTCCCAGTTGTTCAACCATTGCCTCCGATAAGAGTTCAGTAAGAGTTTAAAGACGCGATAGGAAGTTCCTGAGCGTCAGAAAAATGGACTTTCGAAATCTTTGGTGAAGATTTTAGCGAAGGTCAGAAGTTCGATAATCCGAAGCTTTTTGAAGAGGACATAATCCTAGACGCATTCGTGAACGTCAGCCTATCCAAGGTATAAACGTACCTACAAGCAATGGTACCCGAGTAAGGGTATATATAAGGGCCACCACAGGGCCGAAGGACTGCCCCATGGGTTGGTAGGGCTTTGGGGCTGCATTGTTGAATTCGGGGTAGCCGTACCCTTGGCGAACGAGGGTTGGAACCTTTTATGCGAGGGTCGCCAGGCGGCTGTCGGCCTCGCTCTTTTGTCTGGGTTGCCGAAGCGATGGTAGAGGTCCCCCCCCTTGTCTGTCAGGCTGCCACCCTGCCTGCTTGCCTGCCTGCCTGCCACGATGACTACCCCGTGACTGCCGCGCGGTGCATTCTACGACTTAGCGTCAGTGGTAGTCATCAAGAACAAGGGGGCCAACAATCGATGTACACGTGCTTTTACTTTTCTTTGACACTTTCAAGTAAACCAGCCAAGGAGGAATTCGTGCAAAATCACTCCAAGGCTGACGACTACGGTCTTTGCACCACTCGCTGAACCACTGGAGCCATTTATCTCATACATCCTACATCCGTTATCCTAGTACAGTCGACCTTCGGTCTTCTATCACCTTCAAATAGTAAATAGAAGCGTACAGCGCAGATAGCTGCATCCTATAATATACATACAATCGTTTCACAAGAACCGGAAGAGAATTTTTCGGATCGTAAAAAGCGACCCGATTTCCTTGACACATCGATTCGTAACTCGATCGACCTTTGATGGCCATTTAATTTGCTCTTACCTTAACCTAGACGCTAATAGGCTCGGCTGAGCGCTTGAATCATCGTCACCATGGTTGCGGTTGAAGTTTTGAGAGATTGTATAGTAAAGTGGAAGAGTTTACTGTTAACTATGGCATGGCAGTGCTTGCCTCGGCTACGAGTCAGTCAGCTAGCCAGCTATCCAACGGGCCAGCCAACAAGTAAGCAAGCAAGTTGGCTTGGGTTGGCTGTTGGTGAAAGGTGTGGCCGGTTGGCTACACAAGAAACGAGAATGCAATATCTCATCGTAGCATATTTCAGCTATAGCGAAACCGTAATCATTCTACTCCTGCGAGGGATGCAGGAGAAAACACTGGAAACTCAGCTAACAGGTGGACTCGTCGAGAACAGTAAAGGTTCTGCTACTAGGATGGAATTCCGTGACCTTTGCTTCCGGTCGCAAGAAAAGCAATGCAAGATCTTTTAGGAAAATATACTGGAAGCTTTAACGACGAAAACGTAGTTGCAATTTCTTACGAAACTTTTTAGAAATCATCGTAGCCCTGGCTTCGTGATTTCTTCCAGAGAATCTCTTCGTCATTCGCAATCTTTTTTAGACCTCCGTAAAGAACTCTTCCGTACGAAGAAAGGAAGTACGGCCAATACGTCTACACATATAATACAGATCTGTATGTACAGGAAGAGTATACCGGGAGTCTCTAGAACTAATAGCAAAATAGTCAAAGAATTCCGCTCGAGAGTTGAGAAGAAACCGAGCCACTTCAGGCGTGGAGACGTCAAGCTCTCTTGCGCGTTGAACTACCGAGGATCTGCCTGCCAGTCGGTAAAACAGAACGATGTTACCTCTATCACGCTTGTCTATTTTCTTTTCGCGTCTACCTCCGCGAAGCTTCTGAAGATTTCTGGCTCTCGTGCAAAAATCCTTATCTGCCAATCTCGACGCGATACTCCCCAAGGAGAGTATCGCGGAGCCGCTTTGCCGACTCGTGGCTAGTGTGAATTTCACAGCTAGCAGGTTGAGCCTACTTGAGAGCTGATAGTTGCGAGTGGGAAGTCTTGCTGTAGCGGGAATGTCCTTGTGCGATCGCCTGAGGCAAAGCTGGCTTTGGTATTAACTATTCCCGTATCCTGACTAGGCTATTCTTGAGCGCACGATTCGAATATTCAGAATTCAGGGAGGAATTGTCATTTGATTATCATTAGGTGCCACACGTTTTTTCTTTTATTATATATGACCATAAGGAATTCTCGCGTGGCTGATGGAAAGTATTTATTGAAAGTACATGTAAAATGATCTTTTGCTGGAAAGCGATACAGTTCTGAAGATGTTTGTATTCAAGACTAGCTGGTCCCTTCCACGGCCAATAGCGAACCAGTAATAAAATCAAAGTTTGTTTTTCCAAGGATAGGCGCCAGCTCATAATTTAACAAGAGCCTCGTTACAAATCCATAAACATCTAAAAGGGAGTGATGTACCCAGTGACCTAAAACCATTTATCCCTGTTTTTCGCACCTTTTGTCCTACCGGGATTAATAGGGTTACCGTCGAGCATGTGCTTTGTGGCGTATAATTGACTTTACGGCACTTTCGTCATAAACGATATACGAGTACTAGCTCTGTCAGAAGCGATGTCACTGTGGACCTCATGGAATTTTAACTGACCTCAAAATATTGTAAACTTTATTCGGAGAATATTGTAATAATTATATAAATTTCAATTCTTTCAGATAATTAGTCAATGAATACGAGTCTCATGCCGAAACGATAGCGTGAACAGCTCTAAAAATAAAATATTCAAAAAATGTGCAATCGGACTTGCGCGTGACGGAAAAACAAAGAAAAACACGGACCAGCTCGTTCCGGTGCTACTCGTGTCCAGAACACGTGCCGAGATACAACTCACTCCAGCGTATTGGTTGTCGCCAAGAATTCCACAGCTCGGAACTCACGTGGGGGATCCAATGCGACTGAAAGAAGTACCAGTCAAGGAAACAATGACATCCCCTTGAGTCGGGGTGGTATGGGAAATTATGTTCCCTCACATAAACCCGTGAATTAGATAGATGATTAGGCATCAAATATCACCGTTCTGGAATTGAATTTTCTAAAAAAAGATGCGTTCGCTTAGCGAGTCGATAAAAAAATTAGGAGATGGAGTAGCTACATGCTGTATTTTTCAAAATCTAGTGTCCTGGCTATATAACATTTTTTTTTTGGCTTACCACCCGAGTAGCAGACTAGTCAAGGCTGTAAGAACGACGCCGACGGCGACGTCAGCCTCGGAGAGTATGCTAGCCAGCAAGCGAAGCACCCAAGCAGTTAGCTAGCCAGCTAGCTAGTCAGTCAGCAAGCCAAGAGCCAGCTATCCAGCAAACCAGCCAGCCATCCAACCAGCTAGCTAGGCAGCCAGTCGGCCAGCCAGGCAAACAGGCGGGCAGGCAAGCAAGCAGCCTAGCCTAGCTGTAGGAAGAAACGACTGGTTGGCCGGCTGTACTGTTATTTTTAACTCGACGCCGACGCGCCGCCTGTAGTCTAAAACCGTATACCCTCCTTCCTCCTGGCTTCTGCGACGCCACTAACTTGCAGCCACGTATAGACGCATATTTCGGAGCCTATTTTCAAAGTCGCGCGCGCGCGCGCACGCCCTGGCATTTTCCTATGCGAACAGAGCACGCAGACATTTTCCAATAGATCGAAAAACAGCGTCCAAGTTAATTCAAAACCTTAACGAGGCCTCGTCGAATAAGACATCGTTCTTACGAATTTCTATCGGAAATTTTACTATACGTTAACGAAGAAAAAAAAAAAAAAACGAAATTCTTGAATCACTTTAATTTCTCCGAGTCTCGTTGCGACGACGCCGACGACGTCACGTAGACGCCCAAGGTCGCGCCTCGAATTCTCTAAATCGCTCGAGAGCCGCGTCTAAATATTTTCCACATTTTCCCTCGTTCGCATAAAGTTTTTGAATCGTAAATGTTCGTAAAATTGAAAAACGATATTTACCTAACACGAGTAGCGATAATTTGTTTCATTGTATCATATGAAAATTCGGTAAACACAAATTTTCTTCGTAATTCTCGGGACATACAGATAAGACGTCTAATGGGAAGAATATATTTCGAAACGTAATTTTCCCGCCAGTAGAAGTGACAACGGCGCCACGTCAGTCTTGAATACAGAGAAAGAAAGATAGATATCCGGTAAAGTGGGGGCAACATAGCGAATGAGAGAGAGAGAGACAGAAAGAGAGAGCGAATGAGAAAGAGAGAGAGAGAGAGGAACTCGAAACGTGGCAACAGAGCGTCAATGCGTTGTAGACTCGGTTCCGTGCTGATACCCACGCTCTCAGCTTCGCCCGATGTCGCTTCGGCAACGAATGCCTCCGAGAAGACTTTCTACACGAAGAATGGGGTTGCCGCAGTGGTGAACGTAGGGTGAACTTTTTAATTACCCTAGTCTCACTTTCTCAATCGGTTATCCGGTCCCATAGCCCAACAAAAACGTCCCCACAGTACAAACACGATGACTCGTAGAGTTGCAATAAAAATAGTCTAGATTCACGGCGCAGTATACAATCATACTAATGCTATAAAACTTTGGTATTTATTAAAAAGTTTCTCAAAATTTTCTTTCTTTTTTTTTTCAAATCAAAACGAATCCCTCGTATTTCGATAGTGATCGTTTATTCATAGCACACATTGGATAATCGAACAACGATCAAGTTTCATGGAATCAGAAACAAGTAGCGTTATCGCCACCAGAAAATGTTGGTTGATGAAAATTCGAAAGGCTTCTAGTGCCCCGTAGTGTGTGCGCTGTTTCTTCCGACGGTCGGGACAACTTTCTAGTTTAGCTGACGTGTGGTGCGCGCCATGGCGTGGCTCGGGGGCCCGGAGTCGTATATACATATGCGAGTCTCGCTGTGTTCGGTTCTGTGTGGAAGAAAACTGGTTCCAGGAGAATAGAGCAACTGCGCCTTACCAGCAACGGCAAGGAACGAGCGCGCTCGACACCCTCGCCTGCGTCAGCCTGGTTCCTTTTCGATCCGTGAATATTTCCAACGTAGCGCGAAATATATCACGGGATGCCGCGTTTCGTGAACTTCCAATGAGAGACACCCTCGTTGGAGAGTGAAAATAATTTTTTATGAGACATATAGCTACAAGGAATAAAAAGGAGCGAAAGGGTTAGGAGTCTCTCTGCATTTGACTCTCAGGGCGAACGAACCTTGGGAATTCTGGAAGGTACGGCTGTTCCTCTCTTTCTCTTTTGAAACCGACATTCTCCCTGGACGTTCCGGAAATACGTGGAATTTTTCAGTAGAGAAAGCCTACGTAGTCGGTGTATCGTGAGACTCGTACGTGGACACGTCGGTGATGCGACTGTACTGTTTTACCGACCGTGCTTCTTGTTACTGTTCGCTCGCATCTAATCTCTCGTAATTCTGCCCGTTTCTTCGGCTCCTCTACGGCACGGAACCCCGTACGGTTCTCTATATCTCTTTCTCCCTCTCTCTACCTCTCTGTTATCCTCGGCAATCTAGTCGTCTTTCTCTGACTTCGGGGTAGTTTTCCCCTAGCTGGTGGGCAACGGGTTGATTGCACTGCCGGCCCCGCGTTTGGCAGCTCCCTCTCTTTGTTCTCTCTCGCTCTCTCAGTCGCCCGCCCCCTTTATCGCCTCCCTCACATCCTTCTCTCCCTATAATTTTCTCTCCCTCACTATACACCTCTCTCACTCCCTCGCAGCTATACGCCTGCACTTCCTCGCCTACTCTTCCCCACCCTCTCTCTCTCTCTCTCTCTCTCTCTCTCTCTCTGGTTCTCCAGCGCTGGTCTTTCTCTTGCTGACGAGCGAGCGAACGAACGAGGGGTGGAACGAGTAGGGGTTGCCATGGCAACGCCCCATGCGCGAGTTACGTCCTTCTCTCTCTGGTACGTTCCATGTCTCTCTTTACCCTCTCGCCGATTCTATCCTACAGGCTGATTCACGTTTCGACGATCTGACAGTTTTCGACCGACGAGACAGAACATATCGAATATCTTTGTCTAGAGAAAATTGATGCGTATATATGAAAACTGGTGTAGTAAGGGCATTGAGAAACAATACGATATTGAATAGTTACAATTTTTTGTCCCAGAAAGAATGATATACCGCATTCATTGTTCTCGCGTGGTCTATTAATTTTAAAAGGATTTTGCGTTTTAACGTCAGTACAAGCTAGGTCAAATTTTCATATCTCGATACTGCCCCCTTCACCTTCCAATGCCAGAAGAACGTGGCTTCAACGATATAAAATTGTCTGGACACATTTTTTATGAAACATCATTTTTCAACCTCGTGACGTTAATCGAAGTCATGGCAGAAAAAGGAACGTTATCGAGGCTCCTGTTGACCGAGTTCAGCAGGCGAATATTATCAAGGCTTAAGGCAGAGCCAAGTGCAAGCGCCAGGGGAGAAGATCGAGAATTACCGTTTTTGAATCACCCGGTATCTCAGAGTCGAGAGTTCCCCTGGACGTATAGATTTTCCGTTGGGGCTGAGCCTCGGTTGGGAGAAGTTTAGTTTCAGCGGGTTGGCTAGGGCCAGAAATGGAAAGGGAGCAGAGTCGGTTTCTGAAAAAGGTACCTTTTCCGAAACTCCTGGACGCAAGGAAGGAAGGAAGGAAGGAAGGAAGGAATGATCGACGCAAGCGGCGATGAAGGGAGAGACGATGCCTGCGAGCCTGAGGGAGCGAACGCCTGAGACAGAGAAACTAAAAAAACTAAGCTCCCCAAAGAGGGGAGTACGAGAACGTGTAATACGCAGTGCGTAGGAGCCGTGCGAAGGCGGCCGACTCTGTGGTGTAGCGGGGGAGGGGGGGCTGAGGATGCCAAGATGAAACTTGGGGCGGTCTGCAACAGGGGAGTAAGTGTCGTTGGGGTGAGGAAAAGGGAGAAAATTTAGATAAGCCTGTTTTGGAATTAGACTCTGCCCCACTTGGAGTCAGTATAAAATTCGAAGTACCAGTAAAATTCTACCTCCCTCGTAACAGGCAAATAGAACAGCCTGACTAATTCTAGTTGAAGATTTTCAAAAAAAATAAAATACGACAACCGCCTATTGCGCTTGCACGTACTTTTTATTGTTACCCGTCCTGGCATGATATATCGAAGAAATGAATATTATGAATCGACAAGAGCATCAGGCAACAACAGTTAAGTTTCGGTGGGTAAGCGCGGATAGTGTTATATCCTACGGGTGATTATCACTGGTGGGTTCAGGGATCATGCCGGCAATTAGAGGCGTACCCAGAGCAGCCAGTAAGCACCATTAAGCAAGTAACCGCGAGGCTGTTACTTGTTAGTTGCCGGTTTTCACTGGTGGCGGCGTTCGGTTACCGCGAACGAATCGCAGTGACAATCAAGCAACTATATAACGAGCTCTGCCGCCGGACGATATTGTGTGCGTACGCAAGACGTACATCGCGACACTGCTGAACGCAAAGACCACGAGCGAGCGGCCGATACGTTATCGATGAGCAAGAAAAATACAAGGTCCGACACATGCCGACAGCATACGGAACTTCTTGGGACGATAAAATTATATAGCAATGCATTTTTACATGCGAGTATTAACAGCCAAGACCCTCTTTATGCTCGTGACAGTTTTGACTCCTTAGTAAATTCGTAATAGGACTTCGTTGGTATCAATATATATATTGTTAAGAAAGTTTTCTACTGTTAATCACTTGTTATTTAAAAATGTGGCACACATTATTTATGAATGTTACGTCCTGGCTACATCCACAATCTCTATGTCGATTGGACAATGATAAATGTCTGGATCACTTGACAAAAATTTATGATTTCCATTGACGGTAAAATACCTTTATTCCGTGTATAAGACACTGTGGCAAAGTGATAAAGAACAGTGATAAAGTTTTCAGGTTTGTCTCTCGACCTCCGACCGAAAACGTTTTGCGACCTTCGGTGGGGGGATTGGAGTTGCAGAAGGGTTGTTAAAGGTGGAAGGTAGTAGGCAGAGAATGGAACGTAGTAGGTAGTGAAGGTAGGGAGTGATCACGAGGAAACTTTTTGACTGCTCTTTATTTCAATGTTTACCAAGACGATTGCCCTCTCTCCTGCTTCTGCAAAGATTCTTTGGGTTTGCTTTGAAGGACGGTTCTGTACTGTCTGGTGCGATTCCGTTTCGTCCCTTTGTGGGACCCATCTCCGGGTCCCCCAAGAATCAAGAGCCTCCCGCGATTTTCTATTGTTTCGAAAACTTCCCTAGGCAGTTTCGCGACAGTCTCACCTCGTGCTCGGTAAATTTCGTCCAACGTTCTCGAAAGTATCGAATTTTCATAAGGATTCTAATTGACCAATGTACACGTCCTTCGCTAACGTCATTCTGGAAGTTCGTGCGATACGCGAGGTCGAAGAAGGAAATAAAGTCGAAGGATCGAGAGCAGAGAGAGAGAGAGGAGTGAGGAATAAAACGAAGAGAAGATAATAAGAAAAAGTGCCTGATTTGAGTAGAGGACAAAGGTAACAGTTGCGTCCGTATGAAACTGGTTTGGAAGGACATGACACGAGACACGAGATACGAGTAACCGAGTGAGCGAGTGCGCGCGCGAGCGCACGTTCAACTTAAAAATTCCTCAGATGCGAGACAGACTGAAAGTCCTCTGTCCGACTACGAAAGTACGCGCGTAATCTCGACCACGAGTCTGGCGTGACTCCTGGCGTCGCACAGGAAGAAGGAAAGAACAAATGACAGGGAAGGAGGAGAGAAAGAAAAAGTGTTAAAAAAAAAAAAGCAAAAGCTCGTGGAATATTCCCGCAGTCGATGGCCGCTACGATCGATACTGTCCGGCCTAACCTAAAATTCTGGGTCGACAATTACGTATAGCCACGTTCGACCCGCGTCGCTCCTTCGAAAAATACATCTTCGCCACAGTGCACGAGTGAACGTCAGACAGTATGAAATAAGGAATGTCCTTTCGTCAGCGGCGAAAACTGAAGTGACTATAAGTAACGGTATGTCAAAAAAATGCCCAAGGACAGTCAAAGCGAAACAGAACATGGCAGGAAAATTGACTGAGGAAAACGTACGATCCACGCAAGGACTTCGTTTCCCTCTTCGAACTTCGCTACCTACACCGATAATGCTAAAAGCGAGGATTCGAGTGTCGGTAATGGCACACCTATAGTACCTACGCAATATATCCACCTCACTCTGAGACATAGCTATAGTCAAATATATATATATATGGCGCGCCATAGTTCAGTGCGGCATGAGGATAGACATAGATAGAGGGAAAGAGCACGAGAGAGAGTGTGTCAGTGAGTGAGTGAGTGAGTGAGCGAGTGACTGAGTGAGCGAGCGAGCAAGGGAGGGTTGAGAGTGAAGGGATGAAACGCGGAGTGACGAGGCAAGGGTGGGTCGAAGAGACTGGGGTAGTACGGGGTGAAATAGGGGACGGGAATAGGGATGAAAATGGGGATGAGAACGGGAGGCTAAGGGTGGCTGGTAGATTGGGGGTGGTGCCCGTTCGATAGCGAGCGCACGTGGCCATGCTTCGCGAAGCCGCCGTCGCGGCGCCAACGTCCTATTAACCCCTACCAGGGTATGCCCACCCGTAAATGCGCAAGCGTCCTGGATACCTTAAAGGACACTGACTCCGTAGAAGCGGGTTCCTTACGAGGATTCTTCGAAGCAATTGCCTCCCTACGAGGGACCCTTTTTAAGGGTAGGGACGACTTAGAGGGATGGGGCGGTGCAGCGGACATAAATTGCTCGAGACAACACGTGCAACGGTTTGGCGTTTCTTGCAAAATCGCATCTCATGGGAGGTTACCGATCCTCTATCGTCGTGTCATCAGAAATACACGACAACACGGCTACCCGTGTTCTTATGCGAACTTACGTTATTATTTCAATTCAAAAAGACCGCGCGAATGCGAGCGCCTCGACTCGACGTAAACAAAGTACTGCTCTTCCTCGAAGCGACAGCTTACGCAATAGTCACTCCTTCCGATGTGACCACATGCGAATGTACATCCGCCGTACGAGCACGAGTCTCCAGAGAAGTGGGAACGACAAATAAGAGGATATCGCACGGCTACCAGCTGCTTTCACGCTTTTCCAAGGAACAAGCACCTTTGCTTTCCCGGTACCATAACAGTCCATCCATCCCACCGTAACAGAACTAATAACACAGCCGAATAACATTGATAGCAAATCTATCTGAAAAATGTTTCATAAATATTCCCAGACAAATCAAATAAAATGATCGTCCCCGTCCTCTCGTCCGACCTGTTTCTACTAATCTTGAAAAAAAAAAGCTTGAAACGGTTCACCTTGCGTGGACGTTACGTAATACCCAGCTAGTTTTTCCGCGACAACGAATTGGTAAATGCTTCGCGATAGAACCGAGGATCGTAAGCTGTTCTAGCGAAGGGCAAGATTATTATCATCGTATACGTATATCCTCCCGAAGAGAGTGTACTCGGAGAAAGCAACCAAGTACATTCCCCGGTAGTAGATCCCTGGCGAGCAACGTGGTAGAATAAGGGAGTCACGGCAGAAGGATGAGAATAAGAAACCTACATAAGTTTCCATCGGCATAGAGACGTCACGAGGCAGGGCCGTTGCGTAACTCCAACACGGCCGAAAGCTTACTGCTCGCGATAGCACTCCTACACGAGCAACGTAGCCTTCGTTACGAGACAGGCTGCTTCGTGGAGCGTAGGAGGGAGTAGAAAACAAGGGAGCTCAGAGAGCGGTGCTGTGCGCGTGCTGTGTCTTGGGCGAGTATGTACACACACAATACGTGTACGCATTAAACGTGAACGTACAAAGGATGATTATACACGTACGGATACGTGTGTTTGTCCCGTATGCGCCAGTAGAGGTGGAATTCTTGCGCAAGTGTACGCGTACTTGGAACGGGAGGTCGCCAGCGAGTTTGAGGCTGCGACGTGCTGCCACCTGTACGAGAGTCCTGGAACTTCGCTCGTGGTTGGATACGCGCGTCAAGAGACGTGAAACGCGTGCGAATATATGGGGGGCCCCATTACGTTTGAGCTTGCTAAATTGGGGTCCCGGTGGTATCGAGAACGATCGGGTAAGACAAGGCCTGTGCTGGACGATCGATAACCTTGCACGGAGAAATCCTTGGCTTTTATCCTTTTGCTTCTTCAGCTCTGCTCACAACGATAGCTTGCGAGACTCCCGCGACTGACTTGCCCTGGAGATTCTTCAAGCGAAGAAAAATTATTACAGCTGACTCGAGCGACTACTTTTCACTCGCACTGAAATGACTTGACTCTCTTACGTAAAGATAACTGTCTGCGATGCAGACACTTTGTATCAACGTTACAATCGCATGGGAGCGAGAAATCACACGGTGCCAGTCAACACCAGGAGTGGAGGTGCCTGACTGTTGCCAACTCGAGGGCCAGCCACGGAATGCACTTATTACTGAATGGAGAGCCGGTATCTCCTGCGGTGTTCACAACGCTCTGTCCTTGTCCTACCCACGCGTGGGTTTGAATTTGCATATGATAAACACTCCCCCGGAGTTCCCTCCTCAGAGTATCCGTATCTAGACGGTCGCTCGGACTGCGAGTGGGACGGGCGACGGGATAAGAGGGAGGGAAGATAGTGGTGCCACCTGTGTGTAAACGCGTGAATTTACAGTCAGTTGGACCGCAGGGGAATAAGGGGCTAAAGGGATGTTCCTAACCCACGTGGCAGAGATCAGTTTGTCACACGAAAAGGGCATTCACCGGAGTCAAGGGTCAGTTCACACGAACTGTCTAATTGCCGACCTCTTCTAACACTAGGACATACATTACCTCGATTTCCTTAAAATTCAATGAACCCCTAACCCAACACCCCTCGCGCAATGGGCCCACCCCGCCCAAAACATTCTCTCAGTAAATCTCTCTATTATTCTTCCCAATGTGATACTCAGCTGCGAAAGATTACCTCGCTATCATCGCGGACCAATTTCTCCACGTATACGTATTACAAAAAGACAGTCATCAATATTTAGAAATATACGACAAGAATGCAAAATAACCTCGAATCATCTAGAAATTCGTACCAACGGCAGATCCTAATGAAAATACCATTCGGCGTATAATTGGCACATAAATCCACATGGTTCGGAGCGCCACATTACGTCCGACCCGGTACGATCGGAAAAGGCGACTGACGCTCTAAGATCGCGCGGCATCCAATTGAATCGAATCACGGAATCGGACAGATGGAGGAGACGAAGAGACAGCAAGCGAGTAGGCACGTGCTGCCCAAAGGAGTGGTGGGAATGTAAGTTATGCGCAGCACGTGATCTTCGGTGCGACGTGTGTCCGAGCATTTCTTCGCGGTGAATTGTGCGCGTATCCACATAGATATGACGCGTTGCGTGTACATGCACGAGAGACAATGTGAACTGGCCTTAAAACTAGCATCGTGCCCGTGCACATATACGAGTAACAATATACAAACGTATAGCCCAGCTAATACACGTAGCCACAGCCTTCTATGCGTGCGTGTACGTGAGGCTTCTTAAAACGGTGCGAGATCCACGTGGCTGGCGCGCCACGTCCTCGCCCGGTTTTTGCCGATAGAGAAGGTAAACAGAGCAACTGTCACCTGTTACTCATACACAAATAGGCTTCATTCATGGGCTCTCACGGACGTACCCGCTCGGTAGTACTACGGCTCCATTACGGTCAGATAATTGATCGCGACTTGCCGACGCTCAGCCGTGACGGTAAATATTGGAGAATTCGCTCTCTTTCTCTGTCCGCCTCTCTATCGTCCAGGAAAAATAAAGTCGCGCGTACCTACCTACCCGCTGTCTCCTCGTATACCCATTGTCTGTGAATCTTCGTAAGGAAGTTCCTACAGCTGTTTCTCTGGACAGGCGAATCGGTGTTGGTAACATCGTCGACGTGTATACGACTGCAGCGGGATGAGAATGACATTCGATTACCGCGAGAGAGATGGAAACAGTGGGGATTCATAGGTATCGACAGGAAAAGCCTCACCGTCGGTCCGCTTCCGCGTCATCGGACGCACCGAAATCATGAATGAACATCAAGCTCTGCAGTACGTGTTTTATCGTGGAATTGGAGCGGGAGGTCCGAGTGGGACGTAGTAACGCGTACGGTGGAGGGAGAGAAAAAAAAAGACCCGACCAGTACAACTGTCGCAGCTCCAACCATTGCGGAGTGGTCAGCTGGTAGAATATTGGAGGTCAACGATATAAAGTTCGCGAGCGACCTGATACCAGTGAGCTATATTTCACTTTGGCAAGAGGCAATTTCATCGATCTGTAGGACACCGTCGACTAACCAGAACATCGTGCCACAGTAAGACAGATGGGAAATGCTCTATCGAAATCAAACCAGTCCCTACAAACTGTACCAAACGCGTATGGATTACAGTGGGTTCCCAAGTTTCTCTATACCCCGCAAATGATCGAGCCAAGCAAAGCCAGCATATCATGCGCTTCGACGATTCTCATCCAGTGGTATCACAGGGGACTGTGGCGATCTGCACCGGAACCTAGTGAAATCCTCGTCAAACGTGCTTCAGGATGTGGGTGGAACATCCTCGAGTCAAGGAAGTAGCGGGACGCTCTGATAGGAGCGTTACCAATAAATCCATTCATTCCGCCGGTCCTCTCTATTGCCGGTAACTATTTGGCGTCGCATCCACTAAGAGAACAGCGCCCCGTGCGACCCTCACCGGCAACCGAGCCGAATACGACTGAACTGCAGAATGGAAGCGACGACAAAGTGCATTGCATGTGGCCGGAGCGGGATGGGGAGTCGGCGAAGGTATTTGGGGAAGGGCGGGAGGGGCAAAGAGGCGGAGGGCAGGCAGAGGGTGGCAAAGGGAAAAGAGGGATGAGGTATGCATAGAGTAGAGAAGGGATAAAGTGCACCGAGGTAGGTAGATAGGTAGATGGTCCCCTTCTCCCTAAAAGGTAGGGGGAGGTGAAACTCTCGCTTGGCCAGACGGGAAACGGGTGCGGGGGGGGGGGGGGTGTTTTGTAGTAGTATATCCATCCCTCTATGAACGGGAAGGCCGCGGAAGGGAATGCTTATAGAGAAGTGCAACGGAGGGGAAGAGGACTTGCATCGACAATGCAACACGCACACTCCAGGATGCAATCGAGAGCCACGAGAGTATATCTAGCCCACGTGTGTTTATACGTACTTACGATACACGCCTGTGTACAAACCTACGTAGAATCGAATCGCGAAATGTTATGTATAACCGGCAGTCCCTTACACTCTGCCAGAATACAGACACGCGGCACTGTGCGAGGTGCATATAACGTACGCGGCGGTCCCGTTCACATCGATATCGTCAGCTGTTGCTTCTGTCTCCGACAAGCAGTGTCGCCGATATTGTGTGTTGCTGCTGGCTCGTTCGCTTCTCTTCCGCGCGTCGCTCCTGTGTGAACGGGCAACGTGTGATTGCCAGTGTCAGGGAAAATAGCGTCCAGACTATATACTATTCCCAGACATATATATATACGCGCACATAGTGTCCTTTCTCTCTCTCTCTCTTTTTCCGAACGTTTTCTGTCATTACTCACAGATATCTATGCCGGTATGTGTGTTAGGTGCTGTGGGAGGGGAGATGCGTCATACGTGAGAACACGTGCTCCTCTCTCTCTCTCTCTCTCTCTCTCTGTACTATACTGCACCTTGGGATCACTCGACTTAGCTAATTTTAAAAGCATTGCATAATATACGTTATTATTGTAAATAACGAGAGGACGTCTAAGTAGGATATTCACCTCTTAGAAATGCGAATCCATAACGAGTTTGTGAAAAATGTATTAGGGATGAAGCAGAGTAAGATATAAGGACGGGGCGCCAAAGTGGCACCTGTTTTTAGGGTAGCTATGTATATGTATACCTATGCGTATATATATATATATATATTCCCTGATGGAAAAAATGAGGCAATGAACAGGAGCGACAGGTCCTATTGTAACAGGCGTCCTTCATTTACGATCAGGCCCCACGGATCCTTTGTGGCACTGTATAACGGTAGGCGTGAAATTTTTCGGTCAACGGACAATAACAAGTATGGCGCCCGTGGTTAAGGGAACGCAAGAGGGTGAGTTTATAAGGTGTACCGAGTTAAATGTCACCGGTAATAAAGAATTGCTCGAGAGTCCCGTCACGTCTTGGAATCCTTAACCTACCGCAAAATCTCACCGATCAATAGCTGCGTGTAAATAGAGGGTCACCATCGGTAACCAATAAATCAATCATACCGGCAAACGTACATCCAGCACGTGCCTCCGTCTCCCAGGTCTAGAGCGATTACGTAATAAGAGTATCGCTGAGACGTTAAGAATCGTTATCGCACATGTTCAACGTATTGCAGAAATTTCATGGAAGCCTATTGGAATTATTGACAGAGATCGATCGTTCCTGCTGCACGGGTCACCGTGTAATCGTGACCCCATTATACTTTTTCCTTCCGCGTTGCTTTTATTTTCACGGCCATTGACGCGCGTAGTACGTAGTAATCGTGGCCAACGGACTAACCAAACCAATGAGGCCGATATACCTATATAGATATGTCTACATACCGTGGGCACACACTCGCGACAGTCTCCCGCTCTGGGTAATCCGTCCCGGCTGAGTGTGGCGGCGATGCATCGTGCCTCGATAGTGGTTTAATCACTGACGGATTCAGAATGGCAAACAAAACAATGCGAGCCGCAACGAGGCCAGTACGCCGGATGACCACGTGTTTTCCTGTCACAATACGCAAGACACAGTGCAACTTGCCAATTCCCAACTTACCGACAAAATTATATCAGCCGTACTGTACAGCTGCTCTATGTTTTCTCATAGCGCTGTTGTACAGCGGCCAATCCTGGAATCAGTTTCCATTAAAGTTTCTTGTGGTTCGCTTAGGAATTCTCGGAGAGGCATGCGGAGTACTACTATGGTTGTGAGGAAAAAGGAAAATGCAATTGGTACTAAACTAGAGGCGACGCCGATTCGCTTTTCCGTGTTGAAATTACGATGTTGTGATTGGTGTATGTAGATACGCGTGTGCTAAGCGTGTTGAGAGTCGTAAGTAATAAGCAGCAAACTCGACGACTACCATCGCTCTTGGCTATTAGACTTGGTGTGGCGTATCGCGCTAGGCACTGTGACTCTCGGAGACGGCGGCGGCAAACAACAACTACCGCGCATAAATCAAGCCCACGTGAGCTTTTCCACGGCAAAACTATGCGCCGGGGCGAATTTATGAATGGAAACTCTATTGACAGATCGTGTGTCGATAACTCTCATTAATGGGCCGTCGGGGTTTACTATACTACGAGTCTCGTGGTGCAGAGAGTGGGGACGTTACACCTCTCGGTCAATAGTAGAAAATAGCTGCGATACTGAGGAATAGTGAAGCAACTTGTCAATCGTATAGCTCGATCATTTTAATGATATTTACATTGTGATACAGGAGATCGTATGCTCGTGTATATATGTATACACAATTGGGATGTAAAGTGTCGGCAGTGTGATGAACGAGTCGTTTGAGTTTAAGACTTTCCAGAATTTGTTCAAGTTTGACAGTTGGGATACGTCTGTATTTTTATGGAACTACAGTGTATCTTAATCGTTTCAATGTCAAGAGAAGACAACGAGAGATTTTTCTTAAAGAAATATAAAGGGTAAGAAAATTCGGAAAAAAAAAAAACATACAATGAACCTTTCAATCGCATGTTTCGCGAAACCAGATCTATGTCACGCGAACGTATAGAGATGGACAAGATCCCGATGTATGTACCTATAATTTGGGAACAGCTAGAAGATTGAAGATGCTTTTCATGCCGAGCGACTAGACATATATATATCGATACGTATGGTATACCCACCGGAAGTAAAAAAAAAAAGTTAAAGAAATCCATTTAACAAATTCCACCCCATCCCCAAAATATGTATTTCGACATGATCGTTTTACGTAGATTTAATATACAATATTGTCGAAAGACCGTGTCCAATTTTTGCAGTTACGAATTTTAGTATTCAACGCGATCCATGGTACTTTTCAAAAAATCGATGGTTCCCCTCATACCAGTAGGGTGATTCGAAAAAAAATCACCCTTAAAAACATCCCCTCGGTGGGTTGTTGTCGTCGCTGTAACCATAGCGACGCCTGCCCCCTTGATGGCTGGTCATAACTGTTCCCCCTCCTATAACGCAACTCTCCCCCTCCATACCGACCAGCTAAGTTTCCTCGTCGGCTGGCCAAGTAAAGAAGAGACTCAGCCTCAGCGTCAGCGTCAGCGTCAGCATCAGCTTCAGCTTCAGCTTCAGACTCTGCTTTTCTGTAGGCTCTCTCTACTGGCTCCCACTCGCTCGAACTCGCTTCAACTCACATCAGCCCTGATCCAATGCCCCCCTCGCACCCTCGTGCCCCACACCCCCGCCACTCGCCCAGCCATTCCTGTCGACCCTCCCTCCCCAGCCCCCGCCCAGCGCCCATTCCTCTACGGTCTTTTCAACCTCTCTCTCGTCTCTCACCCCAGCCCCACCAACAACCCACGCACCATCTCACTCTCTTTGCGAGCGCCATTGCCCTCCCTCCTCCCCCCCGCCGCCCCGTAGCGGTCCCCGGCCAAGGAAACGCGGGATCGCTTCGAATTCAAACTACCGAACACGAGGTTACCACGCGTCAAATCTGACATTCCACGACGATGCTCACGAAACGGCTGAAATGCCGGCTCTATGGATTTTACGAGAAATTCGCAATTTTTAGACGATTCTCAGATCGGAGTGGCTGTTTGGTCTTAACTCGCGTTCGAGCGGTGTCTAAGGAAATGTATGTCTTGGGGTTTGTTAGAGAAATTGACTGACATTTTTTTGTTAATATTTGAAATTTGTAAAGCATTTGTAAAATGTAGGAACAACATGGCAGGGTTCGTGGTTCGAAGGATGAGAGTCTAAGAGGGTGTATGTATTGAACGTTCCCTTTTGCCAAGAAATGGAAGAAGGATTTCCCGTGGGTAGAAGTCAGCGCGATAGCAAGAAACGTTATGTCACGGCTCGGCCCTGCTTTCAGATTCTTTAGTTTCTAAAAATCCTTGCGAGAGCATGCAAGGAACTTGGGCGAGAGGATTCCACTAGCTTGGTTCTTCTGTCATTTTTCGTAACACAACTGTCGTCGTAGATTCGCCCTGGTCGATTGGTCGGGTTTGGTTATTCGAAGGATATTCTAGGAGAGACACAAGCAAGTCACGAGTCCTCTCTGTCCGGAAAACACACTCCGACGAGAGCTCACTGAAAGGTCTAGGATAAATTCCTGGGGATTTATCAATATTCCTCGAACGATAGCAGTGACGTTCGGTCCTGGTTTGTAGATGGTGAATATATGTCTGGACTCGCTTGAAACCTCAACCAAAGACAGTCTCATACCGCACAGAAACTCACCTGACCAACGTCGCACCACATTATTATTTAGCTGGCACTGATGACAGCATCTTGGACCGTTCGTAAACCATATACAGCACGGAATAGTCGTAGATTTTCAGTGAGAAACCGTCAGTGGAAAGTCCGAGGTCGCAAGGTGTCACAGTCTCACAGAGCCGAACGCTACTCGTAGGAACACCACACGATCACTCCGACTGAAAAACAACTCTCACCGACGACCCTACTGGCTAGCCAGCCATGCAAAGCATTACTGAGTACTCTGACAACAGTCTTCACCGAGTACCGCCGCTCGGTTTTCCCCCGAGCCTGCTCGGCAGTTTCCGTCAGCGTTCGGCCCACCTGCACTCCGACACGACGGCACGGCAAGCCAGGGCCGTCTACTGTTAACTGGAACCCCAATCTACAGAGTTCGTAGCCTGCCTTTCAGCTTGCCTACCTGCCTACTTGTTTGCTTGCCTACCTTCTCAAAACTACATCCTACCGAGTATTGCAATATACTCTGTAGAGAGCCCGAGACCCTCCAAAATTAACGGGCAACGTTCGTCCCCGACACACCGTTGTGGTTGTCGTCCAAGGGAAAACGGGGCCAGGTCTCTAGAAGATTGTTCCTCGACTTTCGGATGGCCACTCACTGGTGATATGAGCTTTCTGCGACTTGCAAGCAGCACTGTTTTTAATAGTTTGTTTAAATCGAAGGATAATTATTAAGAAAATTTCAACACAACACTGTGAAACGACTGTTTTCAAATATCCAAGTGGAGATAAAGGTAAATTTAACGTAATAACCATTTATATACTATTTCTATCTGTACAAGAGCTTTTGCTGTCACCTATAAAGTTTAAATGAACCCAAAATAGATGCGGACAATCCGTACGCGGTGAGATTGTTACCTGATCCGGATCTGTGTATTCGCTTACTCTTGAAACTGTTAACTGTACCTGAATGAACGTAGGTAGAATGACCCCGTTTATTATCTGGAGGGTCGTAAAGTCTAAATGACAGACGCGACGTAAAGCGCTACCGAATGTACGTACTTACCTAATGCACAATATATATATATATAGATGGTTAATAGGCTTAGTAATACTATACTAATAATCGCTAGTTCCTTTTCTCAGATTTTTCCAGGACGAGTGGTACGACTGTCTCAGGACAGAGGATATACTTTTAAACCTGTGTCCATCAGGTATAAGCACAAAGACGGATCGTAAAGCTAATTTACTATTCCAATTAAAGTTCTGTGGTGAGCAAACAATTAATACCAACGAATAGAGGGTACAGTGAAAGTGGACAGTGTATAAAATAAATTATGATATTTTCTACCTTACAGTAGGATCGTTCATCTTCTTAATTTATGATCGTCGAGGACGGAAATCTTTATTGAGAAGAGCGCATTCACAGGGTATAATGTATTAAGCGAAAGAGGGAATAAAAATTAAATAACGATAGCAGCATTTATGCCTTGATTGAAATGATGCAATGACTGCTCCTTTTTAAATATCCAGAAACGTATTTATAGATATAAAATTAATAAATATACTTTGACTGTAACATAAGTTTCTTAAGTTCGTATTAGCATTTATATGTTTGCCATAGAATATGAATGTCGCGTGACTTAATACATTTTGCAAATTCCGCTTGAAAAAATTTTGGAATTCAGAAGGAAATCTGTTCAAAAATTAATGAACGACTGAAAATATCAGAGGTGCGAGTAACGTACAATTTTCAATTGAGTCTTATTCTTATCGTGCACGTAGAAAAATATTTTTCGACTCAGCTGCAGCGAGCAACTCGTACTGATCCAACATTTTGAAAATGTCGCGCTATCACGTGGTATGCGCGTGCTGAAAATTTCACGGTCTTTGCCGCGAATTCCCGTCGTGCGAAATGCATTTCTCTCGAGTCGTTTGTACCGATAGTCAAATAGGCAGGAATTATTTTCAACATTTCTCGTATACTACCCGACTCTGAAAATATCGACAGTTTATAAAGTGCGCCTATCAGGTTACACAGCCCAGGTTCCACTACCCTATACTGTTTTGTTTACGTTCGGCTACGCGCTCACGATTATAGGTTACGGCTCTCGTATTATTACTGTTTTATTTATTCGAGAACGATGCCGGTGCCGATCCATTCAGCATACAAGAATCCATATTGTAATTGAAATGAAACTGAATCGACGCGTTATAATCAAGGGGATGAGCAGGAGCAATTAAAAAAAAAGGCGTATAAATTTATAATTAAACGTTAAATTCTTATAATCTACTCTAGTGACGTAAAAAAAATGTATTCTTAAAAAAAAAATTTATATCGGATCCAAGCGCCAATTGCTTAAATTGCAGTATTATTTTTGTGA
Organism: Syrista parreyssii; assembly: GCA_030142615.1. Lineage (NCBI taxonomy): Eukaryota > Metazoa > Arthropoda > Insecta > Hymenoptera > Cephidae > Syrista > Syrista parreyssii. The sequence goes on from JARQTG010000316.1 coordinate 1,448,912, forward strand.
TCCTTTTTTAGAAAAATTAGATCGAATAAATTTGATTAAATCACTGTCGCTGATGGACATTACGATCTTATCTTAAACTATTAACGCATCAAATGCCCATTTTCTCAGTAGCTAATGCCAGTTGTCATTACTGTCTCTCTGACCTCTATTTGACTATGTATTTTTATAAAATTAATGTCTCGAGCGTGTTCGTTTTTGAAATATGATGATCGTCAGCTTCAAAATCGCCGATGCGATTCAGCTCGGTGGAATTGAAAAACTGTAGATACATGTGGATTTATATAGATATATGTTAACTCAACGACAACTTAATTTATGCACGTATATAGACGTATATAGACGCACGCCATCACTGCAGAGACTTTACACCTGTACCAGAGCCGTGTTAAGCACATTGCATAACCCGCGGGTAGCACGAAGTTTGTCATGGATCGTCACGACTTGTACAAATTTTCAACGAAACGAGTAAAGGAAACGTTTGGTTTTGGTAGCGCGACATCGATTCACTACGAATCGATCTTGTCGCCCTGGAAAAGGCTAGAAATAGTGGCAGTAGAGTCATCGATACTCATCAGTGTCCTTAAATTCAGCGGAAACAATGTTTTGTAGAAGATTTAGTTTATCGAAAATAAAAATTACTAATGGAAATTGCGAAAGTTGAATAATTTACTAAATTTTTATACAGAATTTATTATTGAGTAGCATAAAAAAATATGAAGAGAAAATATGGAAAAAAAATGTAGAATTTTTTTCTAAGTTCAAACGACAGCTAATACGCGCGTTTCAACAGTTTAAGTTAGTCGAGGAGCCTCCTGATGCAGGGGCCCCTAGTCGTGAGCCTAGCGCGGCTAGGCCTAAAACCGCCACTGACGGGCTGTATAGGCGTGGCAAGCTAAGCGTCGGCCGGCGTTCACAGACAACGCCGCTCGCCGATCACGTTATACCGTCCCGCTGTATACGACGAGCAACCTAAGAAAATTCATCGAAAACATTTTTATTATTTCCCGCTGAAACGGCGTGCGCTGTCGCGATTTCGGATGCACGTAGCGATGCGGTTGGGGATGGTTCACCGATTTTTGTAGGGCGGAGTATGCATTGCAGTGCGTTTGACATATTACGTGAAATATTTCACTGGGTAGGTTCTTTCGGGTGGAAGGGAGACAGAGAGACCTCGAACGAGAGAGTGGAACAAGGAGAGAGAGTGGGAACCGTTGGAAGGCCGCGTAACGCCGAGAGCTGCCGTTTTCTCGTCGATGTCGTCGTCGTGCTTGTTGCCGTCGTCATCGTAATCGGCGCAGCACCGTGCGTCGTGACGACGACTTCCATCAGGACGACCTACTAGGGGACAAGGACGAGGACACGAATCAGCGCGGGAGAGAATGAAAGGTGCGCAGGAATATTTGAATGCGTTGCGGGCTTTTCAGTACGGTCGGTCAGGCAGGAACCGACTGGAGAAACTTTGGACTCCATGTTGGAGACATATGGCTATGTCTTTCCTGTTGAACTATACAGTCAGAGAGTCAGAGTTCCACAGAGATACTGGCGCTACCACGGCCAGCGGACTCTGCGTCATTGCATGGCTGACTCGGTCGGACTGACTCTGCTAAAAGTCGGAGACTCGTCGCGACTGACTCTCAGCATATTGCCAACGATGCGCAAACAATTCTGCTTTCTTGAGCTCGGCTGACGACGTTCCTAGCATCGCTGCGCTTACGCGACGACGGCTGGCATAGCGACGGACAATACAAAGATGCGTTGATCCACCGTCGCAGCGCGCATACACACCTGTACTATAATCTAAAACTTCCATACGTATTATGCAATAATTTTTTTCAAATAAGCCACAGAAGAATCAGTCATAATAATTTCATTTTTCGAAATTAGAGAAGTGGTATCATATTTTTCAAAAATTACTTTCTTTGTATTCGCTTGGTACCCAATCATTTCCATTTGATTAAAAACATTATAATTGGAGTATGGCTCCGCGTTCGTTTCCTTGAGGACGACTGTCTTGTATCGCTGGACATGCGTCTCGCTGTTCCGTAATTCACCAAGGCGAGGCGCCGTATCGAGATCGTTCCGTACAAACCTATACGATTCGTAAAGGCGTATTTCTATTTATATAACTAAACACGTACGCCCGTCTAGCACGAGTGGAAGGTAAAATCATGTTACGCCAGTGTAGCGATAGAGGATGCCGAGTCGGGTCAGTTTTCCCGTCAGTCTCGTACTCCAAGGTGCAACTGGAAGCTCTTCCAGACACCGCCATCCCTTGGTCCTTCCGCGTAGCTACAAAACACATACTCCCTCCCTCCGCACCAAGCATATACACTCACCTAACAACCAAACGCGAAAACAATTAATTCATAATCGCATAAGAACAATTAATTAACATTTTAAAAATCATTAAGCAATGAACTTGATAACTCGATTCCGCCGTTGCTGAAAACTCAAGTTCTATCTTTGACAATATTTTATCTTTATCGCACACTAAGATTCTACTAACAAGATAAACATTTTTTTTTTTTTTTTTCATTTCTCACAAAGCCTCAACATGACTATGGATAATCGTAGCATTGTTTATCATTTTCATATATCGATCCATATTCTGCATACGCTATATTCATCGATCTCAATATACTTTACAAGTTACCAATTAGGATCTGAATAATGTTTACGTCTCGATACATCATCCTACCTTCCTACGTCAAAACAATCAAACGCTTCACCTGAATTCACAAGCGTCTAGAGCATCGCATTACGTTTACATTCCGGGCCTCTAGTTTTCTAACTTTCTAGACAATATCATTGAATAAACAATCGACTTCATGAATGATTGCTTTACTCCAATAAAGTCACGTCAATGACTCGATTCCAGATCGACAACATATTACGGCACTAGCGACTGTCGACTTCTTCATTCGTCATGTTCAAGACGATTATCTGAATCATTGATGTGAATCGACGAAATCTTCTCAATAATTATTAGACATCGTCATTATATTTCGTATGATTTGTATTATTAGCACCGATCAAACACTTAATAAAGATTCCGATATGTAGTAGATTACGATCGATACCCAAATCAATCTCTTTGGGTAGACATAGAAATTAATTCCCGTATTACGGATTAGTCATCCCACTCGACTAGTCTATTCGCAAGAGTTAAAAAGCAAAGTAATCTTATTTACATAATAAACGGCACGCGTAATTTGCGGTTTAATAAACGAAGATCGAAAGCGTCGATGTTAAGTTGCCTCTCGTCTTATCAAAGTCACCGAGTCTGATAAGGCTATCTTTATCATAGATAAGTCTCTTTGAGGTTTGACTTATCACCACGTAGCGCGCGTGAACGCAATTCCATTTTTACCTTGCTTATACACTAGAATTACACCTGTGTATGTATGTATATATATATATATATACCGATTTTTTCAATATATTTTATAAATTTTACAAACTGATGGTCGATAATTATCAAGAAACTTTCATAAATACCATAAGATCAACTTGAAATCTTTCAAGATCGTACAAGGATGCTGCAAAATTTGTATGTATTATTTTCAATTAATTTTCTCAGTCGCGTGGTATAGGACAGTAAGTAGAAGCCAAATGACGTAAGGATACTATGAGGGGGGTCATCCGTAGTCGCAGAATTCTACCCCGTGCCACTCTTTAACCCTGACCTGGCCATAAAATATACGGTGAAAAAGACTTTTCCCTTTACGCACGAGCGAGTGGATCGAACTCATGAATGAACGGAGCTCTATTTATGGTGGGAATGACATTTTATCGCCGTCGCGAGAGTTGTATGCGACAGTACGGCCTTAAGGAAACTCTTCCAAGTGTTTCGCGAGACTTTATTACATAACAGCGTAAACAGACAAGTCCTTAAAGAGCCAGTAAACATTCACATAAACTCAACAAATATATCTCATTTGTCACATGAGCAGCCATTGATCTTAAAGGAGGCGGACTCTTCAGGGACTAGGTTAACGTAACGTAAACATTATATATATATATATAACTCAACGTGAACTATATTATCAAACCAGAGTAAAGGGAAAAAAACAAACAAACAGACTAGAGGAAACAATGGACCCATGAAAAATGCAATTTATCAATGAAAAGGTCAAGCACCGTTAAGGAAATGCTGCCCCGTGGATTAACAGGTGTCCGAGAGAAAAAAAAAAGGTCGGTTCACAGTGCTCGACGACACGCGCCGTGAGACCATTTTAAAGGCGGCAGTATGAGTGCGCGTCCCGGCAGAGGGTACAACTACGAGAGCCAACGCATACCAGAAGCCCCGTAGTCAATAAGAGGCCGCTGTCGCCGATTCAATAAGAAACACAAGATATTTCGAGAGATTTATAATGCATGGACCCGGACGGCGTGCGACACTATACGGCACGAGCGTGGCAGAAGGAGATGAGAGGGAAAAGATAGTGAGAGGAAGAGAATGAGGGAATGAAATATAGAGAGAACGAAGAGGTGGTGGTGGTAGAGGTAGGAGGGCGGACAGGGTGGAGAGATTGAGGCAGGTCAGGCACAAACGAGCCGCCCAAACGACGCACTGAGAAGCTTACGCAATCGGGTATATCTGGGGAGATTAGTTTTACGACACTTTGGTTCCCGTTGTCGGATTTCCCCTACCAGTAGGAAACGGCGTGGCGGCGGCCACGCGCCAAATCATTGTTGCTTGAATATTAATCACCCTGGCTGATAGCCCGTGTGTACGTAGCTTTACGCCGGGAACCGTGAAATTTACTGTAGGTCACGGTGAGTCCCTGCCGCAGCTGTTAACGACGTTAGTCAACTTTTCAACTTTCCGACCTCTTTTTGATTTCGCCTCTTCCTTCCTTCTCTTCGGCGTTGCTACTGTCTGTCCCTTGCTGCAGCATCCTATGCTCCTTGCGTTACACGGTCGGGTATCGATGTAGCGAGGGCTGCGCGAGGATCCGCGCCACCGGTGGGAACGATAACAGCCCAGTGAACTGCTATGAATATTATCCTTTGCTATTGAATATTCCTCTTTTTCTTGAATGGCAGTGAAATCGATTATGTATCGTTAATTAATTGTTATCGGGTCGTCAATCTTGGCGCGCGTTTATCGTAAATCAATGACCGATTTAACGTATGATAATTGCTTTATGGATCTCGGCTTGATTTGTCGATCGTTGGCGTATGCTAACGTCACGTTGCGGTATAGGCCTTTAGCAAATAACTGTATCGGCTTGAAAGTACATTATTCAATGGGAGGCACGAGAGTACCGAGCTCGTCTGACCACATAACTTGCTGCTACTACTGTAGCTCGGTTTATATGATAACCATGGATGATACTTGGTATCGTAGCAAAATATGAAAAATAATAGAAGCATTGAACAGTTTCGATACGAAGAATCGATCGACCGAGTCAATCGATACTCGAATCTATAACGTTTTAATTATCTCTTTGGTCTTTGGATAGACGGCGGTACAGAAAATCCATCCTTTTTACCTCGCTGTCCATTGTCTCACGTACGAGCAGGGAAAACTTTCGATCGCCCCAGCAGCTGACAACGTTACGACGTCACTGCCAATGGTTTTCGTAGCGAGAACGAAGCGCAGCAATACGAGTGTTTTATAAAAATGGCTGATGTGCTCGAATTACATATATAGTTAGGTAGTGAGGCAGTTCAGGCAGCCAGCTAGTCAGTCAGTTAGGCAGGTAGGCAGATACGTAGATAGGCACTCAGGCATACGGCAGGTTGACTCGCACTACTAGGCATCTCAAGGCTGCCCGTTCGGTCGCATTCCAAGTTACAACCAGCGCCATTTCTCTCTCGTATGCCGAAGAGAACTGTCCGTGCGCCGTTCCGCAGCTACCTTCAGACTGCGTTTCTCTACAGTACAGACTTGAACTCGGTCGCTATTCGTATGATATACATAGGTAACGCTAAGGCAAGACTCTACGGCAAGGCGGACTCTCATCAGCAGATGTCTGAACTTGTTGAATCGACTTCCTCCGTCCGTGTTCCTTTACTTTGATTTTTTGTCATATCCCATGGTGGAATTGTCATTCGAGATTTCATACGTTTCTATAATATATACGAGGAATATGTGACTTCGTACATTTATTTTTCCATCGTCATTGTCAAAATCAACTTGTCGCTTCATGCGCGTTTCGCTGTGAGCTTTGTGGAGCAAGGTGTCCCCGGTACGAAGCAATTCCGTGGCCTACCCTGAAGTAGGGCAGCCGCTAGAGAGTTGGAATATACAAGTCGCCAGTCCCCACCAACATGCAAGACCGAAGCCAAAGTGGTTCGCGCTATTTGGAAACCCTTCGCGCAAGCGTTGTATGCATAGAAGCACCTGACGCTTGTGCGATTGGATATGCGTTGTAACATGCATTACATATAAATTCGACAAATCGCGCATGCGCACAAGAATGTCGTGAGGACGAAATATGGAACATTGTATTGTACGAAGAATTATTTATAAAGATTGTTTTTCGAATCGCCAAGAATCACATTGTTTCTCAGTGATCTTCTAAACGTTTCGGATACGAGCTCAGAGAAGAATTTATCCCGTGAGTCACTGGCGCGAGCGAAAATAACATTTTTTTGTTGCCAGTCGTCTGTGCTTTCGCGTGGTTGTGTTGGAGTGACTGGCGAGTGGGCGTGTTTTATCCGTGTCGGTAACGCGGAGCGCTGACTTACCGATCGAGCAAATTCGGTATCGTCTAATATCATGGATGAATACATCGTCACTGATGACAACCTGCAGTTAAATACTTTCCTGACGACCGGCAGCAATTATCGTGTGGATACTCTCACTAATAGGAGCACCTAACCAATTCTTTGGAAGGACGTAGAGGAATTAGGCAGAGACGACCTTCGCAGGAATGCCGCAAAGTGGATCAGGAGCCTAGATCAACGTGGAACTCGGGTTAATAACATTCTATTAAGGGAATTCCTATGAACAAATTTAAACGGTATATCTGCTGGATACAGATCCGTACCGTTGTTTAATCATTGGTCGTAAAGGCTAGCGCTGTTACAACCAGCGAAATCCTTTTTTGAAAAGTCGCCTCAAGTGCCGCCATGGTCTTTCCTTCTGTCATTGGACGAGTAAAATGCGCCTGGCGGGAATAAGGAACATCCGTGGCACACTTAACTGAGTACTGAGTCACAGCCAGCCACAAGCAGCGACACACTTTAGCCAAGAGTCAACCGCCACTCCCACCCCGTTAGGTCGCGTCTTCATCTTCTATTATTTTCCGTCCCGCCGTAAGATTTCCTTTGTCTATTTGCCGATTCAATGTCACCGGCAGCAGGTGGTACCCACTACATATATACTAGATACGATTTCGAATACAACGAATTTCTTACTTGATGGTATTGCACCTTACAAGTGTTGTATATTGGTTTATTAGGCTATTTTTATAGCTGGTAAAAATATAAATAGAGTCCTTTAGTTTTACTATGATTCTAAATTCACGGTAGTAAAGTAATGTGAATGTTTAATAATTTTTCAGGGTTTAATAGTTTCCCACTATATAGGATGGTTTAAGTGAAACAAGGTCAATTTACAGTACTGCCTTTTTTTACTTCGTCAAAATTACGAACTCGGCATATATATAATTTATCCCTACGTCACAGTAATATTTCCCTGATTTCATTTTTCACGTATAATATATATATACATATATAGTTATAGATACGAAGAGTACAATCTTCGTGTACGCATATGTCTATATTTCAAAAGCTCTCTCTCTCTCTCTCTCTCTCTCACGGAAACCTCTTGCGTATTCGTATAGCGCGACACGGCGTTAAGAAGTTCTTAGCATTGGCGTCGTGCAATCCTGCAACCTTCGGGGCTCAAGGATCCGTCCGGCCGCGAGTCGAGCCAAGGACGCCTGGCGCGACCGAAATCCTAAAACTCGACGCAGAAACTCATAGCGCGCGAACACGACGCCGGCTACGAGGAGAATCCACTGTCATACTTAAAGGGATCTTCCGGGTGGGATGAGATGCGAGAGATAATAAAGAGAACAAAAGGAACACGTGCTCCGCATTGTATATTTATCAGTCAATAGAAAAATCAATGAAAGAAAACGATGGATGATATAAAAATCTCAAAAAAAAAGGATTCCTAATAATTTTTGGTGAAAATAGATAAAACGTGCATTTTAAATAATTCTAATATCGATGCATGGCATAGAATTTTTCTAGAAATCTATAGCGATGAGTTATGTCGATATAACCAATGCTCGTATAGAGAATCGATAATTTCATTGGTCCCATAGCCAAAGGGATCGTAGGTTAAAATTTGTTTGATTGGCCGCAGCCACTGCGCGGTCAGTAGAACGATTCTGTCAGTGGTCAGCCTGCACCCATGTGAAGCCAATCGAACGCAACCTGTTTAACTGTGTGGAAAGGTTAACCTACCTGCGACAACGAAGCATGCACGTATTTACATTCATTGCGGAGGGTTGGGGGATAGAGAATTGAAATGGACCACGTATAGGTGACCTTGCCTGAAAACGCCCTTACCATTGATATCATTAATCGGTAAGGATCGATCGATCGTATCCAGTAGTGATTATACCGATAGTTTACGCCAATGTATTTACCACTTCAAGGTATATGTAAAATTGGCAGATAGTAAGCATCTTGGTAAACGTCATGGAGCAAAGCGTCGTTAAGGTTTAAGATATACCTATAGGTATATAACTAACGATTAAACTCATACCAAGCAATCTGTTTCATGGAACGAGGAATGTTTCTGTGAAAGGGAAGGAACTATTACCGCAGCTGCAGTATCATACTCCTTAACAATAAGCTGGAAACGTAATGAGAAGATTATAGAAATTTATATATAATAAAAATCGTCCAGGTTAATGACGAAAATATCTGTACGTAGATATTAGGATAAAGGAGCTCAGGCTGTATGTAAAAGTGACTGTAGGTTGTATTTTGTGTATGTTAGATTGTTAAGGAGTGCCATTATCCCATAGACGTGTCAGGAGATGCTGCTACGCCAATGCTACTATTTTATTCTCGATAGTAATATTCGCCGTAGCATGTCTGGAGCGTTGCGACTGCAGTGCGGGACTGCGGCTGTGCATCTGACGAGGGAGCATCGTGTAGCGAGGTGCAGAGGCCTGAAAGCGCGAAACGCGAGACCGAGCGAGTAACAACGAAGGGACCGACTATAGTCGAGGTGCAACCACGTGGTCGTGGACGGTCGCCGTCAACGTCATCGCGGTTCGCTCGCGCCATGGTAGGGAGGCCCTCTCGGCCCTGGCGGCAGTCGAAACCAAACTTTTTGACGTTTTTCGCGTCCCGTGGAATATGGACATACGTCAGCCACGTGTGTGGGGAATGCGCCAAGCAGAAAAGTCTTCTCCGATTGGTGAACGGTTTGGCCAATGGCGTAAAGCGAAGGGGAGATTCTGCTGCTCGACAGGGTTATATGGTGGGGCGATAAGGTGGAACGAGGGAAAATGTTTGAGACGGGGACATCGAGGATGGTTCTTGTCTTGTAGTGGGGAGAAACTACGATGGAGGGGGATTCGTGGCGAGAGTACTTTGGATGAGGGTGGGGTGGGGTGAAGGGAGCGGGGGGAAGAGTTAACTGAAGTAGGGGTAGGTGGGAGTGTGGGGTTGCTGTATGAGAACGTTACGAGACCCGCTCGGCAAGAACGTCGGAGACTAAACGTGCTCGAACGTTGTCCGGGGAATGAAACGACGCCGTGACGGGATGATGCCCACCTTGATGACGAAGAAGGGAAAGCCTGGAGAATATTGGAGGTTGGGTTAGAACCAAGGAAAAAGGGGCCTTCTCCGTGGGAATTAGAATTTTCGAGAGCTACGAAGGTAGCTTGAAACTTTGAAGAATTAGATTTTGAATCTTGAAGCTGTAGGGAGAATTCGAATCGATCGGTCCTCTATTTTGTGTTTATTCGTAAAATTTTACATGTAATTTAATCGAAATTGAAGATTAGAAGTAGTCGGAAAAGTTTATGCGAAAGGACGAATGTTACGTTTCACTTTGAATGCTTGGGGATATTAAGAGGGGCCTACATTGGCGTAGACCTCGGGACGCTCTTAGCTTACGCCGTTGCCGAGAAGGAAACACGTTGGGCGCGGGGTCCCAGGGGATGTCGAAGGACCGAACAAAGGACGCTTTGAAGGGAGAAGAGAAAGACTCGAGGAGCCTTGCTCGTTCCGTTCCCCGATGGCTGGCAGAGAGGGATCTCCGCTCATCTGTTCTTGCCCTGCGGTAGGTAGGTAGGTTAGGTGGATACGGTACCCTCCTGTTCTCCGTGCTCTATGTATACGCGGTACCCAGGATCTTTCCACAACCCTTCAGACCGGCACCGAAGGATCCTAGACGTACTAACATAAACCATAAGCGTATCGCGCACCTCAGACCTTGTAAATCGGCTTAGTTTCCAAAAAAAAATTAGCTTCCTCAAATTCTCTCGCGAATTTTCCATCTCGGCATCGTGTCTTTCTTTCTTTCGTCCTTAATTCAGTAAAAATATTACACGGCACCATCGTCATCTCTCTAAGCGTACAGCAATTAGTTTCTCAGGATTCTCCAAAAACCTAACCGATCGCACGTAAGCGCATATCTCACTCACAATAAATCTATCTAATACCAAGCGAACGTACTCCGGTACAGTCTTGATTCGAGTGCACAAAATTTTGCCTCGAACAGCAGATCTCTCTCAGTGGTCAAAAACTAGGAAATCCCTCTATAATATAATAATCCACGGCTCGCAAAAGCGCCGTCGCCTGGCGAAGCCAAGCACACCAGTACCGCCACCACCATCTCCAGTCTCTATAATATTCTCGGAGAGATATTTCAGAGAGAGGCCTCCGAAGCCTGTCTAACAGCGAGCGAGTGAGAGAGTGAGAGAAAGAGAGAGACAGTGTCAAAGGCATAAAGAGAATAACGCGAGAGAGTGAGAGGGAGCACAGAGGCAGACAGAGAGCGCTTTTTCTTTACTCCTCACTCCGTCACTTTTAGTCTCCTCCTCACTCTCTCTCTCTCTCCCACCTTGCTACCATTCTACCTCTCTTTCTCCCATGCTCCGTCCCTCTCGTTCTCTAGCTGCGACGTTTCCCGTGGAGTATTCCGTCTCACCCGTTCTCTCCTACTCGCTCGCTCCCTTTCCTCCCGGCCTCCCTTATCCACTCGCGCTACGACATCGAGGGGAGCGAGTCTAAATTGGGAAACGCTGGTGGGGCCTCGTAGCTCGAGACAAGGCAACTGCCTGCCTGCCTACCTACCTACCAACCTATCTACCTACCATCCTACAATCTCTTGGAGAAAGAAACGGGGGACGAGATAGACACCGATAAAGGAGAAGTACGCAGTGTTGAAGAAAATGAGGGAGAGAGAGGGATCGCACGAGAAAGCAGGAGAGGCAGGAAAAGGGAATAAGAGGAACGGTAGAGTCGGGAATATGCGAGGAGGGGAAAATACCCTGCTGCCGTTCGAGACTATCTGACGAGTCAGGATCAGAATATGAGCAGACGTAGGAGGGACTCCTAGGTAGCAGGAGACTCGTACGATTACTTGTATTTTGTCGATTCGAAAACTACTGGATGCTTAATAGTTGTTCGATAAAGGATTAATGTATCCATCCTACATATTGATTTGTTCACGCCCCAGAATTACTCTATTAAAGGATCTTTCTTTGTGCTGTTATACGAATTAATTTAGACTTCGTTGGGTCGTTAATCAAACTGGACTTTGATGCGCGTACAATTGATTTCTAACAGATTTTCGTTAATGACGATCTGATAACCCGCCATCTAAAAACACACACTCTCTCGTGTCCATGTAACTTATCAATTACGTCACAGCGTATTGTGGTTATATATAATTGAAATTCTCGTTCAAGTTCAAGTTTACATGCCCTACCACTACATTGTATATCCCTTCCAAGTAGGCCAGACTGGCTTTTATAACCCCATGTATATATATATATATATATATATATATACATACACATATATATTGCACGTACATCCGCAAGAAATTCCAAACTTCTCAGGACGGTCCCCCTGAACCAACCCATCGAAGCACTCAATTTTTACCACAAACCAGACTACGTAATAAATATACCATGATAATACCTCAAGAAGTAAGAAAATTATCTCCAGGGGTTTATTCTCAGTGAAACATCCAAAAATCCAATAAACCGATCCCTTTAATGGAATTTCAATCAAACAAATGTCAATAAACTATTGTAACCTATTGTTCAAGCGCATCGAGTAGACTTGAAGCATCTCGAATGTTAAAAAAAAAACAAAAGAGGGCATAATTAAAAGTTACAGAAAACATAATAACTACACAATTAAAAAGCATCGCGCGACCGGTGGCTGGTTAGGAGAGGGGCTACGAGTGGAAAGCACGCAGAGGACACGCCTGTCGGGAGGACCAGCCGAGGACGAGAGAAGGAACGACTGAGTCCCGGAACATAGACAAGGGGGGTCGAGGCCGGGAAAAATGATGTAAAAATAACAAATTGAAACGGGTGGCGGCCGAGGGATGTGGCGCTGCTGCCACGAGGAGGCCGTTCGCAGGGGTTGAAGGGCGACTCTGAAAGATAGGGTGGGGGTGGTGGGGGGAGGGTGACAGAGCGCCGCCAGTCCGAGTATCACGGTACTAGTAGGGGACTATAGTGAAATGGAGGGGGGCAACCCTATGGTGGGGTTTAAAAGAGCCCGAGAGAGGGGAGCCAAAGGGGAACCTACTGTATGTGTGAACGCTTGATACAATTGTGTTGGTAAATTCTTTAACTGTTTAGTGCCATAGGACACGAGGGGCAATGCCTCCACCATTCTATGTGGAAATTTAGTTTGCTTCTTCGTGTGCGTTCGTATTGGCTGACACACACACAGACGCGCGCGCGCGCACAGAGCTTCTAATACACGTAGAAACTCAACGCTCTTATCGGTGTGTATAGCACCTTGCATTTGTATTAACCCAGAGATCGGGCATGTGAGTGTAGTGGTTTACGAAGTGCGATTCATTCGTGTTGGTAATACTTGTAGGAGGATTGCGTCTGTGCGGTTATAATATGCGAATTGCGACTGTATGTGTGTCTGTATATATGCGAGTGTGTATATAGGCACTGACTGACTATACACGACTGTGCGTGGGTGAATGTGTATGTTGTATGTACCGTGAGGAGAGCTTTGGCGTAGGGTGCGTCATAGTGCTATAGTATAGAGACAGTTACTATAGTAAAGTCTATAGTATGTATCTCGAGGAGATATATATGTATATACATACAATATATATATATATATATATACACATATATATAAAGGGAATATCCAAATATACAATAGCAAGGTACCATGTTTATATGGTACTATTTCTATATTGTATAATATTGTACGTGGAGTATTGTTATTATTGACAGGATGGAGGGGGGAAGGATCGACCGCTTGTGGATTAACAGCTGATGTCTGTCAAACAGTGACGTCTTTCACTAGCTGTCAATGAACTGTCGCCATAAGATTTTTTAATGGTTTTGATTATGATTATTCTTATTTGAAACAATAGTAGGATACTTTTTTGTAATTGTAGTTACTTTTTGTACTTGGTTGTTTCGAATCTGTGTAAGGACCTGTGGTTTTTCTTTTTGGTGGATTGTCCATACGGCTTTCATATGTGGATACACATACGGCCGTGTATGGGAAGAAGAGCGTACAATTACACGACCGCGTTTTACATGCGCAGGATCGAACTTTCTCGCGCGGAAATTTGTCCGAGTATGTTGGAACTACAGACTATACTACTGACTCTGTGTTGTACAGGGGTTGATAAAGCTTACGGGGAAGGGGATGCTGCTGCTTCCTTTTTTGCTCCCTAGTTGAAGACAGAGATAACGAACGCGCGATTCGCGCTGGGAAGGCAAAGTATCAGGATTGCGATTTTAGTTTGTTTGCTTCTGTCAAAATCTTTTTTTCAACCTCCTTATCGACTTACTTTTTCACTCTGATTCGCTTTTATTCGTTACGCGGATACATTAAAATTTTTTTTTATCGTACTTTCGATGCACAATCGAATTGCGAGGAACTAAATTACCTTATACTAAGAAAAAAGTTTTTTCAGTACAATAAGAATTGCAAGTAGACGGGTTCATTGTTCGTGCCAGGTACAATAAATAAAAGGATTCCAAAACGTTCCTACGCAATACCCGTATAGATACATATATATGTATATATAAATCTAAAAAAAGCCTAAGAAAAAATTTACAAGATCGATATCGGAATAATACTTTTACCAGCAGGTATCATTGTGAAAGTCACGAGCGCGACTTCATCCCGACTCTCTCGCCTCCCTTTTTGCTTTGACAGCACTTGCTTGCCTTGTCTCTACTCCTTTTGCCATCCACCTCCTCCACCCGCTCGACGTTCATGAACACCACTACCAATGTAATATAGTCCTATAGACGAGCTCACCTACAAGTGCATTGTCACTACCACCGACACAGCCAGCAGCAGTATTAACGGCAATACACTACAGAGCACACCTTCCTTCTCTTCTCATTCTCTTGATTCTCCTCGTTCTCCCCATGCTCTTCAGCTACCCCCTCCCCGCCCCTATCTCTCTCTCTCTCTCTCTCTCTCTCTAGCATTCTCTCCTCTCTCGTACTCACCCTGCGCTCGAACGAGAGCGTAGAATTATAATCTGTCATATTCATCAGTATAGCGTTTCCCCCCTTTCAGTGTCTTCCCCCACCCATCTCACCCCTCTGTCGCAGAGTTGGCTAGCAGCGCAGGTAGAACGAAGGTAGTAAGGTGCCTTCATTTATATTGTAATCCTCTCCACCCTCTAGTTCTTATGCATCGAATTCTCTCGACATTTCCAACCCTCTCGATCTCAACCTTTCTGTCACTTACTACTACCACCACCACCACCACCACCTCCACCACCTCCTTTTCCTCCTACTCCTCCTCCTCCTCCTCTGGCTTTCTAGGCTTTCTTCTCTTTCTCAGCTCGGGTCCGAGGACTCTACGATTTTGCGCCTCAATCCTTCGCCCGGCTCTTACTTCCGCGATGGGTTTTGCACTTATTTCAATCAAAAAAGCTCACAAATTCCCGCAACACTTTTGCATTCCGTTTGTCGAGGTGGCCCTTAAATTCTTTCTACCTCGTTACTTCAAGAGTCATAGAAGATTACGTTAACACGATGGAAGCCTGGAGAAGTATTGCCAGTCCTGGGCTACTACGAGACCGTATAGTGGCAGTGATGGTATATAGCATATAGGATAATAAGCTACATTTTATTTGTATATAGAGTGGTAGCAGATTTTGAAATTTTCTATACTTGCCACGAGTGCGAGAGAGACGGAGCTATGTGCGTTTATGCGAGCGAGAGAAAGACAGACATAACGATAACATCAAATTTATACGGCTATACTATATCTATCTGTTATCAAAGACTGCAATTTTCAAACACTAACTTTTAAATGTATTGACATATTATTTTCATTGAATAGTGTACTATTCAAGTGTACTGATTTGAATTTCTTGCGATAATTCACCTAAAATTTATTACTAAATAACTTAGATATATCATACAATTGGAAAATTCTAGACATTTCAATATGCATAGACGGTGTAGCCGAATTGAGGAAGAGCATATCACTACCCAGCTTCTTCTTTTTTGAGGTATCGAGCTGTTTGTCTTTCTCTAACGCATATGAATACCGATATCTCTATCTCTCTCGCACTCGCAGTAAGTATAGGGAACTTCACAATTTTTTGAAAAATCTTCTATACGATCCCTTATATTGATGATCGAATGTCGAACGAAATATACATACACATAATTATCGATATTGAAAGATCAATGTATTATTTATCCACAATAATAATTTATCGATTCGTCAACAAGGATGACTGTTTCACTCTTGTATCCCGTAGCGACTTTTACTCACCCTGGCGCACATAAACGATTAACGTCCCTCGTTTCATAATGATGATGATATTGTGCTGCTATGAAAAGCCGAATTGAGCGCTAGAGAATTAGATCGAAATTAGGAAAAGGACCCGGCTCGTAAAACAATTGATACGTTGTATCATATATAGGTATATACATATACGTGGAGCCGAATAACAGCATATACAGGCATTTTCGATACAATCGTACCAACTGAGTTGAAAGTTGGTTCTAC
The DNA here is from genome assembly GCA_030142615.1 of Syrista parreyssii. Taxonomy (NCBI): domain Eukaryota; kingdom Metazoa; phylum Arthropoda; class Insecta; order Hymenoptera; family Cephidae; genus Syrista; species Syrista parreyssii. The sequence continues at coordinate 1,465,106 of JARQTG010000316.1, forward strand.
TATAGAAATCAAATGGACGGACTAACCCGAGTTGGTGCGTTTGACTTGAATAACACTTTATATATTTATGTACTAGAATTCAGAACCTCGTGAATATACCTCGTAATCCACGTGAATCCATGATGAAGTCTTTCGCTCTCACTCATTTGACACCCACATTCCAGACACCTATTGGCATTTTTAAGTTATCATCGCGTGATGTTTTATACCCGCGTGTGAATTTCCCACACTTTTTTTACTCTACGTGTCTATATCTATATATATGCAGGGTGACAGAAACGGGGGTGGAACTTTACGGGTTGGGGAAATCACACAGTGAGTTTTTTTCCTTCTCTCTCTCTCTTTTTCTGGCTTTACTTATATTTTGCTAGTTCGAAAACAATCATCCTGAAATTGTACCAGGGATGTTTTGAAACAGCGGATTTTGTCAATTGTACGCTTTCCATACAAGTTGTCGCCGTGCTTATGCTTGCATTTAGATCATACGACAACGAGACTATCGAAAAGTGACAGTAGGTCCGTAACATCGAATCCGTTTTGAGGGGACTTATTTACGTTTCGGTTCGTAAGAAGATGGCCCCTCCAAATGGAACTGATCAGCCTTTATTATAATCGCTGAGAATACACTTCGTATGTGGTTGCAGACATGTGAACTGACGTGTTCATTCTCCACCTGGGTTAACAAAAGTCTTTTAGAATAAAAAAGAAAGAAAATGGACGAATCCAAGATACGAGATAAAAAGTACAAAAAGGAAGGAAAAATATGATTCATGAAGAACGACACGTGAAAGGAATCCAGCCAAAAAGGGTTAACGGCTATTGCTCATATGGTTGGTAACCACTAACCTAATTTTCCATACGTTTGTCAATTATTCCCACTCGCACGTTGATCCTGGCGAATCATACGTCAATTTCTCTCTGTGATCCACATAACTGAAAATATTGTATGAAACGTGCACGTTATGTACACACGTTGCACCATATAGAATCTGTCTACATAAACATACATATACTTGCATATGCACAACCAATATTGGTGGTTCCACGTTCAAAATAGTCGCGTTTCATAATGTATCCCATAACTTTCGGTCGTCCAGACGGTTCGTCAGTAGTATATCACAAAACAACGCGGGTAGTTTGAATAGTAGGAGAACACAAGCGCAGCCTGTACATCCCAGTATATCCCGTTGAAATAGATTCATTATGGCGTTGTACCAGCGCAGGGATGTCGGCCTTCGAAAACAACTATTGCCGCTACTAGAATTTACGTGTAATACCTATAGGATACGCGTATAACCTATAAGGGATGTTTTGGCTGATAACATCTAGAGATAGCAGAAGATAATTTTATATAATTCCAAGCTATACACCAATACGTATTTAACCATACCTCGAATGTATTAATACGTAGTTCTCGAAATATCCGCTCACTGAACGGAGCCACTGTATCGAGATAAATCTCAAACCGCTGATATACATACATACATATATGTAGTCTATCACTATTACCGGAAATGCATACGTCAAAATGGCAGCAATTCTCTGGCAAGACGTATCCAGAAACGGGCCAGTGATATTCACCATTTTCCCTATACATAACTCGATCACATACCTCCCGTATGTCCCTAGTACATATATACATAGCGCAGTGCCAGTAGTGCTTTTCCAGCAAGTCCAACTTGTTTGACTACTCTTAGCGAAGCATATAAGTAAAATTGTGAATCTTATACCAGGTACAGTCCGATATAAAAAACAGATGCTTCCAGCAAGTACCAGCCATGTACAATAATTGTAAGATCGCTAGGTTAAAATTGGCGGTAATTTTAAACGTCTCTCTTTCCCGCCACAGGAATTCAACACGGTATCTCCACGTGTGTTTATCGTGCCTGCATTTCCCTTGTAGGCGAGAGTGTGACATGGATATAGGCGATTACTTTCGATCTCATCGGGAGGGCTGGCCGTTTGTCACTTAGCGGCGGGTGGATGCTGGGCAAATTGTGTTACGCGACCTATCCACCTGATGTGTGCAGGTGCTCGACTCATCCCTTGAAAATCTCTGCTATTTGGACACGTTCGTATATAATGGGAGGCTCGCCAATGTGAACGGACAATACAGGGTTGGTCAGGACTAGATTTATTCAAATGCATCGTATGCACAGGGATGATAGGTTCGCTTGTATGCTGGTGCAATGCTACGCCATGTGTGGCATACATATATATGTATATATCCACATATGCGACTATCCTCTTGGAGCACCGCGTTTTACACACAAATAGTGGATGTGCATATAGGCGCATGCGCGTTTCTCATACGTGGACGAAGATAATGGCAAAATTATCCCTCGATGTGGATAAATTATGTTCGCGAATCGTGCTCCAACGCAAACATTTGCCGTCGGCTTAATAACGTGGCCGCCCGCCGTGTTAAAACAGTATGTATACATATATACTGTATGTTGGTACTGTAAGGACCTAGAAAGGATCCGTTGATAATTATGGGGATGCTTCTGGTTTTGACTCGGAGGAATTGTCACGGGGTTATTATCTCTGGGTAAGAGGATAAGGGATTATGGGTATTCGAAGGTATTTTCGAGATCCGTGTAAATGGATTTATTCGGGTGAGTTATAATTGAATACTAGTGAGACTGTAGCTGTTTTGAAAATTAATATTTTTTTTTTATTTTTTTGTGGGTACTATCGATAACTCCAAAAGGTGCTGTATATATATATATATATGTGTATAGTTTATTATGGGTGTTATCGTCACCAGACGGGTCCAACCCCTGCAGCAAGTGGGCAGTAATGCTTGACGAGCAGACTACCCCTTTAATTGAGTGCAGTTTTACGATTTCAGACGTCATTTAGGACAAAGCATTATGAAACGAGGGAAATATAATCACGATGGGCATAATTTACCCCGATATTACTGAACATCCCTGCGTTATTTTTATACCCTTAATATTTTATTTATTCGCGTTTCAAGTGTCTACGATTACGCGATATCCGAAAAATCGGCAATTTTAATAATGCATCTAAATATTCCATGTTATTGGTATGTACTTACTCCTTTTAGACAATATATGTACATATATGTCTTTTACCCATCATCGCAATTCCTCGTATTAAGAAATATTTCGAAAAGAAGGCAGAACAAGCGAAAGAAAGAAAAAAGGAAGGCGGAAAAAAGTTCTCCAACCCCCACGCACTCCTCTTATTCTCATTTGGAGAGAGAGCGTCTCTCACTCTCGGAGTGTCGATCCCTCTCCTCGTAGTCGGCACTCCTATTCCTCCGCTCTCCTATACCCTCTTTTTCCTTCTCACGACGTAGGGTGCTTTGTCACTGTCCGCCGTAGGCTCCATCCCCGTTCAAGCCCCGCACCACCACGCCGTCGGGACTCGGCAGCACCCGACGATGTCGAGGTCTTCGTACCGCCAACGCACCACCTATTTCCGACTCCCTCGAATAGCATTGCGTCCTGTTTTACTTCATTAGGGGATATGAGTTTTTCGTCCCTGTTCAAAGTATGGATCTCTGTGTGATTCCGTCTCCGTTGCACCAATGGGATAGATACGGCATCGGTACGCCGTGGCGAGTGGCGCTACGCGACACCCAGGACGGAAAAATTCGTTGGTTGATAGCAAAGCGCAGACGCGGAGCTACTGGCAGATTTTTTGAATGCCGAATTACGACAGGGTGAGGTAAATACGCCATTTCGGCCAATCCAATTCGTTCGAATAGCCGAACGTTATGGTGCTAATTCCAACTGGAAAGCATTTTCCATCTTTGGGCAGAATATACCGGAAACGATCCTGATATAAATTTATCATTGCCTGGAAGAGGATGGTAGGTCATCTTGTTGATGAATATTTAAAAATTAAGAAAAACTTAAATGATTTTGCCCAATGGCTTAATCAATTAAGCGAATAACCGTAGACATAGCATACAGATATACAGCATACTTTACCCGCTAGACAAAAATTCAATTGAAAAATTTCCACGTACTCTGGACATTATTTTTATCGTACTATGATCTGAAATGGCGAATACGATTAAAATAGTTTATAATTATTTAGAATCTTTCTTTTTTTCCCTCATTTTATTTCATAACAAAAATATATGTTATACACGGGAACATATATATCCGAGAAACAATTGTTTATGTCCTAATATATATATATATGATATATATGTTTTAGTTATATATAAACATACATTAGGATTATATGTTTCAGCATATTTAGCAGTATATGTAAAAATATTGTTCATCTATAAGTTATTGTATATAATCATTTTGAATCATATGTAAACACACATCAATGGGATATATATTTTTAAACATGTTAACATACAATTAAATATATAGGTTACTTTATAAGCGCGCTCTACATGTGTATTGCAATATGTATGCTTAACTATATGTTTAACATATAAGACAAGCGGCAAAAAGTTCGATATGTTGACATATACTTTTAAATGTATAACTATATATAATTTTTGTATGAATTGTTCTACCTTAACATACATTTTTTACATATATGTTTTTTTTTCGTGCGGGCATTTAAATTCCTTTAATTTTGATTTCAAAGCCGGAGACCAGCACGACGGCGATCCGCCTCGGTGCACATTCTCTCCGCGACTGCAGTCCGGTCGCGCGCATGAGCACGAGCCTCGCAATTTATCGGATTAGAAATTTATAATGCTCCACCCAGGGTACCCTCTCTCTTTACGAGACTCTTCCACCTTTCCCACCTTTTCCTCATTCTCTCTCCGATTCTCCGTATCTCCTCTGACGAACGCCACGTCCTTCCTTCTGGTCTCCTATGCTCTCTCATCCTCCATAGCTGCCACTCGCATTCCAACCGTGCGCCGAGTAACTTCCTTTTCCCCTACTTGAAATTGCCGCGCTTTTCAGACCGCTCCTCGGTCTCTTCCCTCCTGGTATAACTAATTAAAATAAGTCGAAAACCGTATCAATGGACTTTTGCTTGTTCTATGTACGTATAATGATAAAAAAAAAAAATGTAATAATTGAATTTGAAGGAATTTCCAAAAATACTAGCGGTACTCTCCTACGTGGAAGATGGTTATAGCAGGGGATCATTCCCGCCCGCTAGCTGTACGCCCTTCTTTGAGAAGGGTGACCTAACCTCCCTTTTCGTAGAAGGTTGCTCCGAGACGAGCTCTCAGTTTCGGGTTAGGGTTCGGATTTGGGTTCGGGTTCAGCCACGGGGTAGGTCGCAGAGCGCGGATCGATCCCCCTCGAGTTGGGGGGTTGCGACAGAAGCGCCCTCTTTGTTGGGGGGAACCCCGCATTCACCCCAAAACCAGAACCCCAGTTCTGCCTATATTCTACCTACTACCTACATCGTACCCAGAACTCAAGGGGAATATCCTTTGTACGATAACCACGCGGGTGGCCCTCGTGCGTGGCTAATGGTTCGAGCGATCAGCCGAGCTTTCTTCGAGTACGACGCTATTAAAGATTTCGACTTTGTTTCCTCGGTATGCTTTATTCTTTCAGCTTTTCATTGATCTTTCGTAAGTTGCCCAACAGCAGCCATGCGATGGTAACTTTTTGAAATCACTCGTTCCAAACGTGTATTTGAATCTCAAGAAATTTCGTTATTTTTCGAAATTTCTTTTATCACCTTCAAGGATCTTCAATACGTGTTATTCGGGAAACTCGCAACCTGGAAAGGCTCAAGCTCCTACAGTACCCTAGTTCGAGATAGGACATTGGAGAGTGCCGCTCGCCCCACGGAGGGTGAATTCGCGGCATCAACCCCTAGTAGGAGGAATTCGGATTCATGCAACGTCGGGTCGAAGATTTCACCCTCTCTTTTATGGCGCTACGCGAAATGAACCTCGAGTGGTCCAAAGCTTTAAAAGGAATTAATTGCTTTGGGGGGTCATTTCTTTTTTTTTTCAATTTTGACAGCTTCATAGATACTTTTGATAAATGTCCATTGTGTAGCCGCGAGTAATGCTTATGAATATCAAGAATGGAAAACTTGAGCTTAACTAAATCTAAATGGAAAAACCATTTCTATATCTCTCATATCAGTAGGTACGGTAGATACGTATGCAGACATTTCAGCTGTTTCGAATATTGATTGATCTCTTCAAAATTCAACAACGCAAGCTATCACATGATTCCATTGTCCTCGTTCATAACGCTAAGTAATTCGTTTATGGAAAAATCCAAAAATAATCCTCCTTTAAAATGCCTTGGAAATTTTCAAAAATACCAATCGCCATGTCACCCGATGAAAATTCCCTAGATCGAACAGACAAATTTCTACTGTTTTTCATTACACTATGCATTCATATATCTATACGTACATCCACTCGTAGTGATTCATCGCTTTATCTCTTTCGCAAGATTAAACGGACTATGAAAGTCCGTTAGGTTAGGTTAGGTTCGTCGGAATTAGAAATTGTCTACATAATATACACATATGATATATACCGACGTATATGGTAATACATTGTACTGCAAGCCTAATGATTATTTTAATCATTATAAATCACTCTAATTACAAATAAAAAACAGACGTTAAAGTCCAAATGTAAATAACAAGTATGACGACAAATTGTAGGTCAAGTTTCTTCGTTAAATTAACGAAAAGATTGATCGTGAGAAAATCATATATTACGACACGAGTAAATACAAGTAAATCGATAAGCAATACCAAGTAGATAATATCTATACCAAAATCTCTGATACACAACATTCTAAATTATATGTACACACGTGTATATAGTAATATGCATTTTTATCAAAGAAAGATAGAGGTACGATTTCATTTAGGAAATAAAGAGAAAAATCGAACATTAAATATAGGAAATATCAGAGCTTTTTGAACGTTCCTAACGAAGGTACGATCTCTAGCTGAACGTCATCCACGTCGGGCTGGTACCCGGCACCCGTCACCACGGGTATACCACGGCCGGCACGGACGATGTTAGCACGATCGATACGGCCACCCCCCCTAGCTGGGCCGATTTTTTTCCATTCGACCCTCGCGTCTGCGCACTGCTGCTATTCCCCTTTCCGAACAGGGGTGCCTTCATTATAGCGCACCATGTATATATATATATATCCTATACCAAAACCCGCTTGTACCTATATCTATACATTCGGTACACTTTACCGACTGAAATTCAAGACTGGGACACGTCGATGTGAATATAGTAAAAAACAAAGTGCGTATCCACGCCAGATAATGAACAGTAGCCAAAAACTGAATACTTGAATAAATGAAAAAAAAAAATTTGTAACCTACTACGTTCTAATACCGTTCAATTGTTTGTATACAATAAAACTTTATAGATTTTTCTTACGTAACGATAACACATAGACCGTTTCACGTAGTGTCGATAGAGTAAATAAATTTTGTACCGTGAGCTATAAACATTCGTAATAATGATTATAGGGTCTGTTGTCTATTGTATCTATGTATATACGCGTGGTATCCTAGAGGAAGATACTTTGAATGCTATAGGTCTCTGATGTTAGCACCGTGTCCCGTTTCAGCATCACATCCCTTTCGTACAGTAGTAGGTAACGGTAATGGCCGGATATCGGGTAACGGACCAGACAAATTTCAAATTTGATTATAGCATCCGTGCGCGTAGTATCTAGTATTGTAGAGCGATATCAGGTAATGAAATCGAGGACTGATTAATATACGAACGAGATATAAAGATCTACGAGGGAATGAGATGTTACCTCGTGGGATGAAAAATTGCTATGAAATTTTCTAAGATCATTTGTATCGATCTTTACCAATTTTGCCTTATAACTTTATAATACGCAATCGCGTATTTCTAACTGACACTTTATCACGGCTAACTGGAATCGACCCGGACTCCATCCAGTACAGTTATATTTAGGTGAACTTTGGCATTAACTGAAACCTAGCCAAAGTGACTGACGGATGTAGCTACACGTGTGTACGAATAGACGGACGTACAGGAACCAGAGGGCTTTTACTACCCCATCCGTTATGTAGAACGTAGTTAGTAGAAAACCCTGTCGATCGATGCATCCAGCCAGCCGGTTCGAATTTGGTAATTGGATGTGATGTAACATTTTGTGAAGCTTCGAAACTTTTTAAATTTTTATGGACACCCGTTGTCACGGCTATAAGAAATTCTTGGTCAGCCCTTGATTAGTTTTTCGTTTGGTACGATTATTAAGTTTCTTTGAAAATTTTATCAAGGGATCTATTAACTTGCGTAATGAGCTTTCAATTGAATTATATGTATATATATATGCTTACATATATATATATTGTACCTGCGGAGCATATGCAAGTTCACTAAAAAGATATACGTATACGCGCTTGGCTCTTCTCGTGTCATCGGAGAACGACCTTGAGTCTGAATGAACTTTGTTATCGCGTCCTCTCGTTCCACGTTTTGAAATCGTTAACGGATCGTTAAATTATTTTCTGATTTTCCCGATGACGAATAAGGGTGAGTAACGAATTAGTGTGAAACTCGAAATAAAGACGAAGTGTTTGGATGTGAAAGTATAAGAAATTATATAGGAGTGCATGGATTGTATAAATAATAAATAATCATTGATCATTCCTGATAATCCATCCCTCGCACGGTTCTCCAAGCCTGACATATGACATAATGAATATTAACTTGTGTCTGCATCGGACAGCCATTTGCAGACTTCCTCCAGCGTCGCAATCCTGTCAATGACGGCATGGAAATTTCAATGTAAAATTTTTCAAGTAATTTCATAAATTTGTATTTTCGGTCATCACGTATCGATCCACCTGCTTTTTCCTAGCTATTGGCTGTTAAAGGTGTCTGCGTGTTTTCCAAGCGTTGAGTTGCTTGGTAAGTTGAGATTGCTTTTATAGGCATCGTAGATATCGTGAGTAATTCAGACGCAGTTGTTATGACACGGCGATACCACACGCGTCGGACTACCCGAGAGTGTCAGAAGCACAAGAACCATTGACAATCGCTTATATTGCACGAGCTCTGCGTTATCGATAGCTGTGGTAGGAAGGACTGAAAGAATTTTAATATAGTTTTCTATGACGATTGTACTTTGATGGTTTGGATTCACGGATAACATTAGATGGGTGTTTGATCGAAGGGAAGTTGATTAAAAAATGGTTTTCGTGCCATGGTAATACAATACTCGCTACTCTGCAATACCTTGGGATTGAACGAGTTTTTGTTGGTATTGAAAAAAAATATATTAAAATTGAATACGTATCGCGTTATCAAAGACGTAATAGGTTTTTGACAGAATTTTCAGGGGTTTGACATTTTGAAATTTGATTTTTATTAATTTAGATTGTATGTGTTTGAATGATTTGGGAGGTTATTTCATGTTACGTTGAATTTTTTATATCCCGTGAGTGTCTGATCCTTTATCACGTGAAGTCATCCTCGAGTTCTATCTGGAAGAGGAGGAATTTTTCTACCCGTGGTGACCCGGTCGGTCGGGGCACCAGCAGCCATTTTGTTAACAGTGTGCGATATGACGTCAGGTGGCCTGCATGATAACCCCCGCCGCAACCAGTAACGATAGTCGCTACTTCTGATTTCTGGATTTTGCCGTTCGCTAGCTCTCGCAACGCTAGCGCTACGGATATAATGTTTTGTTAAGGCAACATCGCGTATCGGGATGGTTCGAAAAGAAACGGATAATTTTGCCGCAAAGATTATCTAGCTGCACTTCCGTTACGTAGACACAAAATATTTTCGAAGGATGATCATAATAAAAATACATGAAAAAAATCAGGAACCATTTGGATAATTAAATATCGTATTGGTCTAAAAATAATTAATAAAAAATAGTAACAATTTAATTGTGAGAAGTTGAGGTATTATTACGAAAATTTGAAATTTCCAACGCAAAAATCGGTAACTCAGTATATATGATCGTCAAACGAAATTCGTACCATCGGCAATGGAAGGCTGCAACAAGAATCGAAACCGCTGCGCAGAACGCGGCATCGTGGTGGCCTCATCGACCTAACCCACTTTGCTTGGGACGAGAGGGACGCCCCGGCGACGGTGGCGCCCGAGCCCGAGGACGTCGAGCGGCGACGCCTCGAACGACGCCACACCGTTCTCCAACCATCTCGTCCTTCCACCTCGTCGGAGTCGGAGTACGACGGGACAGCTTCTCTTTGGAATTCCGTTTGCCCCCTTCCGTTTAATCCACGATAGAGACTATATTTGTCTCTCTGGAAAATAACCTCCGCACCTGCATCGAGCGTTATTTTACACCGAAGGCTATAACTGATACTGTTTTCTTTATTTAAGAAAAAATTTATTAGACGAAACAGAGTATAGGTAAAGTTTAATGGTTAGCGTATAGGATACAAAATATTTTAATGCTAATGAGAAGTACGATAATACATTTGAATCCAGTGGTACCACTAGAAACAACAGAAACAGGAATAACAACTGATCCCTAGTAATAAAGTATATACTTTATCCAAGTATAAAATGTCCCCGTATACGTTCAGGGTTAAAGTTGACGACGCCAAGAGAATATTACCTTCTGTGAATTTTTCTTTCTCGACATTAACTACCAAGAAGTCGCTGACTCGGATCGGAAAGCGTTGTGCAGGCGCGTCATAGAGCTTGCGTCAGAGAGTGAATCACGGTCTGTTCTACGTTCCTTGTTCTGTTTCCAAAAACTATCTGTTTAGCTGCTTGGCCGAAAGTCCTTCAGGTTATTTTGTACCTAGTGATAAACGTACGAGAAGTATTGAGAGATTCATCTTCGTACTTACATGTGCATATACTCGTTGATATCCAAGGTAGGCCATGCTAGGATGAGAGTTGGAAGTTCTGGAGGCACCTCCAGAAATTTTGTGCGTGAGAGAGCATGGCCGGCCTAAATTTAGAAAGTAACCCGCCCAAGACTTTAGACCGGCTAGACCGACTTTCATCCGGAGTCACGGAGCGTGTGACTTGACGGCGCTCCAAATTGAAAGCCATAGCTCTTCAATTTTTCTATCCTGCCCGTGCCCGGAGCTATACCAGTGATCCGATTGGACCCGAATGAAAATCGTTGAGTTCGATAGACCAATTGAAATAGCCATCGGGTATAGGAAAGATGCTCAAGGAGTCTTACCAGAGTCGAATAAGCTCTTGATGGCGCGTAGTTTAAATATTCGTTGTAATTAGACAAGGGCAATAAATATGATTTACGATAACACTCGTTATATCGATATACTATATCGACTGGTATATTAATAATAAATTATTAATCACTCGCGTACGAGTATTCCACTGTGTTTCCGACAGCTAGGTAATACGAAAATCTATCTGAAGTGGTTGGTTTAACGTAATAACCCATCGAGCTGAAGTTTGACATCAATCGAACAAAAGGTTCAAATGAATAATCAAATGAAAATTATGAAAAATGACAACAAATTATATTAATCCTGGGCTTTCATGAAAAATTCAACGTTAATGCAGTATCGGGACAAATCGTATACAGTGGTACAAGAGCCTGAGCTAACCTAAAACTGACGAATGCCAAAGTCAGGTGACTGAATAAAAGGAAGCATTTGAAGGATGTCAAGTTTTAAAAAGTTCACGATAAGCGGTCACACGGGTGATCTTGCGTCTAAGAAAAATAACGTTCAAGGTATAAGTGAAGCATCGTTAAGAATTTCCCATGGCGTCGTGAAGATGGAATCGGTGGGGTTTATTAAAAATAAATTAGTAAAAGTAGCGTGCGGCACGTCGAGCCACGAGGAGCAAGTGTATCCTGGCAACCATGGTAGGGCAAGTACATACCTACCTGTGTAGGTACCATAGGCCCCAAGAAGAAGGAGAAGAAGAAACTCTGAGCCAGCAGAGGAGAGGTAGAGCGAATCTCGTTGGTGCAGCGAGGAATGAGCACTCGTCGGATTGAGGTAAGGCGGGAGCATCCTTTGGAACCGGTCCATTCCTTCGTCTCTCCACGCAGCCTCGGGAAACCAAGAGATGAGAGTCCGAGAGAGACTGGTCGCCGACGGAGAGACCTGGCCAAGCAGGCACATGGGAGTCTTCTCGTAAGACGACGTTGCGTTAGCAACGTGAAGCTGATGCAGAGCCTTTTCTTCGGCAAGAGAGAAGAGCTCGAGGCAGAAGAAGTGGAAGATGATGATGATGGCGCAGGAAGAGCTGTCGCATAGAAAAACAAAGTATCCGTCATTTAGAGATCTAAATGGATTTCTGAAGCAGACATAAATACCTTAAGTGATCAGGAGTTTGAGACTTCGACAAATATATACTTTCACTCGAATCTTCGTGGAAACTTTTAACGTAGGATTTATAGGTTAGAATAAGATTCACGACACGAGGTTGCACGTAGGATAAGACTATGCATAGAGAAGGATTAGATGCTCGGTATCGAGTATCGTTATAACTTTGTAAAAAGTTCATGAAAAACGTTCGGTGAATTCAACGCTTATGATAGCACTTAGGTAGGAAGGCAGGCGTGGAAGAACGCGGCGAAAGTCAACGCGAGTGCGGAACTGCAGCGGAACGGAGTTAATGAAGCTTGACTTTTTTACAAGTAAAATAGTTAGCAGTTATACGGTATAGTTTATGAAAATTTCTTCCTAGGGACGTTCCTTTTTCCTTTTTTAGCCCGTTAATTTGAGTAGCGTCAAAATCATTGTACCGATGCGGAATTACGTGGATCAAATTATACGTAGGACAAAGGAATGGCGTCGAAGCCGACAAGCATGCTGTAAGAATAATTATAAAGTATTGATACTTCATCGGTGGAACCTTGAAAGGAAACTTCTTTCCCAAGATTCCACTCTTTCACCGTGAGCTTCGGGATCCTCCCACTACGCGGCGCTCCCGTCGTCTTTTGCGAAACGACGCGTTTTGTGTTCGCCGGTGAACGCCACTCGCGATGGCCTTTTTCCCGTCTTTCTCATGCAAACGCTGGCGGAGAGAGCCAGCCGACGTCTTTGCTTCCTTTGCTTCTTTTACTTCTTCTCACCGGTTCTTTCTCGCGTCTGTTCCACTCTAAACTGCGAAGAATGGCATAGCGCGATGTCTCTCGCACTCACTGGAGAGCCGCTAACCGAGGAGCCTTCTTTCTCATGGCCTGATGCCAGTCGCTGTCTTTATCGCACCCACGGACCGATGACCTCCCAACCTTGTCTCGTTATAGAGTCCGTCTTCCATCCTTGTTCATGGCACGATTGCGCGCTTCCCGTCTCTCTTTTTGTAGATACCCAGTGTTTTTGAAGTAACTGTAAACCCCGCATTCAATGTATGTACACGGTGTGCAATTTAAATTTTCATAAACAGCAGATATAATTTGAGGTTATCTCATATAGAGCAAATCCACCGTAACCTCAGAAAACGTCTTTAAAAATATCACAAAGACTCATTTATACACAATGTAAAGAGTGTTTTACGTAGAAGTACATAAGCCTTGTTTATTATAAAAAATTGACATTGCATTGAAGAATTCATAAGACTAAATCAACTACGGGGCTCGAGTATGTAGAAAAAAAGGAAGAAAAATATTCTCGTGAGAACGTTCAAAAGTTACGCGCCCGGTCACGAGTTCGTCTCACTCGGTACGTTGGTATGCAGCCTATAGATATAAAACTTTTCTTTTTCTTTATCTGTCTCCCACGTTCCCGATAGTCTTTCCTCGTCGGGCGCGTGGCAGCTCAGTCTGTCTCCGTCCAACGCCTTATAAATTACACTCTATTTCAATGGGTCCGTCCTTCAGTGGCTCTCTCCCTCGTGGTCACAATGCCGGTGAAACTACAGTATGGCCTCCGTCTGTATTTGCCGCGCGCTTTGTGAGCGTGCATACACAGCTACATACTGACACGTTGGTACTTGGTAGGTTCGCTGCCTATCCGAGCAGTGCACGCGGCAGCGGGAAAATACGAACGTTCGAAAATGTCCTACATCGCAATCCCGCGGGAAAGCTCAGCCCGTATAACGATCGTAAATGTTTTTTTTTTCCATGAAAGACAATGACGTCGTATCCTACAGTGTTAAAATCCGAAAAAACAGTCATGTAAAAACAGCTACGTCACAGTCATGCCCGAGGCAGACCGAACCACGAAATTCCCCATTAAAATTGTCGAAAAGATACAAAACAGTCACGAGTCTTAATAGACAATAAGACATCGACAAATTTATCAGTTTGTTACACGATTTTCAATCTGTCTGAAAATCAATATATAACGTTATTACAGCGAGTAAAATTGTTTAAGCACGTGAAAAATAAATTTGCAGTATCTGGATGAAACGAAACAAGAGATTTTCTCGAGGACGGATTGGTGTTCCTGATGGAGACGCGGGTAACCGGGTGCAATCGAGACCCTAGTTTTCTTGCGTGGTCTGACTCTAACGGTGGACTTTGAGTAGTTCAAAAAGTTTGGTATAACGGTGGAGCCAGGACTTAAAACAGTAAAATCGTTGGACGAGAGTGTGGGCTCCGGTCGGCAACGCGGCGCCAACAGATAAATTTACCCTCCCTTCTTCTCCTCCTCCATGGAACGACTCTCGCTCCCTCTCTTTCTCTATCTCTGTCTCTGTCTCACTCGCACACTCCTCTCCGGTACTCTTACACATTCTCTCTCTAGCTCTCCCATTCTCTCGTTCGTGACGCTCTCTCTTTCGCTTACTCCTGCACCTACTCACAGTACCCAGCTAGAAGTCTCCTTAAGATCTCTCTTCCGTCTCCGTTGTGCATTAGTCAGGAAAATATCAGCACTTTCCTGCCACTTCAGTCCATAGTGCGTAAGGCTACCAAAGAACAAGAAATGATTACGATGACGATCTAAGGAGAGATATACACTCGTTTCCGCCATTTACCAAACGCAGTCCCTTCAATCTTAAAATCGCACTTCCGTCGCGACGCCACGTCGTACGCAGACTATACATTTTATATATATATATATATATATATATATATATATATATATATATAGTCTTTATATATTTTTCATCGTCACGAATAAATCCACCAGTCATCCTACGTATGACGTCCTTAGACTCGTATGCGTATAGAACGTACCTAGATAATCACCAGCAGCTGAGTCGACTAGACTCTAGAAACGGAAGACTATAAAGAATCATATACCATCCAATAAAATATTTCTCGTGGCAGGCTTGTTGTGAAATAAAAAATATATAGAACAAATTTGATAATTTTACATAATCATCGTCAGGATTTTCTATTACTGAAAAAAAGATACCTAGGCTCGCGTTTTAGTTCGTCCCGAAAAAAGAGGACGGGTCACGGTGCAAATCCTGGGTCCCATAATGGGAAATTCCACACTTCGACCTACGATCTGCGTCATCAGATGCTGGAGAACGTCACGACGCCTCTCTACGTGCAATACAGCCCGTAGCTCGTGGCGCTGCGCGGCGTCAACAGATCTAGAATGCGATCGTCACATATATTTACGTGTACTGCGAATAATATCGACGTCTCTCACCAGAGCGCGCTGCGTACGTTTTGCGCATCCACGTATATCCTGTGTTCTTGCTTAGTCCACATCGGACTGCAGCCTTGGAATATTAAGCCCTGTTTACAAACTTTTTGCAACTCCTTCGTTTGCAGGCTGCTTCCGTGTCCAGCGTGCCAAGATGCGATGGACTTTTTTAAAGATGTATTTTAGAATATTTTCTTTCGTCTGTCCACCTTCTGCCGTGTAACCGGAGAGAGGGAATAGAAGTAGAAAATTCTTTAGCTCTGAAATACCTTTCATAATCTATCGTAGGCTCCCATGTCAGAAAACGTATACGACTTATGCTTGATACTCTAATGACTATAGCTACGTATGGAAGTGCATGGATTTAGTTATATTCTAAGGTGAATTCATTGTTTGTGTTATTATTCGGAAACTATGCAGCATACTTTTACAAGAGACTTATGTATAGGCCTTTGGATTCTTTATATCATACAGGCATGTAACGTGGCTCGGAGGCATGGTGAACGGTGAACTCGCGAGAAAGTCACTTAACCCAACCTTACGTAAGAGGAAGTTTTATAGCACGCAGGAATTGACGACACCGAAACCTTCCTTCCAAACGAATTGCCAATTGTTCGATCTTCCTTTTGAATTCCGTATATTCCTTGTCGTTAGCTCCCGAGGATCGCAACTGACGAGACTGTAATATCGCGGTTGAGTAATACTGGAAAATATTTTCACCGGAAGTCAAGGAAGCGTACGAGCAAAAGTTTGTTTGTATAAAATCATTCAAATTGATTTTTCCTATAATATTTTATACTAAAACGGGCAAAATCTCTTCTCTCGAACGGCGTTCATCATTATTCCGGACGTTTTAGCTCTCCCAGCAGAGGCGCTCACTTTTTAAAGCCAAACTTTATGGCTTTAGGACTTCGCCATAATGGTATTATGGGATTAGTACTGTAACCATCACGAGCATTTACCTGGTGGCGTGATCACGATTCGAAATTAAGGTATCCATTTTCCTTTTTACGTGAAACCTGCCATCGAATTCAATTAACTATATCTATATACACGTATAAGTATCCTCAAGATACTTTTTTCCCATAGGCGTAGAATTTACTAAAAAAAGAAACGTGACGCCGAGTACATATAATTTTTATGTTTCGCTTTCTCAACAGGAGTACAGAATCCACCCTGATACTCGCAACCGTGCATAAATTTCATTCGCGATACAGTTTTACAAACTACTCGTCCGATACAAGAAAGATTCACTATAGCTAAAAAAGCTTGAACGAAGAATTTAAAGGATCGCAAAGCACATTAGGAATTTTATATTGACAATAAAAATATTGTTTCAAGTTTAGCTGGGCAGTAAAAAAGACTATGAATTGGGTCCAGTATGCCCTACACTTTGCCATCAGAAACCAGCAGTACCCATAGTCGAAATTATATTCATCGTACGAGCTATCTGCGAATTAAAACAATCTACAGGATGGACGTTCTAGACTGAATCCGAGACTTTCTCACTTGACCATCGATAACGAATGACGATCGTGTCAAGGAAGTGTCTTATCTGCAAGCCCATTTCGGATCATCGGTCGATAAACTAGGAACGATGTCGTAATCGCAAATCGTGACCGAGGCCACGAGAGTACGAACGCGATGCTGGCAAGGCCGACGTAGATTATCCACGGGAGGTTACGTTAGGTTAGGTTGGCTCGAGTCGGAGTCGAGTCCAATGAATGAGGCAACTCTGAGACAATAACAAGCTGCGAGTAAACGAACGAAGGTAAAAAGATAAACAGAAGAAGAGTAGTAGGTGGTGTAGAAAGAAGATACACAGCATGCATAAGCGATACGTAAGCATAAATGCAAAGCAAATTGAATGAATCCAAGTGAGTAAAGTTGAATCGTGCCCCGGCAATCTATAGCAGACGTATAGCCGTGTAGAAGGGATTGCCCGGCATACATTTGAAACGTACTGTTTACAGTGTAACGTCGATTTTATCGACGCTCGAAATCTGGATCCGTGCAGTCAGCCTGGCGCCGATGCGTGCGCCTTTCTTATCCGGAATACATTGGCCGTGCAGACAATCCGGGTATAAGAGCGGTTATACGGATAATGGATGCGAGGAGAATATGTATTTATGCATATAGGTATAGGTAACAGATAACATATATATTCAATATCCGAAATGCTTGCAGCACGTGAGAAGAAAGTGTACCGATATAAATATAGACGAAGCGTGTCCGTTGTATCGTTAAATATGGTAAATGACTCAATCGACCGCGGGCGACAAGTTTCTTTTTTTTTTTATTTCCCGTTAACACCATATATCGCTTTAGTCCACGTATACGCTCGCATTCCCGAACTGGACTCGAGATTCTATATGGTTACTCCTTTTTTGCGACGATTTACTCGCATCGCTTGGCACGCGAGTCCTTTCTTACCGCGAGCTTAGTAGACGCGGCCAGGTGACTCTCAATGGGGGTTTAAATGGCGAGCGGCACTTTTTTGTGATTTAATGAAGACGTTCGACCCTCTTAGAATCGTTCCCGGGTTACCGCCTTCTTCTCCGAAGTCTTGCCTTACAAGGAATCGAGAGCGGAGTCTATGTGCGATCACGTAAGACTATTTTTATTCAGGTAGCAAAAAATGTTTATTTTTTTTTTTCTTACAAATTCCCTGCAAATTCAATAAATCTCCGTTTCGTTCTATGTAGGTCGAAAGCTACGTCCAGTAGATATACGTAACGTGTTATCGATTTCCCACGGTGACTCGTAGGTGACTTAACGCGGCGCTGTACCGTTCGAAAATTCGTATTCTCTCCTTTCATCCCTCGACCCGTTTTATCCGTACCTTCCAAGAATCCACTCGATTTAAGGACTCGAGTCACGTGGTCGACTAAAGAAGCAGGATAAGGAAGGAGATAAAAAAATGACAAAGAGGGCGCCAGGCGGCTCTGCGGTGGCTTCCTTCCCCTTTAATTGATGTGCGCGCGCCAGTGAAATTGAAACGCTCAACGAACAAGCTATAATTCACGGGTGGGTATATAATGATGTTTGCACGTTGTAGCGTAGTGTAAAAGCGTATAGGTATACGCGTGCCGAGAGTGAAAAAGCGAGGCAGGAGTCGTTATCCATTCATAAATCCCATTAAAACCATTGAGACCCCCCCTCACCTCCGCCCCCCTCCCCGCGTAGCAGCTACGCAAATCTCGACGAGTTTAACACCTCGCGTTCCGCAACAGGGCATAATTAAGTCATTACACGTTCATTTTGCACGGTTATGCTTCATTTCTCGTACCTCAATGTTATCTGGACGGGAGGAGAGACGTGCAGAAACGTTTGAACAGGCGCGTCCATAAACACACGTTCGCACACACCCATACCCGTGTATACACGAGACTCGATCAGCTGATAGTCGATTATAAACCGACCTTGTAAACAAAACTACGTCACAGTTCAACGCCACCGGATATCTCCTTTCGGATACGATAGCCACGAATCCTCACGGTTTCCTCCAGTCGTTTCGTGTTTATTCACCACCCAGTGCATTCGCACGTGACCGCGCATAGACAGCTGTTAGTCTTATTGGAAGGAAACTACTCTAACCGAGAATCCTAATGTAAACGTATATTCGTATATAGATACAGCGAGATTCCAAGTCGAAGAGAAAATGGCTCTCGAGCACGTGGCAAATCTATACAGGGTTTTGGGGGCAGCGTAACCGCGATACCAAAAGGAGGATTCACACCGGGGCAAATGGCCTGTTGACATATTCGCAAAGCCCATGGGTACATAAACTCGACCTATTTATTTTTATTCGACCCGGCACCTACACCCTCCAGCCCACCTCACTCGTCACACTTGTTGCATACACAGGGGTAGCATAAGATAGCATATACAAACGTGGTGGAACGGCGATATCACGCTGCAATATATTGAGGACCAACAGATTGGCGGGCGCCGCGTGGTAGACCGAGTCGAAAGGGCGAGGGTCGTAATGGAACGAGGAGAACCAATGAGTGGAAAGAGAAGCAGGGCCCCCTGCATACGTCAAATATCTATGTACTTGGCAAAGGAATCCAAGCCAATGGCGCCATCTGAGACTATACCGACCGTAACGATTACTATTATACACGGGTCGTGTATAATAACGTAACAAGCTTATACGCGTGTCTCGTGCCACTCGAAGTGTCTGTATAAGAAAGTATATATATATATATTTCATGACCTTATTCGAAATCCTAGCTATTCCCACACGCCTATATATGCATATACAAACCTGTCAAATTCTCCCGGCAAATAATCGTCCTAACGAGTGTTTGTCGCAAGACAAACACCGCTACGTATGTCATCCCCCATAATCCGATCAATACCAACAGCCGAAAACTAAACTCCATGAGTTCCTGGATATCCGTAATGATATCTCGCGATACGGAACTTGAACTTTTCTTCAAAGTTCACCCGTCGCGGAGGTTAAGGTAAAGGGAGCAGACAAAGGAGTGTGACGCAGAAAGTCAAGGATCTGATGGGACGAAGTATCTAAGCCTGTATACTATGTATGTACTATAAGGGTATATCTATATCAAATAGAGGGAGAGAGAGAATAGGTGTATAGTTGACGAGGAGAGAAGAACCAGAACGGAGGAAATGTTATCATAAGCGTTCTGAACTTGACCTAGTCTCTCCAGCGTTTCGCCGACAACACGGAGTGATATGAAGTTATGAGCCGCTCGTGCGAACCGTACACGATAACAGCTGTTACATAGCTATATACATATGTGTACATAGGTATATGTATAGCTTGTCGATTCACTACCGGTAAAAGTTTCGACTATGTCTGAACATCAAGCCAACCGTCCGTCCCACTGCCGCACCGGTTTTCCCATTGAACACGATCGACTCCAAGACGATCTTCGCGCGACGTGCTTCTTCGCGCCTCTGGCGCAGCGTCCATTCCTTTCCGGGACGATGTCATCCATCTGGTGACTGTTGGTACCAAGTGCTGGTATCGCTGCTGTTACCGATGTTGGTATTCCAGCTCGTGATATGTATTACTCGATCGTGACTCATCCCCGATCCGGAATGAACGATCGAGATCTCCCAGGTAATAAAAAGTAAAAGTGAACATAGCAAGATCACTGGGGGGTCCAGGGGCCCGATCGTTGCCCTCCATCGAGAAGCTTGATATCTCAATAAGACATCGATCGCTCATTAGTAACACAAGAACGGTTCCATGATCTCTTTCACTTTTTCTTTTATCCTTTCTCATTCACCCGTCCGCTTTGTGTGTATATATATGTTTTGCTTGTTCCTCTCGTTTACTCAATGCCTAACAGCTTCTCTCTATCTCTCTGTCTGTATTCATACTGGAACACTCTACTGCGGACTATACGAGTACGGCGCACTTGACCCAGTCCAAAGCCGAGCGAGGACTAAAATGTTTGGACTCACTTTCGCTCACATAACTGGAACTCTTACATAGGGGGACGCCCTACCGATAAGCTATATGCGAGGAAGAAACAGTTGACGATGAGATTCAATGAGAAATTAAATTTCGGACTTTTTTTTACAGACCTCGGTAGGTTAGGAACTTGTATGAAGTTACAGTCACTTTTAGTGCTGCACCTCGTTATTGGGTACTACGGAAGAAAGTTGATGGCGCGAGAATCGTGGAGGAGGATATAATGTCAAGGACGTAAAATTGATTGTTATCGAGTTTAGTGGAAAATTTTTCGCGAATTCTGCCAAAGGATCCAACATTGGTCGCACGTAAGTACCGGGGGCAGATTCCAAAGTAGTTTCTGACTGGTTCGTGAACTTGACCCAGTGCGATAGGTGGCGCAAGGGAATGAGTGAAATCTTTCAGCTGGTTCCCGCTCTTAATTGCCACTGACCCTACCACCACTTCCAGTTCTTTGTCCTCTCTGCGGCTCTCTTTGGTTCCCTTTCCTGGTAGCGTCCTTGTCGTACCGTAACGTCAGCAGCTAGTCTCGGCTCTCTCGCACCCCCACGTTGTTTGCGGTGATAAACAAAGGAGAGCCAGAGTGGCTCAGAGGGATGGGACATGGTGGCCGAGGGGTGTGCGGCCAGGAGGGAGGGATCGCCCGTAGTACTACGTGGCGAGAGAAACCGGCGTGACGCGGTTGCGGGAGTGCGAGTGAGACACAGAGGCCCGTCAATGGGCGAATGGGAGACCCCACGTGTGAATGAAGCCCCCACGGAGAGGGGATGAATGGTGCATCTTAGACGCAGCGGCAGTCAGCTGATGCCACCCCTCGACAGCCACCCTCGCTTTGCCTCCCCCCCCCCCTCGCCCTCCCTAGTGAAAAGTCTTGAATTTCAAATTAGTTAAAACTTCCTTGTCCCTGACTTGTCGCATCACCCTCGCACTTATCAGCACTTGAATTTGTTGTGTTTCTCATTATAAACTACCCTTCGCGTTATATCCGTCGATTCATTTCCCACTATAGGATCGAACTTAAAACGTTCTTTCAATATATAGCTAAGCCACTCGGTCGGATCGCTAAGCACATTATTCCTGAGTAACGTAATCGTAAAATCAATTGCTTCGTAAGGTGTCGTAGTCTTCCTCGAGACAAGGGGATGAATGTTACGTAGTCTGGTCGATGACGTACACCTGCAAGGACTTCATTCAATGGATAAAAGTATCACTTTCCCAGAGTCGTAATTCCTTCCCTGTCCCCACAGTCTCCCGTTTTCATGCCAATGTGCCATTGGCCGTGGTACATCAGCCCTACCTACTTTATTGCCTCTAGGCGTCTGGCGCTTCTTTATACCGCCGTGTGAAACGTGAATGGCTTCTGTGAACCTGACTCGACCGACAAACCACCGTCAAGACCACCACTACCAATACTAATCCCAGTACCGACATCAACCACGTGGATTTGTTTAGTATACTTGACTCACTGTGCACCGGGTTTCCCCCCCTTCCAACCAACACTGCCTCATCGAACACTAACGCACCGCAAAGTCTATAGTCTACGTACGGTTGGGCACGTGCCAGTTCTTTGCCCGAACAAGAGGGCTACCTGCTGACTAGGCTCGTTTGTCGGGTTGTAATCTGTCATGAGTGATTACGATCGTAAATCCCACGTGGCAGCAGCCTCGCGACCATCGGAGAACGGCCACGCGACGCCGTGACAAAGAACTCACGACGAATCCCGGCACCTGTACGCGTTCCTAATCAGAAATCCGAGTAAGGTATCAGATACAGATCACATCAGGATTCATCTGGATCCTTAATAGAAACATGATAACTTGATGACTCCATATCAATTATACATACTACCCATAAAAATTTATTACATCAACACGCAATATGATATGAATATCGACCCGTCGATTTCTAGCAAGCTCATAGTACCTGCCGACTAGGCAGTCAAGATTTCATTGAGGAACAATGGGACACCTAGAAAGGCCAAGACGCCGCGGCGCCCAGACCAAGATTACAGTAACAATACCCTGACACCCGGCTGAACTCTATTCTTTCAAGACGAGCAAGTGAGAGGGAACTACGTTAAGGACACCAGAAGGGAAGAGATCGTTGCTGACTGCTCCGGCACGAGTCTGACACTAGGGCAATGTCACACCTAACCTATTATTCTCGCTCCCCGAGTCCAGACCTACGGCAGACTAATAACCTGTCACCGACTGCGCCACGGTTGCAACTTCGTTCCGTGGGGTCTGTGTACGGAGCCGTGTCGTTCCTCTTCCCTGGCACAAGTTCCTTTACCAAACACCCCAAACCTCTCCGACAACACTTCCTCGTCTCCAGCTTCGTCTTTCCTCTTCTCTCTTCCATCCTCTTTATCTCGCTCTCCTACATCTCGGCGTGTGTACAGAAGCGTTAACTAACATGACGCAACCTCGAAGTGAGAAGAGGCTATTAGCACGCCGCGTGGCATCCAACTCACTGAAGTCACCCTAACCTCCAAACAGTCGGACCTGCTCAACGACACAAAGTCATGCAACAAGGTTAACATACACGTATATCTATATATATCCGGCATGCTTTCACCGTAATTCATGCGGAAGGTATGCGCGGGAAATTTATGCTCCATTGGGAAACAGTTAAGTCGATCGACGTCGAATCCGCTGTGAAAAAATTAATGAAGCGTCACGTGAGTGGGTCCCGTGCGTGGACATTTACGCGTAGGCGTTATACTTCATTCTTTGAAGGAGAAGACAGGTGATCATCTTGCTAACTGGTTACGGCATCGTGCCAGTTAAGAGCTAACTGACCTCGCATAACCCTCGAGCCCGAGCGAGCTATTAACGTGGCGTATGCCATTCATTCCCTGCTCTCTTCCTCTCACCTACCCCCTCTCACTCTCTCTCTCTCCTACTTCGGCTCAGTCATCCCTCGATTCTCGCGGGCTACGCACACAGCTACCGACCAAATGGTGTATCGTGCCGAACTAACGGCTAATGGCCTAATAGTACATAGTTTGGCTCCATTCATAACTCGACAAATGGGAAGAGACCCCCCGTTTGCGGGTCCAGCATTGCCACTACTATCACCGTTACGACCGCGGGTACGACCACCCGGGTAGCTCCTACTTCCACTGTGCCCTGGTCTCGTTCTTTCTTTCTCTCTCTCCCTCTTTTTCCCTTCCCTCGATCCTGCATTCTCTCACACACTTTAAATTCCATACGCACGTATAACGGTCTCTCGTTTCACCTCCCTATTACTACCTAACTACCTAGGACTCTTTCCTCTCCTGCACGGGGTCACCAGATCGGACTGAAAGAGAATTGTCATAGCTGGCTGTTTGCCCGACCCTTTTTTTATGTGTCCCAACATCGCCAACCGGACAAACCGATACTTTATCGTTGTCAACAATCAACCTGTACCACTTCAACGTATACGAATCTGTACTGGGACAACTCAAGTATCTCCGTACAAAACGTTTTACTCGCTCCTGCCGCTTTAGAATAGACACTAAAAACTTTTCCGGACGATGTCTTGAAAAATCGTATTATCTGTTCTGCATCCGTTGTCGCTGAAGTCAAAAGTCCCTAGATCTAGAATCCAATAGTAATCTGCAACGCTTCATAAAAGTCTGAGAGGTGAAGAATAAGAAACGTCAAACTGCATGATTTTCACCAGCGTCTTCGGCACTGTTTGAAATACATACGAAATAAATACAAACTAGTAGATACGTAGAGTGAGGATCAGACACGGCTCTACTGGCCTACATACCACCGAAACACAGCGTTCCTCGAGTCTTTAACGCTCACGTGAAATAAAGTGCTGGAGAACATTGCTCGTGCACAGCTGAGCCAGCCCGAGGGAGTGTGACGTAGGGGATCGGAAAACTATTGACCACGTTGAGAAGCCGCTTAACCCCCACGAGCACAATACAATGCGCCAGGGAAAGCATAAACGCCTCTACGCCACGTTCATTCATGAGTCGTATAACTTCGGAAGGTGTGAGACGTATAGAGAAACCTGGCCACGCATACGTACTACTCGGCTTCTCTGATGTTCGTGTTGACTGGTATGAGAATTGGAGGAGAAGGAAGATCGAAGAGAGGGGAATGAGAGAGAGAGGGGAAGTTTCCGATCGCGTAGACGAGTTGAGAAGCGAAAGGAGACAAGGTGCACTGTGTGTGGATGCTGGAAGAGAAGGAGGTGGTAGCGACACGTGGACGTACCAAACCGATAAGATATCCATGAATGAGCAACACGACTACCGATCGCCCGATTGGAATGATCGGCCGTTGTATCCTGAAAGGGAAACTTCATAACATAAATATCGTGCACGACAAACTGTCGTCATATCTATATGTATGTTGAGGTATACGTCTCTCTGTGGCTTTATAGTACTGTATATTAAACGTGTGTATATAGGTATACAGTACGCGCGTATCATCCGTAAATGAGATTTGCATAAATAAAACATTTCCTCGTATCGGTAACGGCTGCCTGTACGGTTTACGAGTGATGATGATGGTGCATTACGAATTCTGAGCTTAACCGTTTTCATACGTGTTAAATCTACGTTACGGTAATATCGAACGACCTTGCGAACTCGTTTACCTCGTGATGAATCCTATTTGTAATTATACGTATGTATGTATATCTGTATACATACGTTATATAGTCGGATACGAATTGCTAGCTGGTAGTTGGCGTTGCTTTTATTTTTTTTTTTCTGCAGATTTCTTTTTCCTTTCAACACTCGAGCGGCTGGGTATGTTTTTTCGCAATAAGTAGCTCTTTTCATTTCCCACCGACCGGAAGTGATCCGTTAGCATCGTATAGAGGTGTAATAAAGGGGGTGAACCTTTAAGGGAGTAAATGTCGATTAACGGCACGTTAAATATCTCCTTTTTTATAACGAGGGGTTAAAACATCCCCTGTCTCTTTTCTCTTTCCCGCATATCCTCTTTACGTAGAGTTTACTTGAATGGGTTGTAGTCCGTGGTGAATTTTTTTTTTTTTTTTTTTTTATATCAAACTCCTCGTTTGTTTATTCACGCTGAAAACAATTCCCAAGTGACCAACTGGAAATAATTAGCTTGTTACTGTATTACCACCCCGGTATCCCCGCACGTCGGGGTGTTGATTACTGGGCGGCTGCGTCGGAGGCTAATAGCTCTGCTAACTACCCAGAGTCCCTGATTGTTAGGTTACGATCGCAGCCTTTGAAGCTCGCCCTACGCATAATAACTACGACTAGCGAGGGAATCGAACTAGCAACGATTCTTGATCTTTGTCAATAAATTTTCTCTGTCATCTATTATACGGGACTTTGTTTCCATATGAAAAGCTATATCGTAAGTCGAATAGCCTTATAATTTGATCAATAAAATTTGAAAAATTTCAGTCCCAGCGCTCGTGTCACAGCGAGTATCATTGATTATAATTAATTCGATGGTATTTTGTGAAAACAAAATTTTTATACTAAACGACGTAACAAATATGTCTGTGGTTATAGTAGATTAGAGTGGTTTTGATTAGATGAAGATTTTTCATTTTATTGAACTTCCAATTCACTCATATAATTATGATCTCTTTATTGATTGATAAAAGTCGTTCCAAAGCTCTCGCTACTAACTATCTAGAGCGAACCCGCCCAAGTGATCGGTCGTTTAAACTCTGCTTGAATATCACTGACCTACCCCATATCACACCGAAACCACAACAAACCATTAGCCGAGGTTTCACGCCCGCTAAGCTTCGGGGTTACTCATTCATCCCGTGGGTTATCGACGTTTTATGCCCGCGTCCCGACGCTTATTTGGGTCTTCGCGTCGTCACTTGTTCAACCCACGCCGTGGAATTCACGGTAGTACAGACATCGTGAGAAAATTTTGTCCTGTTGTCGATCACCATGTGACTGCGAGTGAAGTAGGTTTAGGCGTGATACGTATGATCCAGATAGTGTAGGCTGTACTGGATATTGATTAGTAACTTTTAATAATATATATATATATTAATTGGATTTTTGAAAATGGTAATTTTTTCATTAATTTTCATAAAAATCAAAAATTCAAATTTCAGTACCGACACGTTTGTGTACCTTTATGGCCTTATAACGAAAGTCACTGTTAACAATGCACCTATGCTGTGCGCAGCGTATACGTTAACGGGTCATATGTAAATTAACGGAGCATGTACCATTTTTTTTTTAAATTACGTATTTTCGTAATTGACCCTCGTAACATGCTTGGTTACACGTGCTTTTGTTTTGGTTACGGAACTTTTGTTCTCGGGGGGCGCAAGTCATTCGCTTTAGTACTTGGTTTCTTTTAGGTACAATTTACAGCCAAGCCCAATTGACTCACAGTATATAGGGAGCCTCCTCGCTGGGTTTGTTTCTGACGTAGTGCGGGAGTTCACGGTCGAGAAACTTTAGTAGACGCGTCAACGGCAGATATAAAAGAAAAGGATAGAAATGACAAAGGGGAAAAATAAAATTAATGCAGTTTCAGCGTAAGATAAACATTTCATTTGAAATACGATTAAACCCTCTTATATCCAGGATTAACGATCGTATTTATCACTGTTCAATGCGTCGTAAATTACGATTTGTAAATTGGAAACGTTACCTCAGTAATACACGATCGGAACAAATCACCCAGAAGTAACGGCACTCTGTGATCTCCGGGCAGGAAGAGTTTGCAAATCTTTATTCTTCCTGAGAAGTTTATGATTTGTTAAAATCGGTCCACCCCGTGTAGTGGGTATGAGAAAGGGAAAAAAAAAAAAGAAGGATAAGGTCGCCGTCGTGAAAGTACCAGGGTTTGCTACAAGTTCAAGAACCAAGGTCAAGCGATGCCTGCAGTATATCTATACTATGCAAAGATTTATAGTTTTACGAAACTGCGGAAACTTTAGAAGAAGAAAAAAAAAAAAAAAAACTTTCTGACCTACGCAAACCAATACGCAATAAAAGTTTACTATGATAACATTGAGATTCAGAGATTGTATTTACCAAAAGCCCCGCTTTCCACTTCCCACTAGATGCATCGTTACAGATCCCTAACTTGAATATAGATCGTAAGAATTATATTCTACAATTCGCAGACGCTGCTACCTGACTTTTCTAATGATCCGTCATACGAGCACGTAGGCAGAATTTCAATTTGCCTGGATAACCCTCATCGTCAGGACGTGCGAGAAGCCGGCCGGAAGTGGTCGGGCCGGAAGTAGTGTGCGGGCCGGCGTGTGATTGCATCCTCGAGGACCTGTTGCTCGTTTCAGAAGTGAGAGTATGGGTGTCCGCCGCTTTACTGTTAGAAATGGGACGTAAGGTGGTGTGGGGGTCGTCGGGATGGCTGGTGGCTCCTGGGTGGCTGGGGAGACTAAGAGGGGTGGTTGGTAAGTATATCTACCCTTTGTTAATTCGGGTTTAACGCGAGCGGGACTGTTGCTCATGGAGGCAGACAATGGGGTCACTAGGGTGTTTCGTGCCAAGTTTTCATCGCTGGACAAGTTTAGACCTCTAGGCCATTGCCTACGAGCACGTGGAAAGCAGGAGGATGATCGGAATCGACGATTCTTGTATAATCGGTTCGATAGCAACGAACCGATTTAAATGCTGATAACGTGTTTAGTTATATAAAAAAACTACATATGTTGCATAGGCGCATCCTACGTGCGTAGCACGTATGTATATATATATATATACGATTACTACCCGTTACTTGAGTATAGTGGTCCGTATTGTGACAGACGTATAATTCATTTGTATAGCGTATAATCATGTAGATGAAGAAGAAGAGTAAGTGTGTGTGTATTCAAGGTTTTTTAAATTGCAAAATTCTCGCGAAACGGGACACGAGGTAGTTTAGAGATAAGGGATGGTAATGTTGAATTTGATTGAAGGATGAAGGATTCAAGGGTGAATGTGGTGCAAGTCCAAAGGGAAGAAAATGGTAATCTGGGATTTGACCTCCTTCGAACTGCTTCCATCCTATGTGCATCGAATCGAACAGTGCATAGTATGCATGCCGGGGTGCAATACATTGGATGAAGAGAGGAGGTGGTGGTGGAGGAAGAGGTAGAAGAGGATGAGGACGAGGAGGTGGAGGCCCTCCAGCCCGTTTTCCCTTTCGTTCGCCCACCCGCTCGCATGGCACATATTCACATATTCAACCCCCTGTAGCCCCCTATGGCCCCTTAAACATACACGTGGGTATTTCACATACGTGAGAGCACGGCTCAGCTGAGCCGTGACGTATGCATGTCGGCAGCCCGTGTGAACTTATTCCGTCACGTGGTTTTGAGCTGTTAAGCTGGTATTACACGGTTCGAATAAAGCCTGCGTTATACCCAGCGATTTTTATCAAACGATTGAAGCCAACGAGCCTCCTGCGAGGAATGTGATCTTGACAAGAGCCCAGAGTTGGATTGTGCAAAATTACGAAATTAGTGAAAAACTTTAATCACGAAAAAAGTAGGCGAAATCAAAAGATTATAAAATCTTCAAATAATTTAAACTTGTCGATTAACATTCGAAGTATCCCGATTCACATCACGTCATAGTCAACAAAGTAAATTCAATTGGCGAACGTCAACGTCCGGATTAAAGGTAGCAAGATGAAGCACGGGGTCGGTCGGTCTCAAGAGTCGAATATTCTTTTATGAAAATCCGAGCGTGTCATTCGGGCTTTAGGGACCTGTTGCTCGTCTCTATCTCTCTCGGTTGCCACCCCTCGTCACTGTGTATACGTGTGTACAGGAGCACCCCCCGGAATACTCAATCTACGAGAGAGGAATGTGTGTCGGTACCGTCTTATGCTAAACTTTGTGGGTCGCTCGGGATCACCCGTCGTGGCGCCACTTGTCGGGCAAATCGTTCCTCCGCCTTACTTGTTTTCATTGCCGCGCAGCGTAGACAGAAATTCCCATTAAGGTCGATAGGCTTCCCTGGCCAATATGCGCCAGCACTCCTTTCAGCAACAACATATACCCATTCCAACCAATTAATTAACGATTTCTTCTTTCATCTTTAACAAATCGATACCAGCTCGAGTACCGGTGAAAGTAACGACATACGTACGAGCCATTAATTTGCCTCAAAGTAAAATAAAACAAATCGCTCCCATACCCACGTGTTAAACAATAATTATGCATATCTAAATAGAAACCATAACAAATCTCCAGTCATATCCTAACAAAGATCTAAACGACCTTGCAGTAATAAAACAATTTTACCAACGAGCCCAACAATTCTCCTACCAACTTTCGCATAGCCCAACGACCTTGAAGTTATACGTCCAGCAAGACGCTAACCCAGAAACGTAGAATATATAAATATGCAGCGAGAGTTCCCGCGCGCATAACCTAACCCCAAAGTGGTCGAGGGACCCAGGAGGCGGCCGTTATGAATGGAGAAACTTCCGCGGCGCGTAAACGTAACGCGGTGTATAAGGGCAGCGTGCGAAGGAAAGGGATTTCGAGGGAGAAGCGAAAGTGTTGAGGTAGCGTCGGTGACGTCGCGACGGTATGAACACAAGCAGCTTAGCCCAAGATCCTCCGGTATTAGCATGGACGCACACAAAGATCCCCACCTCTACCATAGAGTGCATACGTAAGTATATACGTAGGGGAAGACGCGCATACGCCTTCCCGAGAAGGCTACGTATGAGTACCAGTATGTACAGTAGTATATACGTTCAAACCCTGGAGCGATACCAGAACACACAAGCACTTCGGAGAACAACGGAATAAGCAACAGGTACGTATACGTACTTACGTAACTACGTACCTAAACCATCATAACGTACGTATCAAAGCAGAACGCGGCTGCTCATAGAACGGACTACGTGGATGTATGGTTAAGTCGGGCGGAAGAAGTGAGACCAATGCCAAGGCTCTTTCGTGCTCTTCGCGCTACCCGTGAAACATATCCGACACTGCAAACAAGAGGAGAGAGTGAAGAAAAAAGGCTGAGAGTTATCGCACTGCTTGGCAGAGCAGTAGGGATAGACAGGAGCGAGTCAGATGGGATAAGCGAAGACATTACCCGATGTTGACATTAGTAAATCGAGATTAAAAGATTTATAGACTGACACGTACCTTAGTGATGCTGTTACAGCCAGGGGTGCTGGGGATTAGAGGGAAATATGGTAAATTGAAATTGACGTGAAAGAATTGTCAAGTTGTTATTTGATGCTTTGGTCAATGACGTCAGTCCCGGAGAATGACGTTGGCTCGCAAGTTAATAGCGTTCATGTTCTTATGTTATTTTAACCTTAGGTAGACGTCAAGTTGGAGCACGTTGTGTCTCAACGATAAACTTCCCTGCGGTTGCTACTCCGTCTACACCGTATATTGTACTGTTATATGTTGGCATGCGTGACGCAACAGGAAAACACGATGCGATTGGACTTCCCTGTAATATGTATGAGCAACCGAGCAGACATTTGGGATGTTATGAGTGTTTCGTATGTCTATGTGTCTCCGAGTGTCATTCGCTGCTCGTTTTAGGATATAGAATCAGCTGATATACTTTAGAAGGAACAGTGAATAAATGGCTACGGCGAGTACTGTGTCTTGGATATGGTTCTAATGGTTATATACTTCTCGTGGAATAGTGCTTCGTAATGCCAGCCTTTCCTGAAAGGATATGACGTAACGGCAGTGCCCACGTAACTCCTTCGAGGAACTTGACAACGTCGCTGAAACGTGTAGAGTCTCTGCTGCGCAGTAAACCTAACCTCAAAAAAGTGTGTGTTGGGAGTTGGAAAGATTGAAATACGTACAGTGGATCGATAGTCAGTGAAGTTAGCGAGTATCGTCCAAACTGAATGTTGATACGTCGAGCATGTTAATAACAATTCGCTATGTCCTTGCAGTAAAACATGCTGAGCCTCTTTTGCTCATTCCTACCGTGTGTCACGAAAGGAACAGACCAGTATATAAAATGTGCTCGTAGCAGCAACAGCAGGCAGCTGCGGGAAGCAGCCGGCCTGACAAACCGGGCAAGTCTGTGCTACTCACCCTAGCGTGGATCGGCTAGAGTCTGCCAAAAATATACACTACAGTGTACTTCGGTACTATAGTCTGAGTGAGCTCGGGATACTATAGTAGGTGCTGCACGGGGCTGAGTGGGGCCTGGTGTTCGGGGGCCACATGTGCGCGCCACAGCTGTCCCTCGGACAAAACAGGCGAGCGAACAAGCGGCTTGAGAAGGAAGAGGATCTTGGACTCGTCAGCCACGAACCACTGGAGTGAAGGGAGAGCGAATGGGGAAAGAGAGAAAAAAAATGTCTTTTCTAATCAACCTGGGAAATGTCCAGTGTTACAAGTTTGATGGCGACCCACATTCGGCCGAGGGTGCAGACGTCTTTGAGTCGCGTGTCTGCCGATCGAGCGCTGCGATCGCGTGACGACGTTTCTTTGTCACGATCGACCTACGGTCTCTCGTACCTCCTAATAGAGTTATAAAGATGTTGCCGTTTCTCGGATGTGCATATACGAGAGGATATGTAAAATCTACCTCAAGATCTACCAAGTAGGCTTAAGGGACTTGATGAAGAATTAGGTAACAGTCAGTGATATTACTTTTGATATGCAGGACAATGTAATAAGATTCTTTGGTGAAATAATGAAGTCGTATAAGCGCACAGTTAATGCGTGGACCTATCTTTATCTTCCGGTAACACAATCTGCCTGATAGGAACGATAATGACGTGAGATTAGACAAGAGCGACTGCGCTAAGCGCACTGATAATTTTGCCAAATTTTTATCCTTTCGATTGATATTAATTAACAGGTTAATTTTAAATTGATAAAATTAAATAAAATAATTATCTCTTGCAATTTCATTAGTGTATTACAACGTGCATTTATCCTTTTGCAATTTCTTCAAATTGTACATCGATAAGTAATTTATGGATTACGCGAATCTATATTTCTGCTCATCAGTGACACTCGGGAGATAAATGAGACAAAATATAGTTATGTGCAGCTTATCGTACGACGTTGGGGAATATCAGTTTTTATTATGTAAACGTTCTCATTGTCAGCGAGACTTTCGCCACGGTCCTCTTTGGGGAACTTCCTGCGCTCACCAAATCGCGGTCGGTAACAGTTCTTCTCTCGTTGCATACACGTGCCGTGAACCCAATTCTGCTAGAGACGATTGGTTCCCTTCGACATCCTGATGTATCGCCGATATTGCAGCTACCTTCTATTCCCGTTCCCTCTGCTATTGCTTTGTTCACGGTATAGATCTCAGCAGAGTAACACGCTTACACACTCCAGTCCTCCTTCTTTCTTTTGGACTCTCTTGTTCCTCGTCTCTCCGACACAACACTGGCTAGCATAGTCGTAGCTGACTATATTCTATCTACTGCCAAACAGTGAAGTACTGCACAGTGGTGCAGAGGGTCGCCGTGAAGCAGAATCTCCACGGAGGAAGCTCAAAAAATACGAAAAAGTAAAAATACCACGAATCCTAGTGGGAATTGCGACGATGCGATTTTTCTACGTAATTTTGAGCTCCGCGCGGATGTTTTTGAGTTTCAGAAAAAAAAAAAAAAAACTCAAGTAAACAGCTTCCACGAAGGTAACGTATTCGCTAACTTGAAAAACATATCATTTCACTGGATAACGCGTCCTCTTATTTTCTGATATAAATGCCTTTGCTTCACGTATAAAATTATTACTGAAGTGACATAGGTGAATTATCGGTGTACCAACGGAATAGAGTTACCCCGATGGAATATATCTATGTATGTGTATCCTCCATTGTACCGGAGTGTGTAGAGTGCAGACGTCTAGATTTAACTGGAAGGAGAGGAAAAGAGATGAAATTTTTTTTTACGTCTGTCTCGTCGGGGTTAAAAATGCTGGACGTTCATTGCTACGAGAAAGAGTTGCCTAACGAGATAGCCGAAATTTCGACGTAGGCGTCGGGTCGCGCGTGTGCGTTACAAAACGTCGGCCTTCGGTTGCTCCCACCATCGTGGGACTCGCTGTTCGTTCGGCGAGGCTTTCGTCATCGCCGCCGCTCTCTCAAAATTCTAAACCAAACGAAGGGATTCTCGACGACGACTCTGTTTTATCGGCTGTTGATTCATCGCGAGAGTTTCTTCTGCATGCGCCTCGTTTCCTATCATTGGCGTAGGAAATTTAAATCCGAGTACCGTACACGCGCCCATTGGCGGCTTCCTGGAAACTTCCAGCGATGCGATAACTAGTAACTAAAAAGAAATGAAATAACTCAACCGTTCTTTGGCTACTTTATGACGTTCCGTAATGCTAACCTGTTCGTTAAATTTGTACCTTTCTAATAGTGCAGACTGAAGTATACAAAAACAAAAAGTATCTTTGACTTTAATTATGTCATCGAGCCGCTTAATTCCTTACGCTAGCACATGACAGTACGAATATTTTATGCATAAAGTCTATGCATCTCGTATTTCAGTGAAGGGAATTGTGCCAAAACAAAATGTGAAATATAGCACGACTTTCGTTAGCGAAACAAATAGCAGTTTTAAAAAAAGACAAAAGTCCACCCAGTGATTCCCCGGAAGATCGCGGAGCGAAAATGATCTCAAGCAGTCGCTATCAATATCTGGCGCGAGTGCATAACCAACATTCTAGCCTGCTATTCAGCATAGAATCGAGTTACAAAACCAAGTTGCAAAAGGCTATGGGCTGTCTTATAGCGCCTGTAGCGACGTTGCTGAGTCACTGCTGCGTTGCCAATATCCGCCGTCGGTCGTACTCGTGGCGTTGCCATGTTTCCCGCAGTCTCGAACCCCCCTCCCCCCCCCCGCCCGACACCACCATGCCGCCTACGGCTAACGTTCCATTGGTCGCCGTGTACACCCTCCGCTCTTCGCCCCTACGAGCCATCTATCCCCACCCTACAAAGCGAGAGACCGGACAGAGACTAACCGGGCTACAGGATGAAGAAAGACACAGCAAGCGCCGCTACGTTGAAATTTCATTGCGTTAAGCTCGCTCGTCCGCCGCTGAGCGCGGAATTCACAGAAAACGTCGGTAATAGAGTTTCGTGAGATAAACAGCGTCGTCGTCGCGTCGCGACGCGGCTGGACGAGTAGGGTTACCAACTGGGCAGCACCGCACGTCGCCCACCACCGCCTATCAGATCCGCAAACACATCTTTTCAGCGCAACTGACTACGAACAGTCAACAACAGGGTCCACCTACGTATCTACCTATAATTCCAAGTATTCACCAGGCTAGAATACACGAAAACAATCCATCCATCAGAACTGTTTACAGGCAAATGCTCCCTTTTGGATATCCAATGCATCCAGTTACCAGCTACCTTACGA
Source organism: Syrista parreyssii (assembly GCA_030142615.1). Lineage (NCBI taxonomy): Eukaryota > Metazoa > Arthropoda > Insecta > Hymenoptera > Cephidae > Syrista > Syrista parreyssii. Next base: position 1,500,353 of record JARQTG010000316.1, read on the forward strand.
GTATAGATACCTACCTTCCGATACGTACGTAGCTACGTATAGCGCTATGCATCGGATCATTCTTGAGATTGAATGTAACGTCAAGCAGCGTGTGACCTTTCTCGAGACTCGGATACCACGGTAACCAGGTTCCTGGAAAGCCTAGACTACTCCTACACGTTGCAGTCTTATAAAGAATTTTTTTCCTTTGTTAGAACTTTAACGTCAGAGTCGAGCTGGTTTGCTATGTGTTAATCGCAAGCGCGTTTAAAAGGCATCGATCCTGCCTCCACTATGTCCTACCAATAGTTAGTTTCCCTTAAACTTGGTGAAATCGTTAAGCCGCGCTATCCGTTAAGTGGAAAAATCAAAGCAGCCAATTTCCATAACAATGGCGAGCGCACTTTATAGGTGCGCTCAGATTTTAAGTAGAGTTCAGACACCAGAGGGTGAATGAGGTTGAACAGCGAAACTCCCGGATGGGCTATCGCACCGTTCGCAAAAGTTGCTCAAACCCCGTCGCATGGCTTTACCTATATTACAGGCTCTAGGTAGGCTAGCCTAGTCGTACGGAACTTCCTGGGGAAAGTACGACCCAACGGCGCGATGGAAGTTTCTCGGTAACACGCAAGGGGCATTTTTGTACTACGAATAAGGGATGATTTCGAACGCAAGAGGAAAGTAACGGGCAAGAACAGGCTTATATTTGTATAAATCCTCCTAGGGCTTGTATGAGATAATATTTTGCCTCCCTTGGTATCTCTTTACTTCACCCTCTCTCAGCAGGCGTATCTACGTTTCAACCACGGACCTTTACCTTCTCTCTCCGCGTCCTGTTTCTGTCGTTTCTCATGCATTTCGAAAAGAGAACGTCTCGATGTCAAAGATCAATGGCAATTGTGTCGTCCTGACGCTTCTACATCGGTGACGCTATCCTGTGTGCTTTACGCTCAACAATCTGAAATATAAATATAGAACAGCGCGGATAGCAATGCAAATGCAACTGACCCGATAAAACTGCATTGGGTCATAGAAAGGGAAAATACAACCTACAAACGCAGTTCCCGCCAAAATACGATTTTTATAGCCTCTCGGCGCCACGCCGTACTCCTACCTACGGAGCCACGTTCACGAGACTCACACCAACGTTTTTACCACCCCAATGCCCCATTCCCATTGCCATCCCCTAAGCGGGGTTGGAAACTCAAACCCTGCATCAGCCCCCTTTGGTCTCCCTTTCTCGTTTCTCTCCTCTCCCCATCCACCCTCGGCTGAGTTAAATTTATCTTCGAATTAAAAATTACGATATTCTACGGAGAAGTAGATAAGCAGCTTGATTTAGGAATAGAGACAAGCTTACCTGCACTGTCCGATTATTATTACCTGAAGAAATTTATCTAATTGAAAATATTATTTATAAACAATTATCAAATTTTTATATCAGTCATACAATCCCCTGTTAAATTTACCGAAAATATTTATTAACAACCGCAGTTCAACTTTCACGTTCGAACGTTAATTTTTTAACCGGATCCAGACGAACCCTTGAACCGATATAAGTTTAATTTTTATCAAGCGATCGACGTTCGCATTGCGCTGTTAAACGTGCAAACGAAATTGCATGGCAATACGTATAGGACTGAACTCTGTCGAGGTGGAAAGCGCTTATGGGGTGGACAGTAGCCGGACATCGGAATGGGAAACGGGTTAGCCGAATGACCGGTGGTCAGAGTTATGGGGGTAGAATTGCACCGACCATTCTGAAAACAATGCCGCGTAAAACGGTAACGGGGTACGCGTCGATTATTACACATAGTCAACGCTAAAGTCCCGTCCTCGAAAACATTCGTCGCTTCCCAAAATCTGGGTGCGTCTGTATATACGTTAAAAAAAAATCAACAAGAAATCACAAATCAAACGCACCTGACGAACGAGCCGCGAATTAAAACGCTATTGCACATAGGAGCTTTTCGAAAGATACGACCAGCAGCGTAACACGCTGCGAGGGGCGATGCTGGTGTTACCGAGAGCAATGGTATAAAATAGTCAGTGGGTGGTGCTGGAGATGATGGGGAACAAGTTTAAAAGCGACGAGGGGGACGTTTCCAAACCAGGAGTAATTGAAAGACGACCAAAAACGACGACGTCGACGTCTACCGGACGATTTTCGTACTTTCATTGGACTCAGGGCAGTGTTTACGATTTCCACGTGGCGCCACGCCCCAACCCTGCATCGTCGTCAAGTTCGCCAAGTCTCAGAAAAGTTTCCTAATCGTAGGCCGGGGATTCCCTCGATCCTCGTCTTCCTTTAAACCCTTCGGCACGCCGACCTTCTACCTATCCAATCTTCCTCCTTTTTCTTCCCCCAGCTCCTTTAACTGCTAAATTCTTTCAGAGAGACTTACACGAAACGTAAAATAATCTCGAGGTCCACTGATCTATTTCTTTTAACTGTATCACTAAATTACCTCAAGGTCGTCGCATAGTATTATTTGGGGTGCCCAATGGTCTTCGCTCTGATTACATTGTTCGAAGTCTCCCGGGGTAATCGATCGATACAATTTCATTGTCGTATACATAGAAATAGATACCTCGTTCGAGGGATGAAATTATTCACCAAGGGAATTCAATTGATTTGGGCTAGTTCGATGATCCATAGATAGTATAGCGCTAGGGGTGATGAAGTAAATGTAACGATCTAGGGCACATTCCTACTCGCGGAATATATTATACATATAGCTCGAGCTTATACTTGGATTATCAAGAATTTTCACGTGTGGTCAGGAATCTAGAGGGTTGCGGTAGAAAACAAAAAATAAATTATCCTGAAATTTCCTTCTCCGACAAGAGCGACAGTGAGGCACGAGTGAGCGAGATAGAGACGAAGCGGATTGGGATAACAGAGAGCAGATGTACAGGGAGTGAGAACGAATAAATAGAGAGAGAGAGAGAGGAGAGGAGTACATCCGAATACAACTCACCCTCACTCTTACCCTCATCCTCACCCTTTAGCAGCGCGTACGTACATTTATTCGAAAGTTCACGAACACGCAGCCAACTTGCACTCTGCTAATAAGTCATCGGTGTTCGTTCGCCGACTCTCCCCGTTCCGTTTCGCCGTTCCTCCGCGCTTCCGTTCCGCTCTGTTCCCGTTTGTCCTCCCCATGTTCGTGTTTTACGTGGGTTCAACCCTCCCGTCCTACCCACACGCACACAGATCTCTCTCACGTACACTAACACGCCCCAACGAAGCTCCACCACCACATATCTCGCGTCTAACACGTACACGACCCACTAGGGGTTGAACTCCCTCTCTTCCTTGTATAACGTGCTTCTCCCTCGCTCTGACCGGATTACGCTTGCAAGCACGATTTCTTGGCAGGAATCGAAATTTCGGATCATCTTGCTAGAATAATAAAGCAAAACCCAAGGAAACGAGCCCTCGTATCGCATGGCGCGAATTAATGATATTTTTAATGGCGATCTGATCATTTTGTCATTTTTATTTATTCGTGGAATCTTATCAGAAATCCCTATTGGACTCTGCGAGCGAGACAACGATATTCCTGTAAAAGCATTAATATTAGTATTAGTAAAAATTGTTACTCTGAATTTTGCAAAATATACATGAGGTATTTTTCACTTGGTTTTTCACGGTATACAAGGGTGGTAATGTTAGGGTACGAGGGTCGTCTGCTACCTCAGCCCGGGGTAGCGTAACCCGGCCTGCTCTCTCTCCATAATTCAGGCTGCCACGGGATTGGTCGACGCACTGCTGACGTCACTGGGAAACCAGCGGGATAACAAGGCTAGAGGGGTTGGTGGGGTGGCACTGTAAAAATATGCTGTCAGATAGAACCTGCCGGCCAAGCTGGATGGACGTTGCTGGCACAATATCTTGTCTTCATCGACTGGAAATCTTGCGCAATGTTCCGACAGAAAATCGAACTATCAACGTTTCTCCCGTCGTTCCTGCTGCTAGCGTCGAGGAGGAAACGTTATGGGATCGATAATGTACTGAAAGCTACGCACCTTTCTTAGTTAATGGAACAAATGGAATATGGAACATGGAACGAGGAAAGGCATTAAAAAAAAATGTTATAGGAACCATAACAAATTTTTTCATAATTTCGTATTAATTCCTAACAAATTTCATCTTGTACTAATTCGCTTTACAATTATTAATTATCCGTGTCAATTGCTTAGGACTGGTAGATTTATTTACCAACCGTCATGGTCGTACGTTACGAATCAATAAAATCCCCTAACGCAACGATGGCTGATATACTTGACACACGTAAACAAGAAAAATGTCAAAATGCTTCTCAAGAGGTTATGTCATACCCTGGTGTTGAATGCTGCCACGTATATATGCTTATGGGTTACGTTGGAAGTAGTTCTTTCCAAGCACTGGTCAGCCATGAGCTTTGACACAGTGCGCATGCGCGTCTGCCTTTCCTTTCAAACTTCAAACGCTGCGATCTGCATTGCAACATTATCAGAATGTTGGCTGGCCGCAGGAATAATTATATGGACCGCTGTTTAGATTATATTCCCATTCAATTTAGACGTACTATTGATTTCTCAACCGCACTACAGTTAATGATCCATCGAACTCATTACTTCGCGTGCGAAACAATATTAATCCCGTGGTTCGATGAAATACGGAATTTCGCATACTCACATATTCCTAATGGAAAATTGGCTCTTGGCAGTTTCAAGCTGAATGTCATAGTATTACAAAATTCTAGTAATTATCCTCAATTAAATCGAGTGTTATTGAAATGTCATTAATATTTCTGGTATTAATTTCACTATCATTCTTTAATTGTACCCAATTATTAACTATTTCATAAGAGAATCACGTAGTCAGATAGATTGAAAATTTTAATTATATCCCATAATCAAGTTTGTCCATGACGATTTACAAATGATTTTTGAAATCTCAAAGAAGTCAATTTACTGACGCATCCTTTCACGTGGGTCCGAGCAGTTACGTTAGGAATAAAAAGTATTCTAAATAAACCACAAACGACTGAACGTGGCAAACGTCCATTTTTATCGATCGCAGTCAACGCTGGCTCTTTCGCCTAACAGTAGCTGCTACTATCGCCACAAAATGTAGCATCGACCTCGCTAACGAGAAATACTTAATATATAGGACACTGTCATTTTTGACGTTTACTCTTTTTACACGGCACAACTCTTTTTTCCCCAATGACACGTAACTCGCGCTTGATAAACGATTTCTAATCGGCAAGATCCTTGGCTTTAAACATATAACATATATTTTACGCTGGAAGTACAAGGTTTATTATTATTATCAGAATTGAAAGCAGAACAAATATTGACCTACCGAGCACATACAAAATTCGCGTGGGATCGCGCGAAAAGTCATGCATCCCAATGCAGGTTCACGCAGCCGCGGATTGAAATCTCGGAGAAACTCTGGGATTTGAGACTCCGTTCCTCTACTGGTAATAGAGCGGAGGATGCGTGAACGCGTTTTGTCGGTCCTCGAGGACACCGAGCAGTACCATTAAGTTCTTGAGTTTCCACGCGTAATGACCCGTCATAGTCCCGAGAGGTACCTTCTACGAAGACGTAGAATGATTACTCGGTACGTTTCAAGAAAAACCAGCATGTGACCTGAACGCCACTACGTTTCGTGAAGCTTGCACGCGACGATTGAGTTGCAATTCGAGCGAAGTTTCTTACGCAAGCGATTGGTTGTTGTAGGAAGAGAAAATGAAAAAAATCGTAACCGAACACTCGGTAGGAATTATGCAACTCGTCCTTTAGCCCATTGGAAAGAAATCAATAGAAAAATCTCTATGTAGGGGTACAAATGATGTTTAAAAAAAACAGTACGTACTACCCTAAGTATCCTGGTGATATTATTTACTTTACAAAATTTCCCATCGATCTGATGCAAAACGCACTAAAATAGTTCGGCTATTTGTTGAGTTTCGTGCGCCGCACTCTGATTGGTCGAGCGTGCTGTGCGCGGCAGTTTTTGCGCGAGAATCGATTCACTGTTTCTATAGAGCCCTACCGGCCGGTACTACGGTACCGGGAACTGATTCTCCTGGTGCTTGGATTCTATTGGCTCACCTCCTTTCTCCCTGCTATCTCATTGGTCGAGAGTGCTTGCGCCAAGAGAAACATGAAAGTCGTGTATCCCGTGGACGATCCGGGCATCGCTCAACGCATTGCACTCCGCACGACCTGGGGTATCCTTTTCCACTGAAACTCTTCAACTGCCACTAATACATTTAGTTTCTTTAAAATCACCTGTTGACTGTCCCTTTGCAGGAAAATCGACGAAGAGTCGCAGAGCGTGGACGGAGATCCCTAATCGAGGACAGAGCGCCACTGTGTTACTTCTGGCGTTCTTTTATTACCTATTGCATCTTCAACCAATCATATTTTTCAATACGTTTTTATTATACTGTACAATTTGTGGATGGATCATACTTAAAAATTTGTGTATGGTATAATCGTAATACTGAAGATTGTGACTACTAGTATTATTTTTACTAACAAAAATTTCAGTAAGTATAAGTGTATATTGGATTCCGTAGTAGAACGAGGGACGACGCTGTTGGGCTGAATAGCCAAGTACGATAAAACATATCGCAACATGAAGAATGTGGTGTGGTAACGAATAATCGGTGTGAACGGAATGTAAAGTATATCTATATCGGTTAATAAATCTACCAATTGCAAAGTTATTCTGCTGTCGATATTGATTTTAGGAAATATTTTTGGACAATATAGTCAGCCATACCGAGCACTGCAGTTTTGAGATATTACGAGAGTTTGTTATACTCGGCAAAAGAATGTTCATAAATGAGAAATACTCTGAAGTGTCAGAATACTATTTAAGCTATTATGAGTCATAAGAAACTTTTGTTATAATACCTGGAAAAAACTTACTATATCAGCCGTTATCGAACTGCAGTTTCTTTTTTTACATTACACTACGGCCATACGCTCCGACATAATATAGCAGGGCAAGTATCAATCTTGACTTGTACCCATGAACATATGTACAAAAATACCTGGGTACCAGTGGGCAACTTCTTTCTGTTCGTAATATCTAAAAATGAAACTATTCATCGACCATAGTGAAATAGGCCAATTCGTAGAGGGGGGGATTGAAAGATTCACCGTTACTCCGTTGCGTGGAGGTGGACTACGCTATGAAACCATGCAAGTCTCGAAGCGCTCAACAGTTCACCATACGCCATCCGAGATGCATAACATAAGGTAGCTATTAGCGGATGCCATAGGATTTACGTATAAGGAGTAAAGGGACCAAGTGTGAACTTGTAAAAAAAAAAAAAATAGAAAAATAATAGTTAATTAGCAAAGAATCAACAGGCAACTGTCAGTCTGGAGAAAGTGGTTGCTCTCGTGAAGCTTCGATAAAGAATAGGTTCGCGGATGCTTTCTCTTGGAAGTTTCCAAGAATGAAAGTATCCGGGGTAAGAAATACACAGGAACCAGGAAGCCACAGAGATCGTATACGGGTTAAGATCTGTGGTTTAATGGCTTATGGTTTTTGGACCTTCGAACAATTGGATGTGACGAATTCGTCTAGGTTTCTTAGTTTCACGACAAAACTGATTACCATGGTAACGTGCACTGTTATTAGTTTAGACGAGAATGTCGAAATAGCATCGAAGCTCAAGTAATAGTCACATCGACCAATCTGTGCTCTTCTGTCGATCCCCCTGTACCATGTCTCCCGCGAGGCGTCCTCAACAGAAGGAAGATGAGAAGGATCATCGTCGCTGGTTCATGGTCAAGGCATAAATGGCCGGTTTAATTTTTAACCCGGGTATACGAGAGACAGACTGATACAACGAGAAAAGAGGAGGGAGACAGAGAAGGCAAAGAACAGAACGAAAACTGTGCAACTCAAACGGTGCAAGTAGGCATGGCTTCCTGCTGGGAGCTGATCCGTGACGCCCACACCGGCCACCTCACTTCGCTTCTTGTTGCTTGGCTGGCGAACCTAAGATCTCTCGCGGTACCGATCGAACCGCTTCTCTTGACTCTTTCAACATGCTTTAACCGGGACGGAAGTCCTGATTCCCGAGGGTGATTTCCGGTGAAAATCACAGGAAGCCAAAAGAGCTAAATCGATCAATTTTATAAATTAGTATCTACCTTATCCATTGTGCTACTCAAATGGTAACATTGTAACACGTTATAACGTCTAGCTATATATGGCCAGGATAGAGAAGCATGATGCGTGCTGACTGCTTAGAAATCTAGTGCAGTGAAAATCGTCACAGAATCGTTATGGGTCCAGAAAATGATAAAAAGATACAACGTAGTACAATTTTCTATCGACGGAGGATCCAACGGAATTAACGAACGCTGATGTCTCTTAGTATAAAGAAATTGTGAAACAGTTGGTCTAGCGTTAGAAGGCGACGGTAACGCTGATGGTGAGGCTGACGCTGACGGTGATGTGACGTGACGTGGAACGAAAAGAAAAAATGAGGAGCGAGAGGGAAAAGGATTTCAGAGTGAGCGCGAAAAATAGGAAGAGGAGTCATGGAAAAAGATACGGGTGGGGTATTGAGGTAATGTACAGAAGAGTGAGACGGGGGGGGGGGGGACGAGCGAGAGAGATAAATGACGAAAGTCGAAGAGAAAGGGAGAGAAAAGCAGAGCGCTAAGAGGGCGGGGGTTTCACAGTAGAAAATAAAAGCACTCCCCAAGCGCCTAATTATCTTAATTTGCATCGGATAATGAATGCTGCAATTATAAATAACGAAAATCTCTATTATGCAGGACTGTAAATACAAGGGATGACTGTCGTACCGATACGTCTATGTGGTACGTGAGAATGGGACAACTTTAGAAATTACAAATTTACTTTCCGTTTAGGATTACCTGATACGAAAGTATTATCATCGGTGAAAAAGCTTTGCTTACTTCGTGATAGATATATATGTTAGTACTCCATTAAAAGAATCCTTGAAATTCGAAATTTTGTTGTTTGAGGGTAACGTTAAATATTGGACCATTATAATTTTCCTAAAATTTGAACATCCTGATTAAGCATATATATATGCCTAGACAAATTTTCTCTACGTTTCTCTCAAGTATCCAAGAGATACTCGACGCACTTTTAATCTCCCTACGTATACGAAGGCTCATGATAGGTTATAGTCTCTGTCTTAATATTAGGGGCCTGAAATATGGAGAAAAGAGAAAAATGCGAGAGACGTGGAGAAAGCAAGAAATTCACTGTGAGAGAGAGAGAGGCGGGGGGGGTGAAAAAGAAGAGAGAAAAGATGAGTGCACCCTTCGGCCTGTTTCGACTCCGCCTGCTTTTCCTCTCCTACTGAATATCTCTCTCTTTCTCTCTTCCATTACTTACCGACTCTCTCGCTCTCTGTTCCATTCACCCTCATCACGGAAGGGAAGAACTTCTCTTCTCGCATTCTCTCTTTTCCACGGTTCCGCCGATACTACCCTGGGAGGAAATTTCACGATATTTCTTCAAAGAGATTTATACAAAAAATTAATTATACAACGGCAACTCGCAAATCGCAGGATTACTGCATCGATACTTAAGTTCAATTTGCGCTGGTATTCCGTTATTTACATAACTTACCATTCACAAGAAGTGCCGTATGCATACGCTTCGGCGTATCTGTCTCAAAAAGCATTGTCCTTTTATGATCATTAACATTCCCATAGGTACAATCGTGTACGCAGACTCTTCCTAAGCGTGACAATTGACATTAGGTCACGGTGAAGCACTTTCGCAGAAGACACCCAACGGGTAGATTACTTGTGCCCTGACTGCAGCCTTTCTGTAATAATAAACTGTTTTCCAAGAACGATTCATAAAGATGGCATTCATTCGCTTCAAGTCCTTTTGCGACTCACGATGCACGCGTAGTATCGATATAGAAGGAATCCTTAGGAAAAATAAACATGCAATTGCATCTCCCTTAGAAATAGAGCCGTCATTGAAACTTCTTAATATTGGTCATGTATAAGAAGTATAATGCATTGCAACATAGGAAAATGACCTGAATGTGTCATCCTTGTAAGTAGATCGGAGTTCAACTTGTTTTTTAAAAAGTCAGATTTCTGATCTTTGTTTGTGTGAAGGTTGTCATTCGTCCTGGAAGACTATTGAAATGAACATTCGAGATTTTTTATATATGCGTACCTAGGTGGTAGATGCAGACATGAAATGGCGGCCGGGTACCCGAAGATCGACCAGAGGAAGACTGTTGAGAGAATGTAGTTGGAGGGCTCGACGTCTTAGGTCTTTGAATGTTCCCTCTCAGAGCAGGGCGTTACTAAAAAGCGCCCCCTCGGCGCCGTGCGAGAATAAACGTAACAAAAACTCCCCTTCGCCTCTTGGGGCTCAGAGACCCTCACCAACCCAAACTGAACCCCCTAAGAACCTTTTCTCCCCTCTGACAACCTTCCTGTAGGCTTTCCTACCTCTCTGTCTGCCCGCCTGACAAGCTTTCCTACCCTAACGCTCCTGCCTTACCGACGGTACGATACCAAATCTTCCACATCAACTTGTACTTTGCTAATGTTATTCGCACGAACTGAAAGAACGTAGATGGAATTTAGCCTATTTTGAAAATCGGTATAAAATTTCAGTGACGTCAACTGTATAATCAGTCGTTGCTTTTTTAAAATTTATATATAAGATTAAGGATTACCTTGTAGAGAATTCCCGAGCGCCCTTGTATAGGGGTTGGGCTTAACTACATTAGTTCATTTTTGCAAATTGTGTTAATACTTGAAAATGTCTTTTTTTTAAACACAAGCAGCACAAGTAGACGAAGCAGACTATGTCATTAAATGTTTCCTAGTTATATGTATGAGCAGGACGTGTTATCTTCCTACGTTGCCGCATCTTGGAAGATCTTGCAAAGGAACCTTTTTCCTTAGGGCAGAATCCTCAGGTTCTATTCTTTCGGTCGATTTCGTGCAAATGCGAGTCCAAGAAGCATGAGATGCCATGTGCAGGTAGAAGAGAGGTAGACATCTTTTTGAAAGAGGCTTAAGCACTGCTTAACCACTGCTGACCAGGTCGACACAGAGCCGGCTATGTCCGATCCCTCCTGCCTGAGGAATTTCCAGGGCCCCTTTTGGGATAATGGGTCCGTGGTGAGGGTTTCAGACCTGTTTGAACTCCGGCTTGGCTCTCGGAGATGGGTCTGACGTTGCGACTGAGGTACCACTGGTGGATGCTTAATTTTAGAGTCCAACCATCGATTTCTGGTAGGTACAAACTCACCCGTTAATACTCCTACCTATCTACCCACTTAGAAAACTGAACTCTTCGCCGAGAGAAAACGCCATATTTATTAGAGGTACGGGAGACTCAGAGAATTCAAAGAGAAAATTATAACGAGTCTTACCTCGTTCCTGCTATCTTAACTTCATAAAATGAACGTCGCTTTTTCTCCTGTGACCTAACCAATTGCTGGGACCAAAGCTCAACAGTTGAAAATTCTAGTTTATCTGCGCGAAATGGCTATTAGAAAAGGGATTCACTTTAGAAGTTTAATGACCAAACTGCGTCACCGTTGCGTGCACCACGAACGCGACTTACTCTAAAGAACCACAAACGTCCGTTGATTGAACCAAGACACATGGACTTTCGACGTATACCAAAGCTAAGACAACCGCCCTTACCGAAAGAACATTTTATCAGGATGATGACTATAGCAGTTTACACTTATCATGTTATTAATAAATAAAAAATTATCCGATAATCTAAATAAAGTCATATTCCTTTACAGGAACTTAATGATACGTCATACAATTATATCTCACGCGTACAACACCTTGCTGGATCATCTTAGTTATTCCACATTTTTATCAATTCCAAAGATTCCACTATGTCTGATCAGCAGCTCATGTATCTGTGTTCCAAGGTAACAGTTTTGAGACCCCTAAGATCAGTAGCTCTGTATAATCGTATTCAGCTATCGCTACCTCGCATTGGTACCACCCTAGGCAACAGTCCTATTTCAGTGTTCTCAGTACACACGATGATCGTTCTACAGCTGTTAGTATGAGAATCAAGCTGATGCTCATCCTTCTATGATACATGGATATTCGATGGCTATGATGAAGTAAAATATAGTCATACTAAATTATACCTAACGAGTCTCTCACCGTGAAAAACGTCGCTACGGACCAAACTTGCAGCTCCTTGACGGCCGGACGAGAGTAGCTCGAGTTGGCCAACATTCAACAAGTGACTGACGCTGACGTGAAGTACGACAATCCTGGATCTTGACCCCGAGGGATAGAATTCGTTTCAGGATGGTGAGCTATACATCTTGTTGGAGTAGCGATGCGATTGGCAATGCGGATAATTCGTAGCGATGTCGTCTAGGGACATTTTCGGAAGGTTGTTGCCTCGGTTCCCACCGCATTGTTATAACCGGAAATCCGACGATCGTAAAACTTTGGATTCTATTAAGTCTCTTTGATTCTACGATAGAGAGCCTTCAGGTGGTTTAGTAAGGACTCTGACAGGAAGCTTGATATACGATCTCAGGTTCTATCGTAAAAAGTAAATTATCGATACAGTAAATTACAGAGATATACTCGAGCCATGTATGATTGTTTGTATAAACAAAAAATCCATTGATTTTCAGTCATAAAATCAATATATCATTATCAAGAATATATACCAGACACGTAACTTCGCTCCTATGAAATGTGTTACATCAGTAATAATAGAGCCCAATTTCGATAATGCTTGTCCAATTGACAGTGCAATCAATCTTTATATGTTTAATAATAATTTCAAGCTCACCAAGAAACGGTGAAATTACGTGATGTTTCCAAGGGTTATATCCAGCGCAGCGAAGCTTTAAGCTGATCGATCATCGATTGGTAGCGCTGAGTTGGTTCCCTAGAAAAATGATTAAACGATGTAAAGCAAAGTTCACACGAGATATAATAGATAGATCAACTCATACTCGATCCCACATAGTTAAGTCAAGGTATTTGTGTGTACGTAATCGTAAATAAAATCACAGTCTCTTCATATAATTTCAGCAGACGCTATATGAGAATCTCTTCCATTGGAATATCTGTGGTATATATGTATGAATACAAGATACATAGAATGCTTCTTTAATATTCCCTTCGAAGTCATGCGATATTAATTCGCTGTTAATTGCGACAGCCAGGAATGTCATTACCATCGGCAAAGTATCTAATGAACGATATACAGATTTAACGGTACCGGCACGTCAATACAGCGGGTTTCAATATGTCAACAATTCGTCATATATCGAGTACGCATAGCCGCTACGATATCAAAGAAATAGTACAACAGTACTAATCTGATACAAGGTGTACTACAAGATACACACCAATTGAAAGCAGTGGCGTGTCGATGCTCAAGAAATTCGGCGCCGTCAGCGAGACGGCGATGTGCTGTTATCGGGCGCCGAAAATGCGGCAGTGCCAGCAAGAGCCACGAAGAGCCAGGGCATGCATCGTTCTTCCTATAGTGAAATGCGCCACGTCGAAGATCCAGCGCTCGACGCCCGCCGCCGTCTCCAACTATGCATTGCTGGCAGCAGTTAACGCTTCGTTCACGGCACCGTGGAACAATTTCGTTCCTAGAGCTGCCAAAATCGTGGCAAGCAAGTAACCGATGCTAGAAGACAAGCAAAGAGGCAGACATTAGAACGGATGACGGGCGAGCCCAGTTTCGGGGATTTCAAAGCCACCATGGTGGCCCTCTATTCTCTAAGCGTGTAAATATCTACGTATATGTTCTTGTAGGTAGAGAGCGTGCGCGGCGGTACTCGACCGAACATCCAAACGACCGTACGACCGTCGGGTGGACAGACGGACGGACGGACGTAGAGACGGACGGCCCTGGCCGCGCGAGGAGGCACGAGACTGGGAAAGAGAGGGCCGAGGGGCCGTCATAATTCCTTGAATTGAACGGCGGGTTATTCTCTACCAAGGTTACCAGGGGACAAGCGGGACCGAGGACGGGAATCGATAGGACGACAAGGACGGCGCACGTACCGAAGATGGCGATGGCGGTCTCCCTGGTGGTGCTGCTGTTAGGTAGTGGGGATGAGTTTCAAGGCGTCCCTGTTGGCGGCGCCACTATCGCCCCGAGAACGTCGCTACGTCCTCACTGGTGGGGGCTCACGGGAGTGCTGGCAGGACGGTCGGTGGGGACAGGAACGGGATCTGCGAGAAGTGGGGATAGACCCTAACGGGCATGAAGCGGGGAATCCGGGGTATACGAAGGTGTTGGTAGTGGGGTGGATGGCGGCGATGGAGTGGGGCCGTGGGGCGTAGAGAGAGGGAGCCGACTTTATGCAGCTGCGGGACGATAACAACGATGGGCTACAGGACCGCCGCTATAGCTGGGGAAATGCCAAATGGGCTACAGGACCGTGCCGGCCTAGCTGTACGTTCGCCCGCTCGTAGTGGCATGGCGGACGGGCGGCAAGCAGGCAGGAAAGGCGGGAAGGAGGGATTTCAAGCGGTCGTCTCTTCTCGTCTGCCTCTGCGCTCTACCACTGCTTCTGCTGGTCCTCTAGAACCTAACCTCACTGTTTTCTAGCAGCGGATGGAGTTTGAGCCGAGTTCTCGTTCGCCCTTACAACCTTCCCGATGCCCTTCGTCACTCCGGGTCACCTCATACGAAGCCACCCTTTTCCAAACGAAGATCACTTCGCTATGGGAATCAAGCTTGCTCGGATAAGTGGCCCCATTTAATGTCGGTCGTCTTTGAAACTTCTTCTATGTGTCGTCAGGATCTTTTCAGGACATACGAATCGCATTGACACTGCAAATTATAATCATTTCACCTTCATAATCATCGTCATAATTATTCAAATACATCTATTTGACTATAAAAAAAGAAATTTCTGAAATGATCGAATACTGCGTAGCAAATAGTTGTTTATCAAAATTACCCAGTTAACAACAGACCCATCTCATACTTTGAATAAAGCTTCACCAGAGATGCGTCACTATCTATAAACTCTAACTAATTTTAAGTAACCACGTATCATGCTATCGCATCACCTTTCCCTCGATTTTATTTGAATTTGCCGCTGATTGCCCCAAGGCAGATTGCCACTGACAATCGGGTGATCATCCACGCAATGACGTCAGGCTCGTCCAATCCTGTCCGTACGCTCTCGTTTTACCCCACGAGACGTCAGCAAATGAGAACGCCGCTCGACAAATAGAAGAAGACGGTTGGAACTCTCGAGTCGTCGTTGGAAACGTCGGCCGCGCCACGACGAACGAGTGAACGAACCAGCGACTCTTCGCAATATCGTTACTCGATTCTTGGACACGTCATTAGACACATTCTCTACGTATTCGAATAGCGCAGTGACCTGTATATACCTTGCATCCCTTTGCGTTAATTTTTCTACGTGGCAATACCACTACATACAGCTACATACTATGAATGAGATCAAGAAAGAATGAGATGCCTACTCGTCATTTATAATGGATTGAAGGACTTTCGTATCCCGGAGTTAATATTGCGTGGGATTTTAAAGAGGGTTGTGTGAACAGAGAAAAAAATATTGACAAGTAATGTACAGAACGTGTGGAGCACAAGGTTGGACTATAAATATAGTATCTACTAGGTGGAAAAATTATACCAAACAATACAAAATCTTAAATAAGAATATTCTTAATAAGGATTCATATACGAAATTTCTCAATAACCAACTGGCGTCATATACATTTGCTAAATGGGTCGGAATTATTCGATTATTTTAAGCGAGTCAAGGAAGCATAACATACATTTAGTATTTCGTGGAAGAATTTGACGACTGTTTATAATTCTTATTTGATTCAATATTAATTCTTTTATTTTTTGAAAAACTCGATTGTAACTCCAACGCAACACACTCAACTTTTGACTATATTATATTATATATATTTTTCAATCTACAGATATATCATTTCGTTAAATATCCTTTTTGTATAGTCTCGAGTACGCGTATACTTTGTCGTCCTCATCATCATCATCATCATCCTCGACGTTTTCGTTCACCAGTCTGTTCTCTTGTGCTCAAAAGTGGATGAATGTGCGCGTAACCAAGGATAAAATACGCACGGGCTCACGATATTTTATCTTCGGTACTACAAAGTATCTACGTTCTCTCACCCAGAAAATACTATCCAAGGATAAGAACGTTCCTCTCAAGGATGGTACCGTACAGCCTTAGCCGGATACATCGGTCGGATTCAAATTCGTAACATCCGACAATCAAAATTGATTCCCTTCGGCATCTCTTGGTAAAGAGACTACGTCGTGGAATCATGGTCGTTCGGCTTCCAGCAACACCAGTACTAGATTAAAAATACACGTTTCGTCACTCCACTGTTAATGTGCATTAACCCCACCCCGCATCACTAGAATCTTTATTACCGCGCGATGGTAACGGGCCAAGAGGAAAGTGAACTTCAAAGCGTCTCGATTCACAGAGGCACAGATGTCTCTACAGAAGAGTAAAGTACGATGCTCGCCAGCCCTTCTTGTACATGCGGGAACCAATAGGCATCATCGTAACGTCTACATAAGACCAGTGTGTAACGCATTAACAACTGAATACCGACGAAGAATCTCTAAAGTATCGGCACGCACGTATCATACGTGGAAACATGTGAGAAGTTGAAATATTTCATTCACATATGAATTTATCATTGAAATCAATGTTACTTGATTAAAATTAGTGATCACGGCGTCCAACATTTTCGTAGCTCTTCCCATATGGTTCTTGTGCAATCTGGCTGATAAAAAAGAAATCACAGCTCGTATTGCGCCGTTCAGAAGTTTCGAGTGTCCCTATCTCGATGTATTAAATTTTTATCACACACGTCATTCTGAACGTGTTTTTTACTATAAAAAAGAGCTCTTTCGAGTGCGCGACACTGTACTCATGAAAACGATGTAATATTTGCTTTTTTTTCTTTTTGGATGATATTAACTATTTTTCGGACGAATTTAATATCGAGCGTCTTTTGCATTCTGGGATCTTATTATTCTGTCAGATTCTCAACGCACCGGAGATCGTTGCTGCCCTCGACGGCTCCACCTTCCCCCCAGTTGAAAGAGCTCGAAGAGAAAGGCTCGTCTTCTTCATCTTCTATTTGCTGGCCTCTCGTGATCCTGTTTTCTTCGCGCGGCCACTAACAGTTATCTGCTCTTCGTTTTCACTTTGGTTTCGTAGCAGTTCGACTGCTTACGATTTCTCATTGATACTGCATTTGGTATATCATTGATATTGCACGATTTGAAAAACACATTAGTCTGAATGATTCTTGGAGTCTTGTATACATAAGATGGACACTTACTACTTCCCTGTTTTATTCCTGTCACAGAGTAGTGAGGAAGCTTTGGTTCATCTGGCGAAAGTGAATTCATCTCGGTGATGTTAAAAAGAACAACTATGGCGGTTTCGTGCTGAATTTCACTATTAATTAATTGCAATTATCGACTGTGACCAAGTTTTGCGAATCTCTGTTGATCGCTCACTTCCTGTGTCGTAGTACAACTTTTACGTGGTAATACATAAGAAGGCGTCCGACTATAAGGAAAAAGATTTCGCGATGCAATTACATTTTTTTAAGTACTTATGGTGCAAGTCATGTATGCGAATATTGAGTATTGACAAATTTTGTATTTACGAAGTATGAATTTTTGGTAAGTTTGTATTATTGCAAAATTTCAATATATATATTTTTGAATTTTAATTAATGTACGAAAGACGTTTTTATACAGTGGATAGAGACAAGAGATTCAATCGAAAAAGGATACTCATTACGGACGGCGATATTTATAAAGACGGAGGAGGATAGATAAGTCTTATTATATAAAGGAGTGGAATATAAGTAGTACTCGTAAGTTATCATTGCGAAAAGATTAGACGTTCATCGTGCTATACATTATTTTAAACTTGACGAATCAAAGAGTGTTACTATTGCCATCTGCCGGATAATTCCCGTAGTTACCAATGAGAACGTAATGACCTCTATGCTTTAGTGGCATAACTTGAAGCATAAACTCTACTTAAAGCTTGAAATTGTAATACTGTTTGTGGGATTTGTGACGTTTAAATAAAAATATGTTGATTCAATACTATAAGTTGTTTAAAATGGTTCACACCGATAAATCTTGGTGGCACCACAATCGCGCGTTCATTAAAACTGTGCACTTTCATCGGTTAACTTTAATGTGTCGTGCTTAAGCAATAAGTTTATTTTATTTTGCAAAAAATATGAAATAAATACGGATGTTGAATGAGGATTTGTTATCTTTAAATTTGTAATAGCGTATGCAGACGCCTGATCCGCCATCTGGGGGAGATTGCGGGAGTTTGAAGCAACATGGTAATTTTGGTATGTACCACAACGCCACCTACGTTTTCGTATGACGTAAAACGCGAGGAAATAAACAAAAATTGTTGTAATTTTAAGAGAATATAGGTAAGTATTACAATAAAAGGGGAATACAGAAAAAAATTTTAATTTTCGTCCTGGTAAGAAGCTTTGAGTCTTCATATTAAGAAAAAATAGAATAAGGTTGTGTCGCCATCTAACTATCATGGTAATAATTAAACCTATCTTGTAATTTCCAAAAATAGTAGCTTCTTGTAAGCATGAACTCATTGGTGATGTGCACAAACAGAATTTCTGCCATATCTGAACGAAATATTATCAGACTCTGAGACAAGTGATTGCGATCAATATTGATTCAAAATGGTTAACCGAAGATGTTCTGCCAAAACATGTTTCAACGAATCAATTTCAAGACCTGATTTGAAATTTTTCACATTTCCAAAAGTGGAACATGAGTGAGTACCATTTCTTCCTATAGGTCATGTTTTGTTTTATACGCTTAGAATGTATATTTGCTTAATATGTTTTATTTATATATTCCTGGGTAGAGAATTCTCTTTCAATTTAGAACTTATTACATCATGCTATTCGATGTAGAAATGCAAAACTAACATGATTTTTCACAGGGCTCGCATTTGGGCTAAAGCTTGTGATAGACCTGAACTTATGAACAAAAGTCTAGATGTACTACGCCGATATGTTCTTTGCGCTGAACACTTTGAGGATCGTTGGTTCATTAATCCACCACACAATACAGCATTTATTAAGACAGCACTTCCGATACCAACGATATTTCGAAATAATATCAAAGAGATTTTAGTTCATCAACGAAAAAATTTATCAGTATCTAATCGTGATGCTGCTGCCACAAGTGATACAACGGAACAAACGGAAACTGACAATATGACTATGACGCAAAACTGGAGATTCAACACAGAAGCAGAATTCAATTCGCAATCGGTACGCAAGAGAAGAGAGAGAAATTATATGTTTTTAAAATAAATATTTTTTAGGAAGGCAATTCTAATGATAAAGAGCAGAGGACTTTGGATTTAGTCGTCAATACTACTGAAGTTACTAAGGAAGACAACACTCATAACTTCTGTAGACTGTGTGCATGTTTAATACCAGCGAGTTTACTGAGTTGTATTTATGATGCACATTTGGATCTAAGAATAAATAGAATATTACCAAACGAGGTAATGATTTTAAAGTATTATGATATTGTTATAAAAATCACCTTTGTAAATTATAACTGGACTTTATGTTTAGGCTCATGTTTTCGAGCATGATGGATTGACTGATGAAGTATGCAAGTCTTGCATAAATAAATTGACTGTCTGCAATGATACGATACAACAGTTTATAAATGCAAATCAAAAGTTGAGAGAGTTACATAAAAATCGAGAGGGGAAAAGTATTAATCAGTCATTATCATCAGTAAGTTATTAAATTTCAGTAATGGAAAATAGTTACAATTGCACGTGATTCCATGCATTGAGAGAAAACTGTTAGATTCTTGTACTATACACACATAATAAACTTTTTTCTGTTTATAGGAAAGTACTTCTCATACAGAAAATAATACAGCTCATCCCGAAGAGAATTTCCAAATCAATTCGAGCCAATACTTAGATATGAATTTGAATCATAAGTCTGATATCACCATTGCGGATATTAAAGAGTAAGGCATTTTCTAATATAGACTAATGTGTCTACACTATTAGAATACAAATAATTTCACTATAAAACCATGATACCTTTTACAGAGAGGATAGTGTTGATGTAGAAAAGGAATTAAATAATACTGAAACATCTTGCCAAAAAATTAAAACAGCAAGTTTAGACCCAAAGAAACTGTTATTGCCAAAGTCAGTATCATTGAATAACAGTAACGGCGAAGATACACTAGAAATTGCACAAATTACAAAGCCAAAAAGAAGTACGTTGTCGGAAGACCGATCAAATTCCAACAAAATCAAGTGTGCTGAAATCACAGTATTCAAATGTATGACATGTAATGAGGAATTCCTTGATAGAAATTCAGTAGTGGAGCATAGTATAGCAGTCCACGCAATTAAAGGTAAAAAACATGAGGTGAAATATACCGTGACAAAGAAACAAATTGAGAAGAGGGAACAATTAAAAAAGTATCACTGTACCACCAGTCCCTTGGAATTTACTGATTGCCGAGCTTATCGAGCTCACATGAAGTGGCATCCATCAGGGAACAATACATGCGAATACTGCGACAGATACTTCATATTACAAAACAGATTAGAATCTCACAGACGACGGCATTTCAATGAGAAACCATATCAGTGCAATATTTGCAACGAGTCATTCGTCTTCATTAATAGTCTTAAACGTCATAAAAAGTCTCACATGGAGGACGTGTCATTGCGCGAATGTAAAAGATGCAACAAGACGTTTCCCACGATAGCTCTTATGCAAAGACATACTAAAGCCCATCGCGAAAAGAGCGTCTTATGCAATTTATGCGGAAAACTTTTGTCCTCTCCACAAAATTTACAATATCATCTAGCAACACATACCGAAGAACTACCATTTTCCTGTACGATTTGTTCTAAATCGTTCAAAACCACCAGCCAATTAAATTGTCACAATAAAACTCATCGAGTAGATCGCAGATTCGAATGCAATTTATGCGACAAGAAATTCCGCATGAAGTCGTTGCTTAAACAACACATGAATACGCATTTGGGTGAGAGACCTTATGTTTGTGAAATGTGCGGTGCTAGATTCAATAGATATGGAAATCTTACTAAACACAAAAAACAGCATGCGGTATCATCAGCATTAGAATCATCATACCCTTGTGATATTTGTCAAAAGAATTTGAAAACAGCATTTGCATACAAGTATCACATGGCGAAGCACAGTGGAGAGCGAAAGCCATACTCTTGTGATATTTGTGAGAAACGTTTTAAGCAAATTGCACAGTTGAGAGTTCACAATAGATTGCATACCGGTGAGCGACCTTATGCCTGCACTGAGTGTAGTCAACGATTTCGGACAAAAGCAACAATGGATCAGCATTATGTAACTTTACATACAGATAATTATCCACATGAATGTCCTTATTGCGATAAGCGTTTCAAACGGTTGCATTCTTTAAACTGTCATAAGAAAACTCATACTGGAGAACGTCCACATGTGTGTCGGATTTGTCATCATGCTTTTGCACAGAAGGGTGATATGTTGAAACATATGAAAATACATAATCAGAGGTGCTTAGACAGTCATTTTCGACATACACATCATCAATCATCTATTAGTGATTTTCTTGAGGAATCAACTACCGACACGGAAGATTCAGAATGGATGACAGGAGTAGGTTGTAGTGAGGAGGATATAACGAATGATTATCTAATGACTGATGACGAATTGAGACCTGAATACGATTGATTATTAAGCAAAGGAACATTATGTGCACTTATTTATGTACTCATGTATATATGTATATTATTGTGATTAATATATTAAATTTGTTCGTTTATTAAATTTGTATCTATCATGCCAATTAATCTGTCATTAATATCAATAATACTTCAATTCAGGTTAAGCTGAAGATGAAAACTATGTATTCACATTTTAAAATTGTGTATTTCCAGTACCAAAATGTTTAATACATCTTGTCCTTAAGATAAAGTCAGAAGCCGGGTTACATGGAGAGGATGCTTACACAATTTGATAAATAATTAACATAAAATTGTAGTCACATTCGAATCATTCACTTAGTAAATACTTAATGATAATTCAGGTTGGTAAATATTAATAATTACATGAAAGTATACATGTATACCTTATGACCATAGAAGATAGCATACAAAGAGTACGGTTTCGAAATGGAAACCTATGATACTCGTTCATTAGTGATTGAACGTGCATAAAGTGTTGTACAAATGTGAATGATCTCGAATAATGATGACTACTATTAAATGCTCCACATTGAATAAACTCCACTCCATGTTGACCTAAGCATCACGATGACAAGCAACTAAAACAGGATTATAGTGGGTACACACTAAAAGTAGTACCTTAATTACAACTATCGCGTAATGTAATACATAGTAGAGCATGTTTGACATAGGTGGTACAGCGTACAAAAAAATAATGATAAACAATACAAATAAAGTAACTTAAAAACAAGAGGAATTAGAAATACCGTTTTTTCGTAGTCTTATGAAATATAATCGCAATGCTACCAACTAAATTAAACAATACGTTTTAATTCTACGTGTATTTCTTGAACTTTATAACTAAATGTAGTAAGTTATTTTATAGGTATACGTTATACGCGTATCCCTCAGTCTATGGTGTTACTCGAATTTTATGAATGATACGTCGCCATTGACCAACTAACAGCAAGACTTCCGTTTATAATCGCGACAGCGGATTTACGAGTTTTTCACAGGATTCTGGTAAAGACTAGATTAGGTGCATCTGACATCCATACTCATGTAATCAAATAGAAATATGGAGTATCTCATATGGCAAATAGACTAATGGGAATGAATCCGTAAAACAGCCAGAAAGTGTTGTATACGTGACTTAGAAATTAGACTCATCAAAATGACTGGGATCCGCTTGGCGAATGATTCGTTAATTTTTTTTCTCGTTTCTTTTTCTACAGTGCGATAAGACAATTTTTGTTATTAACGCAGTCTTTGCTTAGGCAGTTGGAGAAATTCACCGGAGACAATTGTTAGTTGGTGTCTGACCTCATCAGTGACGATGTTTCGTAATCAGCACTACTGAAAACGCATTATCGAGTAGCGCTAAAGACTTGGTTCTAATTACAATTACTTCGAATTAACGACAATAATTAATATTTTTACCGCGAGAGGGATTAATTATATTATTTTTTGCATCCGTTTTGCGTGCCTGTCATTATGTTGGTTAACGTTGTTCTTTCGTGACAATGGAATGATAGACGTGTGATCACCATTTGGAGTTCTATACTCCGTTATTATAATTAATAAAAATTATTCGATTTTAAGAATTCAATTAATTAAACTATAATTAAATGATATCCATGTAACAATCACGTGCTCGATAGTGTTGCGTAATTTGGGAATGACATATAATAAAACCATAGAAAATGACGTTACCGTAAAGCTATAATATAAACGTTAAATCTAGGCTTGTAAAACTTAATGTGAAATAAAGTCTACAAGGTTGTAATATCATTTTTGAAAGTATCGATCTTTCAAGGTTATCGATCGCCAACAGAAATACCAATTCTTTAACGAAGCACTCAGTAGTGTAACAATTTCTATAAACTATCCTGCTCACGTGGCTCTTTTTCGGATACTTCAGAAAATATGCACTCAGATGAATTAACAAAACATAACCAAAATGAATTATATATATTAAAAAAAAAAAAGAAAGAAAGCAATTATTTACTCAAACGGTCGTATACATATTTCGATGAGATATTTAAGATTAACCTACTAGGTCCGTTGGTTACAAGATACGCTTATTTAAAAAAATTTATAAATTCATTCGCTAATCGTAACACCCTATTAATCATAATTTGGCAGGGGGACTCGAGAAGTAAAGTATTACTTATTGCATTGTGGCATAAAATTTGAGTCTCATTTCGTCATAAAGAATAACGATAAATCGACGTTAAAATTATACTCTAGATTACAGCTGCTCTAGTATAGTTAGCTTACGGTAAAAAATTATAAAAATAAAAAAAAAGATGATTTATCGCTCGTAAACTCGCTCTGGGGTTTCTTGACTAGCCGAATTCTTAATGATGCAATTAAAAATGACAATCGTGCATGATCGATCCCCGATTTCAAATCGATAAAAATGATTCGGTTGTTAGTAGGTGACACAATGAATGACAGTCAAAGAAGTCGGGTGATAACTTATAAATGTTTTATTTAATTTTTTTTTTTCTTGAAACTTAGAAAACTAATCAGATTAAAAAGTCAATCATAGTTGAGCATTTCTTGATTTTAACATGAAATTTCGATGACTCCTGGAGAACCCTGACCATTGACGCAAACATTTATATGAGTGATATGGAGTGATGATTTAAGGTGATGACGTGAAAGTCAGCCAAAAGGTACTCCGCACTCGTCGTTATTTCACGCTAAAATCATAATGTTACATCATAGTCGTGGCAGTCTATCAGCATTCGTCATTAACGATTAGTTAAGGGGCTGCTAAGGGAATGTGTTCTATAGTTACAGAATCCAATATGGCGAAAGAAAGAAGTACGTTCCACGTTGTCACCGTATCGATTGAAGTCCAATATTCCGGAGCACACGATAAGCTCAATAAGAAGAAAGTAATTGGAATGAATAAGTAAAAAAAAAAAAGACTCAATAGCTCAGTGGAGAAATTCACAAGAATTGAATCACTCGCAGACATACAAAACTTTGAAACTTGTTAGAAAATAAATTCTAAACCAACACATCACTATGGAAAGACGGTAACAATTTTCAATGGAAATTTTTTGAACACGACAATGTAGCCACTGCTATTGGAAAATCAGTGGACTATATATTTATCTGCCCATTATGTGAAACTAAAGTGTAGGTATATATATATATTTTCAATTATAATTATCTATGTAGACTTCCCAAAATGCATGACAATAAGTTAACCATCCCCACGATTTCTCTAATCAAACTCGTTATTGTATCCTTAATTCGCCTAGCCACATTGGATTGACCATACTTACAGGACTTTATTATATAAAATAGTTATAGGGACAGACAGTCAAACGGACGAATCTAGATAATCAAATCGTTAATACTCCAGACACTAATACTAATACGAGAGCGAGCTTGCAATCGGTGATATCTCGAATTGGATGACAATGTCGATTGTATAATGAGGATGATGTCAAAGATGCGTATTGCGTGTATAAAATCAGACGCTTTACTCAAATGTCATTATTTTAATGTATCCCACGTAGGAACAAACCGAGCGTCGTAACACCGTTTGAATATTCCCATGCTGATTTTGACTCAAGTATTCCAACCAGATGTTGTCGTCTCGTAGATGGATCTAGACCGCCTAGAGAAGGAGAGACTGTCCCCTTTAAAATTCCACAGTTAATACAAACTATCGGCTAAATGCATCTGAAAATGATTATAGAACATGTTACACCACACGTGCTCGCGCCTTTTGTCTCCTCTATATTATTTTGTTGTGGTCGGTCGTTGGTACTCATTCCTTTGTTTTTTTCGTGTCAATTCTTTTACATATTGACTTTGAATGCATAAGTCGCCGGCAAAGCGGTGGCAACGGGCTGGACTGCGAATTCGTCGATCTCTCATAAACAGCAACATTGGCCGGATCAGACATTGTCCACACTTCATTTCGTTCAGATAATAACGCAGAATGAAATATTATAATGATTTACGTAGCGAACCGAGCTGAAATGGGGATAATGATGAGTCCTTTGGTCTCCCTAAGTCTATTAATATCCTTAGATCACAGTCAATTTTGCCGACGGAAATAATAATAAATAAATAATTTACCCTCCTTCGTATCCCAGAAACCTAGCAATGTACAAGCTGCTACATCGAACGCCAAGCTGCTGTCATTTCGCTTGCCGACAAATTGCTTTTTATACGTCTTCCTCCAGCGATCTCGAATTACCAAACTTTGATTTCAGCTTCGTGTTTCAGTCGTTCACGTAAAATTGACAGCATTCCGAATGCGAGAGGATTAACCGTAATTTCGAAATTGACTTACGAGACACGAATTCACGAGTATTTGTTCCATTTAGGATCTTTCGAAGAGATCAGCGATGATAATGTTCATGTTGGAATTACAATGATACATCATGCTTACATTGCTATGGCGCTCATATATTGGATAATTGTAAATCATTGTCTAAAGCCGGCGACTCTGTACGACGATATTATTGATTTCAGTCTTAAGAACATGTTTAGTCAAACGTATTTCCGTGGCCGTATAGTGAGAGGAAAAGAAAAAGGAAACAGATAGAGAAAAATAGAAAGATTAAATTTTGAAATTGATAAAAATCGAAAAATAGTGATGTCTGCCATCTCGTGTTGTGTCGGAGAAGTGTGACGAAACGACAAGTAAATTTCATTTGGCACAGAGTATATTCAGTATAGAGATACTCCAACTACGATGATATTACCTAACCTATTGTTTTTCGTACCGTAATAACATCTTGTTAAGTCAGTATTAAAAAAAAAAAGAATGGATACGCAGTGTGCTCAGTACGAGAAATGTCAAGAGATACACGCAAATTTATCACAGCGAATGGCAAATTCGATCATCCCTAGATTTGCGTCTACAAGAGCATGTGAATTTAATAATATAAAACAAAGAGGGGAAAAAGAAAGATAAGAAGATGGAACGCGACAAACATAAAAAAGCTTCTAATACGATATTGTCACAAAATTGAGATATGAACTACTTGTGCAATGTGTTAAGTCCGAGAATGAGTCTGCGAAGAAAAAAAAAGAAAAAAAAAAAGTTGCCTATCAACAAAATACCGAAAATATCAACGCTCATGTCAAAATAGCGGAACACGAAGCCACATAATAAAACTATAATTATTAAAAATATCAAAACCTTCCAATAGGAACATGGTTGCAGAGAGTTCTTTTACACGTACAATCATTTCATTATCCGAAAGACAATCGAATCTGAAACACGCTGTACACCTCGTTTTCATTTGAATCTTTTTTTTTCATCGAAGGAACAATAATCCTATGAGCTGCGTCTTAAATTACCGCGTTTATGCTTAAACGTTGTATGATTCGTGTAGGTGTGGGGAGACAACTTTATAGTTTATACTTTAAGATAAGTGTTGTTGTTGTTGGGGGGTTGGGGTTATGTATGAAGGACTCCTTAAATTGTATAAGAACGAGATTAGGACGTCGCGGCTACAACTACAGGTGGGACAACATCGGGCTCGCCCGCACCTTCGGCTACTGTGGAATCTACGACCTTTTTAACCTTTATGGTTTCCGTGCTGGCACCAGAGGATGTCTCAGGTTCGCCATTCTGCGCTGGACTTTCTTCCTTCGTATTCACATTGGTCTTCTCACTGGCTGATTCCTCGTTCAAACCATTTCTATGAGGTTTTTCTTCGGTTGTTGCTACGGCCGAGTCTCCATTTTGCGTCGTTCCGTTGAGTTTCTTATCTGCGGATTCTGCAGTGTTTGTTGTAGGCTTAACTTCCTCTATTTTGCTCTCTTCTTTCAAAGATTCCTTATTTGCTTCCTGCTTCGATTTGTCGACACTTTTATCTTCTTGCTTTTCATTCTCTGAATTAGCCGCTACTTTAGTCTCCTCTTTATTTTTAGTTTCGGTATCTTTTGACTCCTCGGACTTTGCTGCAGTCTCATTTTCGGTCTTTTTCTCGGTTTCTGCTTGTTCCTTTGTTTCGCTCTTTGCTTCTTGTTTACTGTCATCGGTTTCCATTTCCGTTATCGTTGGTGCTTTCGCTTTTTCTGGTTCTGTCACTACGGCCGTACCATTTTCTTTGACTACATCTTTCACGGGAGTCTCCTCTGATTTTTTTGTCTCATCTTTAGATTTTGACGGCGTCTCCTCTGTTTCAGTAGGCGTTGTTTTTTCTGATTTACTTACTGCTTCTGGTTTATTCTCTTCTGTTTTGGTAGCGGGAACTTCCTCCGCCTTTGCGGGGGACTCCTCTGGCTTGGCTTGTACCTTAACTTCATTCACAACTGATGTGCCTTCAGTAGATTTGGTTTCAGTCTCCATTTTCGGTTCAGCCTTTGAGGACTCTGGAATTTTCGCAATATCTTCAGTCTTGTTCTCTGTAGCTTCGGAATCTTTCTCAGATTTTGATTGTGGCTCCTTCGTGCCTTCTTCCATACGTTCACTAGCTTTAGTCTCAGTCTCTGCTTTCGTAGTCTTAGTATCCTTTTCAGCTGTCTCAACGACTTTTTCACTAACAGTGGCAGCAGCATCCGGAACTTTAGCTTTATCAGTTTCATCCACGGTGACTTTTCCTGCAGCCTCTTCCGGTTTCTCGACCTTCTCAGACGTTTGAGACTTGTCGCACGTTTTTGCTTCAGACTTGTCTTTCTCGGCTGTTTCAGAAGATGTCTTCTCTACTTTTTCCGCTGATTTTTTTTCCGACTCTATCTTACCATCAATTTCCATAGAGTCCTCTTTCTTTGATTCGGAACATGTAATTTTATCCCCGGATTTCACAT
Source organism: Syrista parreyssii (assembly GCA_030142615.1). NCBI lineage: Eukaryota > Metazoa > Arthropoda > Insecta > Hymenoptera > Cephidae > Syrista > Syrista parreyssii. The sequence goes on from JARQTG010000316.1 coordinate 1,528,975, forward strand.
CCTCCTTTTCTGGTTGCTCCGATTCTACAATTTTTTTAGTCTCGACCTTTGGTTCACTAACATCAGTCATTTCTACGTCCTCAGAAGTTTCCATAGGCTCGTTGATCGTTTCTGACTTTGCAGCTTCCTTCGGGACTGCCTTCTTCTCTTCTGCTTCAGGTTTGTCTAATTTGGCGCGCTTGGCAGCCATTTGAAAGGACAATTCCAGGAAAGAGTTGATAGTTGTGAATGCAGCTTTATCTTCATCGGTGATAGGTGCATTTCCTTCTCGTAGTAGAATCATTGCGGACATACCTGCTTCCTTAGCAGCTTGAGCCTCTATTAGAAAAGACAAAATGGTTATCAAGATATCTTAGCTTCACAAGTTCATCAACGATATCCTTGCTGTTTGGGCATCGTGATTAAATGAAGAAAGCAGTGATTAGTGCTTAACATTTTTCTTGCAAGCGGAACCAAAAAGTTCAAGTGTTCATAAATAAATAGATAAATAGTCAGACGGTACAAACCTTTGACAACATCAGTTAAGAAAAGTACATTGGATGGTTCTACGTCAATTTTTTTAAGTATATTCTTGTAACTAGCGACCTCCTGCTTCATTCCCACAGTCGTATCGAAATAACCGCTAAAATACTGTAAAATATATTTTCAAGTTTATTTTCACAAATATCAATTTGTCTTAGGTAAATTTTAACTAAATACTCGACAGCTAACAATAAGCAGCCATTGCTTTTCTTTATTCCTTTAAAAATCATCAATTTGTATAGAGCAATGATCTCGTACCTTAAGAAGATCGCCGTACTCAGAATGTCCAAAGAGCAACTTCTGAGCTTCCACACTGCCGCTAGAGTATACGTAAACCTTTCTGCCAGCATCAACAGTCCACGATTCAAGAGCTTTCGGTACATCTTCATAAACACTAATGGGATAACAGTTTATTACAATAATCAGTATCAATAACAAAGAAGGTGTTAAACTAAAAGCATTTCAGTAATCTTATGAACCGATCAGTTGCACAAATGTAGAATATCTAGATGAGTATAGTATGATTCATTGTCAGTCGACAAGAAAAGAATAGCAAAGTGCATAAATCGTTGATCGCAAGATACAGCGCGATATCTTTGGATCTTGCCATGTGCCTGAGGTAAAGCCTTACGAGACCACAAGGCTGTTTCAAGGCCGGTAACCCAGAACACCAATATAGACTCGCGCATGTACACAAACCCCGTCTCTCCCCTTTCTCTCGCAATACAACTATCCCAACCACTGAACCCCACGCCCTCATGTTCCTCTCACGTATTCACTAGTTGTCCATGCACGCCATGCACTGCACATGGAGCAGTATTCGTGAGCAGAGGTCACGCACGCATGTGTTAAATATGAAACAGACGGTGGTTATCATATGACGTGCTGAACGTAGACCGAAGATAAAAAGGTCCCGCGCGTATGCTCTAGAATAGATAGTCTAAGACTAAGAAACTGATTTAAGTGTCACTGTAACGTTCAGTGATATTTTTTATGATAATTTTGTATAATAATTCAGTCTAGACAGACTTCATGTCCTTAATACACGTATCGATACCATTGGAAATTGTATGTATCTTTAATATGTCTGGTGAGCCAGTGTTACGAGTATTCACCTTGTCTTCGAAATTAGTATCGTCCGTCAAGAACAATTTGTCACCTGCATTTTTTTGTTTATGTAATATGCTGAGTACATGTAACTTATTGGTGAATATGTTAGATTCTGGTTTGATCGTAAAGTGTTTTCATAATCTTAAGAAATTGTAAAGGATTCCAGCGTTATGTGATACTCCCACTCATTCCATGTGGTCCTGTCTAATAAATTAAAGTCTAAAAATGTTGTTGTGTGGTTGAAAGTGGTGTGTAACAAATTGGTCCAAAAGAATATAATCAATCATTTCACACCAGCCATCAACATCTGCTAAATATGATATACAGTAATGTTAATTTCTTTAATAATGACTGAATATTTATTTTTGATAATATTTTATGAAAGTCTTCAATTAATAATTCATTGTTATGTTGATGGCTCGTAGTGGGACGCGTCTGACGATCGCTTTCATTGATCCACATTTTAAATGAACGATAAAGAAATAACTTACTGTCCCTTAACCGATCCAGAATTGTAAGCTTCGCGCCACATATGTCCTTGAAGTTGTTTCAAAGCACCAGTTTTACGATCGGCATCCATTTGCCAGAGAATATTCTTCACGAGAGATTCACGCTCTTCTTCGGGAGTAGCACCTTTGATTGGTACAACTCCTGCAACCTTATCCTCTTCATCTTTCTTTCCCTGAAACGAAACGAATATTTATCTGTTTTTGGTAAATTGCTCATGTTATTTATCTCACGTACACACATAAGATGTTCTGTCGAAAACGATTTCCATTTTACAATCTTATAATGCATTGTATATTTTACTTTTTTAATTTTAGAAAGATACCTGATGTAATCAAAATTACAATATTGATTTTCATTGTTAATATCATTATATTAATTGAAGATGTCGTGACATGCTTATCTGAAAGGTAATTGGAGTATGAATTCAACTATATGATGAAAAGCATCAGTGTTTTTACAATGTAAAATCAAGAAGTGAGTTGCGTGAGCTGAAACGAACTACAAATTTTGTACCGCGTGTCAACAAGATGCCTCTGCAAATTACCGAATGTAATTCTTTGTGTGAAAAGAATGTAAAATATTTCTGAAATTGAACTAGAATATACTTTGCTCAAACGGACCAAGTTTTGAATGATGACTTAGAGCTCATGGAAAATCTTTTACGCTTTTGTAAGAGGCTGAAGGACAGGCTGGTAATATTTTGGGACAAAGAAATACTCAGGTCAGAACCTGACAGCTGACCAGCTGTCTCTACACTACTGCACCACTGGCTTCTGAGCCTTATTGTTAAATCCTAAACTTAACGTCGCATTTCTATGGGCAACCTCACAGTCTTAACTAAGATAGATAAAATTTATAACTCAATGACCAGTGACCAGGTGTATTCTGTTATAAATTACATTACTTAAATGTTTGCATTTTTGTTAATAATATTATTCATTGTTTTTGCATTATAATAATCTAACTTGTGTACAATGATTATCGTTTTAACGAAATACGAAAATAAGATTCAAATTTTAAATCCTTAATTTTGCAAGTGCCACTATTATGGTCACATTACAAAGTTTACCTGTTCTTTCAATTGCTCCAAGTCTGTTTTAAATTCCGCATCGTCCCATTTTCCTTCAATGTATGTTTTCAAGTTATTTTTAACGTATGGAAATAGAGTTTCCTGAAACAAAAATATTAAACACTTAGTTCACACGTTGATTTTGATTTGAAGAAGTGATTGATTTTCGGAAGAAGTAAAACGGTGCTCCCGCAAAAAGACAAAACCTCAATTTTGGATAAATCGTTTGGGCAATTCTGTCATTCCTCCGTCCGGTATCGTGGGTACAAGCATGAATTAGCATTTTCTTATTTGTTATTACCATAACCGGTTACAAAAAAAGAATAACAAAAGCTTTCATCATTGCAGCTCGTTTTTCACGTTATCGGCGTTCCAGATAGAATGAATCGTCTTGCATCCCAGTAATACAATATTTATCATTAAATAATTAATACACTACACATTATAAAATGAGAATGTTACAAGCCGAGAAGCACGAAAACAATCAGAAAACGGCAAACCGCGAAAAGAGCCAATTTCCTTGAGTCTTTCAAAGCGTTGCAACAAAAAATGGCTGCTCCGATCGGTACGCAACATTTCGACAAAATAATTCAATGAGTAAATTCAAGTATGGAGAAAGAACTTTGAAAGGCGTTATTCCCAGCAATTTTCATCGTTCCCATTGCACTAGAGAGATGGCGATAAACGAACCATTATTATAGGTCTACCGCGATTTGTTATTATCGTCGTTTCATAAGAGAATACGTTGGGGAAATATGAAAATGTCGCCTACAATGATAAATCCCTCGAAAAGATGAAGTTTCCCGGATTATTTAGTGAATATTATGGCAAGAAAGGACGATTTAGATTTTCGCGAAATTCGCCGTCCTGCGGGCTGGGAACCTCGAACTGGATCGGAGCCGGCATACTACTCCTGCACATGGAGGATAGCTCGAAAATAATTCATCCGAATTTTCGTGCTTGTTGAAATGGCGCGTACACTCGTTTATGATTTCCCGCGGATGGATTTTCTCTTGACAAAATTGGGTATCACGTCATACTGTCAGAGGGTTGTGTATAAAACGAAAGAAATGCGAGCACCGGGCGCGTTCCCATCTCGGCCATGCTCTTTGTTACCTTTACGAAACTTATGCTCGTCGTAGTGCCCTCGATGTCAACTAGAACGACGCTTTCTGTGAGCAGGGTCTCCTCCTGGTCCTGGGAACGCTTTTCTCCGGCCATTTCCACAATCGGCTCGCCTTCCACCGTTAGATAAATAACAGATATATCACCTCAATTTGGTACCGCGCGGTGTATATCTCGAAGCGTTCTTGTAAGCCGGCGAATGAGTTCTGTTGGCCGCGCGCCGGTGTGCGTGCGAACTTGCCCCCACTGGTGCCCGGTAACCAGGTACGTAGTTATTTTACAGAGCCCTTGGCAGGGAATTCATGTACAAGAGTATTGTACAAAATGATCCAGAACTAACTGTCTAGACTCCAAGCACTATACTTAAGTATGTTTAAAATCCATAGGTACTGAGCAACATTCCAAGAGCAGCCACAATGTCGAAAATCAACGACGTTTTCGTCCAAAAGTATCAAACGTACTTCTTCAATAAGCAGTCACAGTACTACCCTTTGTCCAGAAAATATTTAACTTTGGTATACAAAAACTATTTGAATTATACACACGCGATTAGTGTGACTAATGATCGGTTATGGTATATTTCTATTATATGATATGAATTGCTTAATTGTATAACGAATGGGCTTGGATAGTAATCCTATAAAATAGGTATGGATTAACGTAGAAAATTTATTATACTACAGGGCTCTATTACTTGTGCCAGTCCTGAGGACGAACGAAAATGGCATCGTTGTGTAAGTTGCGTATATATTGAAAGAGAAATGTTGAGCATCACTGTGTACGTCGCTCGGTTGCTTTCAGCCAATGGGAAATGACACCCTGCGATTCCACATCCGCAACACGACCAACCACTCCTCCGCAAATGTTTATACCCCCAAAATTTCCTTAGAAAAGTGAAAAAAAATCAAAGAAATTTTTATAACACCTTTAAAAAATTTTGAGGTTTCATATGAATCCATTTTTTAAAACATACGATCGCTGATATACGAAAAAAGCGTGCATGAATATCGACTACTTCGCAACTCCTCTGGTATTACTCCGCCTAAAAGTAGTCCCCGGTATGATACTTTTTCTTAATTTTCTGTAAAACGGCGCGATACTTGCAAACTGTTACTAGCATATCACAATTGTTCAAAATTTACTCATGATTTCATAGTTGGGATATTTAAAGTCTATTAATTTTTAGGACATGTCGTATCTGGACATTTAAAAATTGCAACGGTTTCTCGAGCTGGTAACAGATATACAGCTGGAATATATAACCACCTGATTTTTGCAGCCTCGCCGCTTCACTTGTCAAGGCGCTACCATTTAAATTTTGACACACGCTCCTCTGTGTACACGTGTGCCGACTGTCAAAGTGACCGGCAGACTATCCGCACGTGTTAGGACATAATGAATATGCTAACTGCCAGTCATTTTTTAATATGATATATTAAATCACTACACATTGTACATGACGTGATTTAATAAAATTATTGTCCAGTGAAATAGATCGATGTATATAATTATTTATTATAAAGCGTTCTTTTATTTAATATGATAATAAAACTTCAAGTCTATGTCACAATGATATTTTACATATTTATCAAACTTATTCGCTTAACGTGTTTACTTTATACCTTTGATATGAAACATATAATAGCACACCAAATAAAAAGGAATATAAATGTAGGAAGTTTTATATGTATGATTCACAGTAAAAAAAATATATAGATCAATTTAGGGAAACGTAAATATAAATTTTCGCCGATGTAATATACGCGCCATTAATAATATGTAATAATTAAGTATATAAATATCTTCTTACTTTAACAACCGATAAAATCTCGTTACATACTCCTACAGTAGTAAATAATTTGTAAAATCATATTTCTTTCTGAAAACTCTTTTTCACTGAAGATTAAAATTTTGATACTGTCTCTATTAGCGTTTGCACGTTTGTATATTTTTAGAGTATGGCTACATATGTCACACGGCTTAAAATCCACGATTGAGATATTATTTATCAATTAAAACATTGATTCGATAAAATATCTACAAAAACAATTTTTGGAAGCTCATAATTTTACAGTATAAAATAAACCATAATGTGTATAACACTAAAGACACGTAAAGAACTATAAGTATCTTAACTTTACCTAATTAGATAAAACTTCAATAATTTTTATCTTGTACCAGTTTTTTCATTACGTCTGCACAGTATTATTTAAGTATATCATTTTTGGTATATTGGTCTACAAACAAAAGGAGTATTCACTGTACGTGTTTTTCAGCAGTCAGTAGTGTCTAAAAGAATTTTACAAACGTTGTTGAATTGTTATAGCTTAATAGAATAACGACGAACTTACAACTTAAAAATTCGTAAAGTCAGCACCTTTTTTTCAGCGTATGAAAGATACTTAAACAATTTATCCATCTTCTAATTCTTACGACTATTATATTTGTATTATTGTGTGACACTATAGTTTTTCCCAGATTGTAAATTTCAATGTTAAACGTACATGGAGAAGAATTTTCAAACCTGAAACTGATCTTAGATGACAAGTATAGAGATATTAAATCCATTTGTATGCAATTTTATATTCATAAAATGATCTTATCGCGATAATAGCATCTTATTCATTAAATTAAAAGAATGAGAATTTGTTAAGATTTAGACTAGATCACTACGTCCGTTACTATATACAAGTACACTATTCGAATTTGTCCATCCTTGTGATGCAATGGCTTAAACTTCATTTGCAATCCACAGAAAAACTAAAATTAAATATTTGTCTGTCTTCGTATTATTTAAAAATGTACATTGCCTATGTTATTCATTCAGTACCCTTTATAAATTTTTCCTTACGTCATATCATTCTGTGACTGCTGTTTTTCGGGCATATGAGTATTTAAATGGCTTCTAACGCCATGTTCACCAAAACATACTTTCCCACATTCTGGACAATGATGATTATTGCCTTCATCATGCTCTCGTTTCCGATGCTCTCGACGTTGGGTTGTAGTAGCGAATGCTTTGTCACAATGTGGGCATTTATAAGGACGCTCTCCGGTGTGTTTTCGTTGATGATGATCGCGGGATTCCTTAGTGCGAAATGTCATTTCGCAATGTTCACAACTGAACGGTTTTTCGCCAGTATGCAATAAAATATGATTATGTAAAGACGTAGACTGATTGTACTCCTTACCGCATTGAGCGCATTTATACCGTTTACCACCCTCGTGTTTATTCTTAATGTGGTTCGAGAGTACTCGTGCATTCTTATATGTGATATCACATATGTCGCAATGGTAAACAGGCTTCATTTTGCCCTCGTGAACCCTTTCACGATGAACTTTCAAAGACATTTGATGCTTGAACTTCTCGTGACAGTCTTCGCACTCAAACCATGGTTGCAATTCAGTCAATATGGGATCCTGACTCTCCACGTTGTGAGTCTCTTTCATGTGCTTTTTTAGAATCCGAAAAGTCGGAAACATCTCCATGCAAATAGCACAACTAAACACTTGTGGTAACGTCATCGTCTTGTCATTCTTCCAGTGTCTCTCCAAGTGTTCGTTCAAGTCCTGCCTTTTTCTGAATGCCTTTTTACAAATTTGGCATGGAAATCGCTTCTCTGTGATATGAGTTTTTTTGTGAGAACGTAGCGCATTATTCGTCATACATCGTTGTCCACATATTTCACAGGCGAACGGTCGTTCTCCACTATGACTTCTCATATGCTCCTTCAATCGGGCTTTGAATTGATAAGATTTTCCACAAAGCTCACAAACGTGTGGTCTTGCACCTTTATGTACGTATAAATAATGCTCGAACAAAGCTTGTTCGGCACTAAGTTCCTTTCCACAAGTACTACAAACAAATTCGTCCATGTTTTCCGAGTGGCGCATTATGTGATACTCCAAGCGATCTTTTGTTGTAAAATGTTTGTTACACATGTTGCAGTGGTACTGACGACGTGATATTACCTTAGCACCGTCGGAATCTACTTGCAAAGACAGACCAGGTCTCTCACAACTCGAACAGGTCACAGCATCGTTTATCAAATTTGGGTCTACACCCCATACTACTTCTCCACAGAGTACGCAATTCACTGATTTCATTTCTATTACCTCTTCGGCAATGACCTTTTTAAAGGCAGCACTGTCTACTGTTATAGCATTGTCATCCGTTTCAATATCTATTTCTTTTGTGCCTTTGTGACCGTATTTCACTTGGTGCCTACTTAACATTGATTGTTTGTGAAACAATTTTCCACATGTAGTACAAACGTAACGTTTCGTGCGTTTGTGCATGTACTGATAATGATCCCACAGAACATTTTCATTTGTTGATTCTCTACCGCATAGATTGCACACGCAAACATCCATTTTTCCAGATTTATGTCTTTCCATATGAAATTCGTATCTTTCTTGTAAAACAAAACGAGCTCCGCATTCTGAGCACGTTATCTTAGGTCGTGGTTTACCAACATCGGACAGTTTTACGTTACTGGAAACAACGCTTTGATTACGCTCTATGCTGTTCATCAATTTTCCACCCTTGTGACCAAATGTTTTTAAGTGATAATTCAAATTTGCTCGTTTAACAAATGTTTTCTCACAAGTTATACAGGCGAATCTCTCGCCTGTTCTATGTTGATATTGATAATGATCCCATAGTATGTTTTCACTCTTAAATCGTTTTTCACAAATTAGACATGAAAAAGTCTTGATGTTTCCAAAATTATGCCTTTCTACATGAAACTCATATCGTTCCCGTAATACATAGCGTGCTCCACATACTTCACACGTTAACTTAGTCGATTTTTTTCCATTTTCTGATTGAGCTGTATCCGTATCTGTATTAAGAGATTTTTCATCCTCTTGATCGTGAATTTGCATATGATCATCTAGCACTCCTTTCTCAAGGAACGTTTCCTCGCATAATGTACAGCTATAGTATTCAAGATCTGTTTCACAGCATTGTTGATGTTCCCATAAGCTATCCTCGGAGGATAATTCTTCTTTACACGTAGGACATTTAAAATCATCGAAACGTCCCGTCTCGTGTCGATCCACATGAAACCGATAATAATCTTCCGATGAAAATTTTAAATCACATATATCGCATTTATGCTTCATTGGCCTTTTTATGTTCTCGTCATTACTTTCCTCCAGAGTATCAAATTCAACGAATTCACCGGTAATACTAGAAACATCAAGATTCGCATCAATTCTAAAAAAAGTATTTTCTATGTTGTCAGAAACCATTTTTCTTTTTTTTGGCGACTGTACATGTTTTACATTCTCACGATCGCTATTTGCTATTCTCTTTCTGATATCTCGCAAATTAGTTCTACCCTTTTCTCGAGATCTTTTATTTGCACTGTTATTTATATTTTTTGTGTGGCTCTCTTTAGTATTTGATTTTGTAGATCTAGATATATTCTGGGTTTGCCTTGTTGTACGTCTTGTACTGACTGTATTGTTTTTATTAGGCAAGCTGGCAGATGATCTTAAATTTCTTTCTGACCTGGTATTTATTTCTTGGTGTGTACCTTTCCGCGATACAATATCCGATTTTTGTTTGTTTTTCTCTGTATTTATCTCAGATTCCTCTGTACTATCTGTTGAATTTAAAGTTATTTGAAAGGCACTATCGAAATTTTCCGATTGACCATCTTTAGAGATGATTAGATTTACTTTGCAATTGGGACATCTGTATTTATTTGTTTTGTCATGTATTTGCAATATTTTCTCAACTTCTGAATTGTCATTCATTGAAATCGCAATGGATTGATCTGTTGAAGTAGTTAGGTTTGACAATCTTTTCTCATTGTCTATACAAAGTAAAACAAAGTCCTGAATGAAGATAATTTTCTTGTAGCATGGGTTGCATATATACCGTGATAATGTTTCTTGTAGACATATCTGGAAATGATTAAGTGATTTTCAATGATATCTATAAGTAATGTTTTACAAAGTAGTAACTTCAATTAATAAAATGATTACATACGGATATTGGTAATAATTTGTTTATTGTTTCTGTAATATTTGATTCCTCAAAAATATCAATTGGGTTTTCTGTCGTCATACCACATAATCGACATAATGAATTCTTAATCTTTCGGGTCTCAACATCTGTATAAATAATATATTTTAGCTGTGGTAATACTCCATCAGACGTCTGTGTTTATATTAGAAGATATGAACCATTTTTAAGCAATTCAAGTTAAGAAAGAGGAGATGTTACCTTCGCCAGAAATTATTTCTGTTTCCGACATTTCAGATAAATCTGGTAATACAAATTCTACAGTTTCATCCTCCACATCCTTACTTTCTGAAAAATTTGTGTAACTAAATGTATCGAGCACTAAATATAAAAATAAAATTTTAAAGTACAGAGCAATTATTCTTACCAACACTAAGGCACTCTGATACGACAGAAGATTCATTTACTACTCTCCCTTTAATTAGCATCGACGCTATGTTTACATTTATCCCATTTTCCTTCAACTTCATCTGCAGATCTTTAAAAGTGTCTGTTACTGATAATGTAATATGTAAATTCTCTACCTTCACAATGAACGTTTTTGTAGAATTCATTTCGATACTAATAATTTTAATTGCATAATATTCGGTTAAAAATTATCTCAGTATACACAACATGTAAATGAGAAACATACATCCACTTTTAGGATATAATAAGTTAGTTCAAATTATTTCAGATATGCCGTACGTCTTGGTAGTACTTTGATAATTAGATTTATATTAAACAATCTTATTGTCATAATTTTATTGTCACAGATATATCATGATTTGCGATTGAATATAAGAAACGACGTTTCTATTAGATGGTGCCCAGGCTACCAAATATTGGTTAGGTTATTCTTGATTGAATACTTCGAATTGAATATTGCTTTGGCATTTGTTTCTGAAATATTTAGATAGAGGGAGTATACAACTGCATTGCAATACGCCCCCTACAGATCAATTTTCGAGTTCATTATGGTGATCATTTGAAAAGTTAGTGCAATTTAAAATAAAATTTCACAACACGTATGAATGAGAAGATCCATTGAAGACATTCTTTCAATACACTAACAATATTACCTTCGGTCCATTTTTACCATAGTTTTTAATCTTCCCGCTAATATTATTCGACTGTTTTATTTAATTTAATAGAATATTTGTGTCATGTAACGATATATCTCGAAGTTCGATTAGTCTATTCTCGTCCCGCGATTGGTAGATGAAATTTCTTTGAATTTTATCACGCGTACGATACTGCAAAAGTGTAGTTTATGATGCAGTTACAACAAAAAGTTAAGTTGATTGCTCAATTTAAATATGTACTACATTTGGTAATGCTTTATAATAGTCCTAACTGATAAGAATTCGATGATGTATATTTAACAGGTGTTTATTTTCATTGAATAACATTACACTGACATTAAATTTATTAATACTATTGACATGTAGTTATATATTTAAAATACTAAAGTTATTTGATTCTTAAATTAGATAGATTAATATAATCTGTATGTATATGGTATATAATGGAAGTGTCTTTTCAATATTAATGATACGACTGAGGAAATAGTGGTAGAGAGCCAGTCCCTGTGTTTTTCATGTCTGAAATAAAATGTGTGGCATTTCAATCCTTTCCAGAATATCTGTGGTGATTTAGGATATCTCTCATGCTCACTGTGTCTACTAGTAGTCTGACACAAAGTCCTATAAGGCTGGACCTTTTTACCAATATCTCCTCAATGATCATACTAACAATTTTATCAGACAAAAAAGCTGTACTTGATATCAGCATACATATTCATAGGCTGTTACTTATTTTATAAGAAATAGTAGCATATTTCTATGCCACATGCATATAAACTAACAAACATCCTTGTTTCAATAAATGATTCTGGTCGGTAATTCTATTTCTGATATAATTGAGTATGTGCTAATTATAGATTACATTAATGACTATTTTCAGAATTTCTTTTCATTCAATGAGACATCCAAATGTAAGATTTAAATTTCATCATCACACACTTATAAAAATGCAAGTACATATATATCACGATTCTTCGAGCTTCTTCAATTTTTCACCAAGATGCATATTTAGGTGAATACGAATCTGTTGCTGCCCGATGCATTCAACACCACAATCAGGACAGATTTGACAATCTCTCTTTTCATGTACTCGTTTACGATGTTTTGATCGATTATTAGTAGAAGAAAATGTCTCATCACAATCTTGACACTTGTAAGGTTGTTCGCCAGTATGATTCCTGCGATGCTGATCTCGCGAATCTTTCCTTCTAAACGCTATTCCGCAATACTCGCACGTGAATGGTTTCTTACCAGTATGCAGTAAGATATGATTATGCAAAGACTTTGTCTCATTAAATCCCTTGCCACATTGAGCGCATTTGTAACGTTTTTCTCCATCATGCTTGCTTTTAATATGGTTTGCTAACAGTTGTTTAATTTTAAAAGTAGCATCACATATGTCACATCGAAATATTGGATTAACTTTTCCTTGATGAATTTTCTCTCTATGAACTTTTAATGACATCTGATGCTTAAACTTCTCATTACATTGCTCGCATTTGTACCAAGGTTTCTGCTCCATTAATATTGGATCTTGACTATCAATTTCATGCGTCTCTATCATGTGACATTTTAAACTGCGAAACGTGGGAAATTTCTCAGAACAAATACGACATTTGAATGCCTGTTGTAATACTATTTTCCTGTCATACTTCCAATGCTTTTCTAAATGCTCGTTCATATTCTGCTTTTTGCTGAACGTCTTGTTACAAATCTGACAAACAAAGCGTTCATGAGCATAATGAGTTTTCTTGTGAAGTTTCAATGCATTTGCAGTCATACATCGTTGATCACATACATCGCATTTATAGGGTCGCTCTCCAGTGTGACTTCGAAGATGTTCTTTGAGACGTGCTTTTAGTTGAAAAGATTTTCCACATAGTTCACAAATGTGGGGTCTTGCACCTTTATGTACAAAGATGTAATGCTCATATAAGGCATTCTCAGCACTGAATTTCTTCCCACAACTACTGCATATATGCTTACTCATGTCCTCATTGTGTCTCATCTCATGAAATTCAAGTCTTTCCTTTCGTAGAAAATGCTTTGTGCATTTTGAACAATGATATTGTCTTCGTGATATTACTTTTGTTCCATCTGAATCAACCATTAATGAAAGATCTGATCCTTCACACATGGAGCAAGTTATAGCATCATTGATTGCATTAGGATCGAGATCTGTAACTTCTTTTCCACATAATGTACATTTTCCCGTTTGCATACCTTGTATCTGTTTAGCTATAATTTCTTTGAGTGTCGTATTGTCGATAGTTATACCATTTTCATCAGTGTCAATGTGTATCTCACTTATACCAGAATGACGATACTTGTCTTGGTGATTTTTCAATTTTGATTGTTTTGGAAATAATTTACCACAAGTCATGCAAATGTAACGTTGTGTACTTTTGTGGACATAGAAATAATGATCCCATAGTAAGTTCTCACTTGTGGATTTTCTTTGACATAATGGACAGATGAAAAGATCAATTCTGCCAAATTTATGTCTCTCCATGTGAAATTCATATTTTAATTGTGAAGTATATCGTGCCCCACAAAGAGTACATGTGATTTTAGAATTAGTTTCCTCTACATAACTTTCTAATAACTTGATGCTGATTTCATGAGCTGGCACTTCTTGGAATTGATCTAAATAGTCATGTAAATCATCTTCTGTTTTGCAAGCATTATAGTCTGACCAATCATTATTGCTACATGATGATTCTGTTGTTGTTAGTTTTTGCATAGGTTCTTGCTTTGAATTTAATGACCAATCATCTGTTTGATAAGCAATTAGATCTGTGTTCATTTCATCTGGCATATTTGCTTCCATATTAATTTTATATTTTTTCTCTTTGTTTTCATATATGAACCTACATAATTTGTAGAATTCTTTACAACACTCAATAAAATACTTTTTATATTATTACTGCAATTATTGTTTCTAGATAAGTGCAATGACAGCAAACTCCTTATACTCCGCAATGATGCAATCCATAATTAGTATAGTTGTATATTTATCATATTTTTGTCATATCTTTGCATACCCATTTTAATTTTCCATGTGTCAATCCTTATCCGTAAATGAATTATCTACAATAAACAAATCGTATTGTTAGCATGGAATTCTCGATATAATAACTTAAATCTCGTTTAGTTTAAAAACTAGGTTACATCAGAAATGATTCTTAATTGCCATAGTATTAATATATAGAATTTATGATGATTAGTACAAGAGTTGGAAACAAATTATTTTATGAAATGTTATTATATACAAAAAAATGTATACCTGATTAAAATACAATCGGTTTAAATAATAGTGTATGCAAAAACAACAGCCCCTCAGCTATCTAGTATAAGCTAACAACTGCTGACTACTGCTGCCAACTACCGGAGGCGAACAGGAATTGAAATACATTGAATGTATATCTATAGTTCATTAATATATAGATATACAATACAGATATCTCGTGATCCGGGAGCCAGTTATATGCAGACAGAAAAAAAGTATAGATAGCGTTGTCGATACAACATATTTATGAAAACGAAAAAATGCATCTAGTGTCTCGATCGTTTTCGTATTATGATTCTAAGAAATACCTTAATTTCTTTTATTCATTGAATGACTATTGTATTTCAAATATCTTACTTGTTATTATACTTATGTGAATTTGTTGCAACACTATCAATACACTCTACACGCTATATTTTGACCGCCTGAATCACGGGCTGATTTTTACAAATTCATAAATTTCAAAGTATTGAACAAAATTTCGTTTATTTTTAGCTACCCGACAACTCATGGTTTGAACTACGATCAGTACAAAAATTGTCCAAAAATGTCCCAAACTAGAAACGTCGTGAGATCCTTCGCTAATACGCGCATTACTGGTCGACAACAGGACTCCAAAATGGCGAAGTGAGTACGCTCCTTGTTATCAAATACCGGGAAAGGAAACAGGGAACTAATCATGCCGCGGTTTACATAATAATAAATGAAACACCTGCATATCAAAAATCGCAATTGACATTGCAAATTTATAAAATTATCTTAAATTTACACAATCGCATACTGTTCATACAGTAATTCCCGCACTTTGTAGTAGTCTTCAGAAAGACAACCTTCCAAAACGACCTTCCCAGCTTCATGCTAAAAGAAAGAATTACGTTAATACTCAATATTTTTTTGTTACATGGACCACGTGGAAATTACCCGTCTAACGGCAATGGTATTATTACAACACCATAAGACTCCTCCACTAAATTCCGATGGAATATTACTCTTGTTTAAGATTTGTTTGAAGTCTGATAACTTTAACTCATTTATGAAGGCTGTTTGATGTCCAGGAACCTGTAGGAATAAATATTTCACATCAATACGGCAATTCTTTTCATAACTAATTAAATTACTGTAATATATCAATTACTTCATTGAGAGGTAAGGGTTCTAATGTTAGTATTTGATCCGTTTCATTAATTTCATCTGCAGTTTCGGCTTCAGATACAGTATCCGGACAAATATGATCTCGTGCAGTCATCATAGCATCTATCCACGCTACTTCTGTATCTCCTCTTCCCTTCGAGAAATTAAGTCCACTGACTAGAGCATCTGTTAACCGGACCTGCGTATGAAAAGACCATTAGATGACTGTCAAAATTAATAAGTAAAATCAGAATATAATTTAAAAGGTACTTGATAAATGTGCGTTTCTGTCGTGGCATCCAATGTTTCCCCTCTACCTGGAATAAACACTCTGGCACCTGCAGTCCGAGCCTGTTGCGCCAGTACTTCTGTATCTTTTGGTAAGCCTCTGACCAAAACTACTCGTCGTGGTCTTAATTGGGCTAGAATTTTTTGCAGGGATTCGCCGTCTGATCTACCTTCAAAATCTATATAAGTAATTGACGCATTTACTGTAACAGTGCGAGAGACTTGAATGCATTTGGTTGGAATATCTGTTGCTATTTCTGGATGTGGTGCTGCATCCTCTTGTTTCACTTCCACATGGTCTTTATTGTCTTCTGCTTCCAGAATAGCATCTGCTATTTTATAATCTTCTGGTCTGTCAGTGAGGGTTTAGATGATTAAAAGTAAAGAAATGCGACTTCGGTTCTGGTCATAGTTATAAATCAAATAATTGGCCATGTTTTAAATAAGAGTCAATCATTTACCTAACTATTTCACCGTATTCATCTATTTTTATTTTTTCTTCGACAAAGGGAAACATGGGGTGTTGCTTTTTATTCTGCTTGAAGAAACCCGGTTTGGTTTCTTGCTTTACTAATAAGTCATGTTTTCCCCTGGTGCCTCCTACTTCTATCTCATCCTCGGATTCAGAGCTTACATCCGCTGTTTCCCTAAAAATATATATTTAAAAACTGTTTAATCAGGCTAATGCTTTCACTTTTCACATCTCTACTGAATTAAATAATTACATTTGTTCTTGTTTAATCTGCTCTTGTTTAATCTTCTCTTTCTTTTGATATTCTTCCAATTCTGCTCCTTCAAGCTTTACACGCTTTTTAATTTCTAACGTGATATTTCTATTTCCGCCCTTTTCAACTAGATCCCGGGCCAATGTTCCAGGAGAAGTTCTACTTGTTATTATAATACTGTTTTGTGGATTGCTGCACCATTGAAGGAACAGTTCTCGTGAAAAACCGCACTCCATATCAGGAGTACTAGCTAAAACAACCTAAAGTATGAATTAAATTATAATTGTACATCCTTTGTGTGAAACATAAACATATCTTCGGAGAACAAACCTTTGGACTAGGGACTTGATTTAACTCAGCCATACTGTGACAAAGTTGCAAATGCTTAAACTGAAATGGATTGTTCCTAGCTCCTTCAAAACTTCTCATCAATTTGTCGCTCATCCATTCTATTTGCGACTTGGCAAATTCAACGACATTATAGCTAACGTTATTGAGCAGTGCCAGAGAATACGCGAGTAGCCCAGACTCTTTATTGCGCCATAACTGGTCTAACATATGTGCTAACTCCAATACTCTACCAGCAGTGTCCACACCAACAAGAACATTACCTCCACCTCGCAGTGTTTGCAGAATATTTGCTATCGGAACAATAGTGGCATTTACAAGTTAATTATAAAATTAACAAATCATACTTACTCATCAATTTTTCATCTCTAGTTCTACGTCGCGCTTGCTGATAGGTGGCATTAAACGCGTCAGTTATCAACAATGAAGGCCTCTGTAACCTTTCCAATTCACAACCATTTAAGTGTCTCTCTTTTTTGTGATTAAAGTCTACTGCATATATTATATCTTCCTCTCCTATTTTAACAATTTTCCAAATGGTTCCACCTATCATGTGTCCTGCTGGGAGAGGTGTTAAGGTAACACCATAACCTTTGCCCTTCATTGAGATACTTTGATTATATTTCAGTTGCACAATTTTGTCAAACGCAGCATCAACGTCATCAAGAGTAAATAAATCAAAATCTTCCATATTGTGACGTGACTGAAATAAAAATTGGATATGGCATAAATATATTGAATAAAGGACTCCAAAAATTACAATTATCATTCATTGCTACCTGATACATGTCATACATGAACATTTGTCCCATCTTGTAAACAGGAATAGTTGCATATATAGGGCAACTTAAACCACACTTTCCTACTAAGTATGGCAGTGCACCTAAATGCAGTGGATCTGGATACGAGAGTAATACTGCATCTATTTGATTGACATGTCTAAAAAACATTTGCATATACATAATAGCTTTCATGTACAATCATCCAAAATAAAAACATTGAAATTGTTATGCAACCTTTTCAATTCTCTTATAAAATCTTGATCAAAAGTTTCATCCCAACCACAATCCAGCAATATTCGTAATTCATCAACCTGTAAAATATAGCACGGTGGGGATTCATCCATAGCTCCAGATACTGCATGAAGCTTTATGATTGAAGTCATGATGCCTCGTTAATTTGTCACCTTAAAAGAAATATAATTAAAATATTAAATATATAAATTCTTATTGGTTTGATATATAATAAACATAGTCGATTTAACGTCAGCATTAAATAAATATAGCCGTGTATCTTCTCCTGGTCTAACCTGTGTAAGGATGTTTATAGCTGGAAAAGAAAGCTGTGTCAAGATCTAACAATTGGAAATATTACTGCAGTGAATTGTACGTTCTCGAAGTAATACCAGCTTAAGCTAATTTTTACATCCTATTATACGCATCACATAAAACTATATTTCTGCATTTCGAAAGCAGTGTTCAAAGCACGTAAATGTTGAGGTTAGGCATATCTGAAGGTATTAAAGTGTCAATAGCAAACATGCTGCTATAACGTAAAATACAAGTTTCATTTAAACTATCTACTCAACACGACGGACATGACGTATTTTAACGATGTGATAACAACTTGTCTACTCTCCACCTTAAATTTATATAATCTTACCAAAGCTAAAATTATTATTAAAAACACAAAACATCATAAAATTATCAGAAATCAAGAAGTCGTTGTTATATTAAATTTATTGAGCAATCAAATTAAACTTTATAACTTCGCGCTACAAAATCCAGAAGAAACAAAACCTTCGACTAATAATGACTCAATAGTCGGAGTATACTCTCATAACTATTAATATTCAATATCATGTATTATATTATAAATATTAATGTCGTCATAACTTGAAATAAATTCGATATGCCAGAATCGTGGTATTCTCAGGTCAACGTAGCTCTAACGGTAACCAAGCGAAAACAGACTCCTACTGACTCCTACCACGGCGTGGCTATGGAGTGCGCGAGACTAAATTCAAGTTTATTTTCGCTGTTGTTTGACGGTTGCACCAGGGATAGTACGTAATTATTCAACGAGGGTGAAAATTTCGGGTGAGCGAGGGTCGAACATGTGAGAAAGTACGCTCTGAGAAACTGAATTGCGTTTAAAGTGGCGCGACATCGCATACAAATATTGGATCAGCTGATGAGTGGCAACAGACGAAGGAAGCCCATTGTTCTTATTCTTGGTTATGGCGACAAGCAGCTCCGACGGTTCTTGTGCAGCGCCTGCAGATTTTCAACTTTCCTCAGAGCTAGAAGACGTTTCGAGTCGACTGAGCGTTAACTTGTTGAAGTGTCCCCTTTGCCACAACAGCCGACGTATTTTCTACTGCAGACAGTGTATCCAAAATGGGGATTTCGTTCATTCTACTTCTGTTTACTCTGAACGGTATACATAATAAACTTATGGGGTGGGGGTTGTATTTTTCATTGTTGTGTGTTCATTGTCACACACCACTTTTATTCAATTAAAAAATCATCAATGTATTTATTCTTTAAAAAAAACATACATAAGTCTGATGCATGATGCTATTGAATTTCGTAATATTGTTATTACTTTTATTTTATTTTGTTATAACGATATTTGGAACGCAACCTTATTTTTATTATTACAGTTTTCTTTTTTCTTGTATGCTAAAGTGCAGTGAATTAAATGTTACCATTTTTGTTATTTTTTTTATGAACAGTTAAGTACGCATACTAAAAAATAATATTTATGCATCACTTAGAGTATACCTTATGTATAACATAATGGCTTATGTAAAATCTTCGCACACGATCTTTTACGCGCCGTGTGGTACGAAGAAAAAATGTTTTCAGGTTTGCGGATAAACAATTACGGTTGTTACGGTTGAAGGCTGCCAGAGCACAATTAGAAGAAAAGTGTATGAAAGCTCTTGAAAAACATAAGCAAAGGGATAAGCTGGTAATTATAAATTTGTGATTATGAACAGATGTTTATTAAATCTGCTTTCAGAACCATAATATAAATCACTTTGAGGAATTTAATTGTATAAAATGCCAAACTTAGCATTTTATGTTTATTCCAGATATGTGATATAAATACATGTAAAGAGCGAGTACGACTTCTTCAGTCGCTAGTCAATGAGACAAGGCAAAGTATAAACAGAGGTATGTATCCTGTATAATTATACAGAAAATTAGATTCACTTATATTTGCTAAACAGCTACTTTATATTCTCAGGTAATCAACGGCTGAACATTTTGAAAGATGTCAACTCTCAGCTGGCCCTAAGACTGCCTAGACACGAGGAACGGGTAGAGAAACTGCACCGCTTTGTTGCTGGGCTAAGAGTTAAGCAGGAGAAACAAAAAGAAGCTGTTGACAGAAAGAGACAGCAGCTTAAGAAAGTTATCAGAACTGCAGCGAAGCAGTTAATCCAATATATATTTCCATTGACTCAAGTTCAGCCTAATAGGAGGTTTGTTTATCGCATATCTATAATGCATACATATTTTTATTAACATTATTCCTTTGTTCTAAAGTTTATGTAACAGCGAAGATGAGAGCACGAGTGTGGATGTAGTGACTTGTGCACTGGCTGATGCTTCAGGTACTTCTTACGTAAGAGGAAGATGGATTAATGATACAGAAAATAGTTTGGAAATGCAACACCGGATCGTAGCTCCGACTTTGCCTGGAACTGGTGACTACAGTGCTTACTCCCTCTGGGGTAAATAATTTGCATTATTAATTCCGTTCTTTTCGCTTATGGTTATTTGTATTGACCAGTATCCACGTCTTCCTTACAATAAAATTTTTAGTGGCAGCAAATAAGGATGGTGTACCTGGTGGAAACAAAGAAGATGCGATGCACAATCCGGCGTACAACATTAGTGCTGCTTTAACATATGCAACACAATTGGTTAATATTATTGCATATTACGTTAATATCAGACTTCCCTACAAGCTCCCATACGGGTAAGTAAATGGGGATATATAAATGTTCTCTTACATACCTGAAGGAAGTAAACTATCTAAATGCATGTGCAATAGTCGAGCACAGTTTGCCATTTGTTAAATATCATGATAACGTTTCAGTGAATTCTGTGGAAGTGAAATGTCAGATCAGAAGTTTGCTAAGAAAGTTGCAAGGCTCAATAGTAATGTGCTACACCTATGTTTTACACAAAACACTGATATCGCAGTTTTGCATCCCATGCACACATTGCAAAACCTAATGCATTTGCTCAACACCGAAATCAGCGATCTCGGAAGGTAATAATATTCTTAATACTTACTATACTTTGACAATCTTACATAATTATCTAGTAAATATTAATAATCATGGCTTGTCTTTTCCAACATGCATAGGATTGGTCCAATGGAGGTGGATCCTAGTATAGTCGCCCAATTACATGGTCAACTCATTCCTGATCTTGAAAACAGTGACGATTCTGCTTCTGACGAGGAGGAGGACGCCATCAATTGGGGATGGGAAGCTGTAAGTTGTTAAAGTTTTTATTAAGCCGCCAGAAGTCTTGAGTGTCACTTTAAAAGTTGTGTTCCAGGTGCCAAATGTTGCCTGTCCCGAAATGGCTCTTCCCATACCAGGCTCTATGACTAGCCAACAATCATCGAGTATGCAGGTGAACCAAAGTGTCGCGGGTGGTTTAGTAACGAGTGCGGCAGCTAGTATTGTTTCCATTTGGCGGGGTTGGACGACCAACAAATAGATTATTATAATTTGGGGTTCTTTTATCGTGTCCTATTCTTTACGATCCTTCATCGAGAAGCATACGCAATAATTCAGTATTTGAAGATTGTCGGATACGTTAGAAGGAATTAAATTGGCGCTGTTATTTTGTCATTTTTGCGAACATTTTTATATACAGCTGATAACCAAATCAGTTTGTATAAATCAGGAGAGAATGCGTGTATAAATAATGTTGTCATTTCACATTTTTTTGTTTTACCTGATGGAGAGAATGTGAGAGAGGATCCATAAAATCGTATGGCTAGTGAACGATAAACTATAAATTTAATGTGAAAATATACTCGCTGGCTAGAGTAATGCCGATGTGTCCTCTTCTTTTTATTTAAATACTTTTTTGTGATACGAGTCAGCATTACTTTAGTATGACGGCGAAGAATACCAACATTACGGTTGTCAACAATTTCGTATATTGAATAATCCATACCTTTGAGGTACACTAGACAAATTCTATAGATAGCAGAGTCTTTTTATTATAAACGTGAATGAATACCATTACACGAAGGATATTTAGTTTATACTTCCATTCACATTTCCGTCAGTTATTATATCTCCGTAACGATTAGTGGTACTAAGTTATATTTTTATGAGTCTATCGTTATACCTTGTTTCTAAACCTGACAATTCATTTGGCCGATAAGTTATCAGATAAACTTATTTAACGCTTCATATTTTGTATGATTTTGCAATCGCGTTAAATATGAGATTTCTCGTAAAATGAACGTTTCGAAATGATTGCACGATTCCAAGTTGATTCCGTGAAATACTTCTTGAAACGTCATATATAATTTTGCAGTGATATATATATAACACTCATTGATTTTGCTCGGTACATTGACTTTTACAACTTTCATTTCCGTTCTCTTCATACAACGTGCAATCAAATAAATCAAGAATGAACTTGAATGAACTTGCTACTTAAAGACTACTAAGTAAACTTGTCTACTTATTTTATATGCTAAGTCCTTGCTGCTTTGATTATCCTTAGCAATATAATACAAGTGATTTTGTGATTCTTGTGTCTTATTACGCATATTGAGCTTCGTGCATATTTTTTTACGATCACGTCATTGAGAAGTAAGAAATCGGCAAAAGACGTTTACTCTTTGACAATATAAATGAAGATAAAAAGTTGACGAAAATTTTGTATTACATTGAATATTTTTGGTCTCATTAGGTTATTATATGATACCATAAGATTATAAGACAGTTTATGAATATCTTGTATTCGCGTATTTACGATGGCTCGATATATTTAAAAGTGACGTAAAATAAACATTTCATATCTTAAGTTATAACGTTATCATTTGAGTACGACCACGAGAAGAGTAAAAGAATAATTATAACTTTTTAGAAGTAATGACAAATCAATATTGTAAATAGTTATGACTGCATTCACAACATTGCATATATACGTGGGAGGTAGTTGACTGATTAAACAATTTTTACAATGAAAACTGCGAGAATAACAATTCAAGTTCAGATTATTTTCTTATAGTTAGATAAATTGCGTTGTTTAATTTTAAAAACGCCGAAAAAATAAATAGAGAATAAATATTGTGCACTAATTATGACAAAGATGAGAAAAGAAAAAGAATATTGCATTGTTAATCAAGTTTTTCATACAATCAACAAATCAAATTGTCACGCGAGTAACAAAACGAGAAAACGAATCTATAAAAGAAATATAATATAATCAATTCAAAGTTACGCGGTTCTTGGGCGTAATTTAATTGATATATAGTTAAACTCCGCAGTACGAATTCTAGAGTCGATATTTATTGAATGGACACATGTATATATAGTGAAATGTGATAACAAGTTTCTTCAACGATTAAAAATAATCTTTATGTACATCGTGAGAAGTAACACTATATGCTAGACTAGTAACTATAGAGCAACGGCTCCGTGAGAGTTAGACATATATTTAAAAAACTATGTCCCAGTGGGAAAGTTTTCCGATGTCGCAATTCTTCTGCATTACAGAAACACCAATTGTGGTCTCGCTCTAGTTGTATCATTTCGTATAATAGTATTGATAGATTGTTTACTTCTTTTAAAAAAATCACTTCTATTTATGCATCAGCACAAAATTGTACGCACTGTACAATACGACAAGCATACTGTAATTTTTGTTTATAATGTTGAGCAACACTTTACCTTATACTGGGTATTGCTTGACACATTACGAATAATTGTCACGAACCCTGTAAATAAGTTCAAATGAAAGATTTTGGAGAAATATCTTAGTGACGTAGAAAGCCTATGATAACGAAGAATTGATGTGGTATATAGGCTAAAGCCGTTTTATAAATTGCAATGTTAACGTTGCTATAAAATGGCTATGTTTTATCTGAACAGACAAAGTTTCAATGTGATATTTCAGACAAATTAGAATATGTTTTTTTATTGTAAGTTATTACGGGTTGTAATAAAATATATTCAACGAGATTTGCCGAATTTTTTTATTAATACTTTTATCGATAAGTAAATAGTGAGATATTATTTTTCACAAAAAGGAAAATTATCGACTAACTCGATCTGTCAATTTTCAAAGATTTCTGGCATCATAAGATGAAGGGATATTGTATGATATACATTCCTATGAATAACCAATTAATAATTTATTTAATAATATCAAGAAATCTTCAGTTCAGCATTGTGGTGTATAGTGAAACATCATATCCTCCTTACAAGTACTTGTTAAGTACGATGTTAGCCAAATTTACTAAGTAAAGCTATATTAGCCATGTTAGTGTATATATTTTCATTTAAACGCCTCTGAATATAAATAGTTGTCTGAATATTTAAATGTGAACTAGGATTCTACGACATTGATGATTAATAATATGATAACGACTTTTTAATAGAACAATGCGAAATACAATTGCAAATAATGTGTAAAGTCTGCACTCGAAGGGAAATACAAAAAGGATAATGTCAATGCACACTGCGAAAGTGTACTAAATACTAAAAATATATTAAACCTGAAACTATTTATCGAAGAGACGTTCAAAAGCTCAGAAATCAATGTACCTGGACACAATTAAAAGAAAATGAAACATTTTAATGTAGGACCGTGGGAGATATCTGCTAAGTATCATGTTAAATGCAAACAATTTATTATTGAAAATTCAATGCTATTATTGTATCAACACAAGGACATTACAGGCGTTCTTCATCCTAAATATTAAACTACGCATTTCGAATTATAATGATACTTCTTACACTTATATAGTAATATCAAGTCAAAGTACATTGATTTGTATAATGATTAATTTTATAGTATGAAACCTAATTTTATATAGCCAAAGGTAAGACAACCGACATTTCGTGGTATCATCTAAGACAAGTGAGCAGCCGCTTTAAAATGAATTTACGGGATCTTGTATTTCAAGGATCTACATATACAAACCGACTTAGTATGCATAAATGTAAATTAAAAGGTAAATAAACTTAGTAGTGACCATATTATTATTTTTGAATTCACTAATTCGGTATCGATTTGTATTTGATAGGACATAGAGTACATTTTCCGCTATAACTGAAGGGCTACACGTTACAATATAACATTACTTATGTGATAAATCATAATAATCGAAAAAGAATATTAAAGTAAGTTAAAGACAATGATTCCTCTCTCTTTCTCTCCCATTAAAACATTCAAATATAATAAAACCTTCCTTTTAATCAATATTGGTACTATAAAATCCAAGTAACAAGACGTTTCGGCATTAAACAACGAAAAAACTGCAATTCTCGATACAGATGCATTTTACCAAATTTATTTCTGCCCCACAGTGTTGTTATAAGACTGAAATTTATTATATTATACGCAAGACCGAATCCGACATTACTTTGCAAAATTGTCTGAGTCTCTCGTGCTTCCGAAGAGGTCATAGCACTGTGATTGTTAAGCACAGCTGAAATACTATGAAATAACTATTGATCTACGATGGTACAGCTATTGAGAATTTCAAGCATTTCCCTGTATATTATGGATATAGGAATATGATAATAAGAGTCATTATGCTCTCCAGGTAAGGTCACTTGCTGTCAATATAACGTTTTCTGTTAACTAAGGTATTACATAGCGACTAATCCATGGTATTTTTGGTAGAATCCAAAACGCCATTGCGATCAGTTATCGTTGCAGGTACCATAGGTTCTTAAAAAGTCTAGGAAGGTGGTCTAAAAAAATATACAACCTCGTTTATATAGTTTCGATCATATACTCAGAGTAAAAACTTATAAAAGAATATTTCAATAATTCTAACAGTGGGACCGAGTAGGGTTCCGTCTCACCCTTGGCTACAGGTAAAATGCTTTATACAATAAACTCTTAAAACCAAAGTGTTGTCAGTTGTACAAGTATGATGCAAGGTATTCGTTTGGTATTGACTAATGTGTGCTCGTGTCGTTACTTAAATATCATTCTGTACAGTCGCTGTTTCATGCAGCACCCCATTTTAGCTGTTGACGATGAGGTCTCACTTTTGCCACTCTCAGATCGGCCAGTCTATCGCATACCACATGTATAAAACTGTATACATATCGCATACACTAACTGGACTTTGACTCCTGGAAACATATCATCACACAGTATTTTAATTTTTGCATTTAAAGGATGCTTTTATGCAAAGGAACGGGGACAATATTTTAGAATTCGATTTAGTTTTTGCTGTTTATCATTCCTTTTTTCTCTATTGGTAAAGCAGAATTTCGTGTACACTTCCGGCAAAGGGAACCTCTGTATAGAAAGTGGCAGAGCGTGTGCAGTATGAACTTTCAAAAATTATATTAACAAGTAGAAGCAGAGAGGGCAGCTTATAAGTAATACATATTTTGCTAATGGGAATGGAATCTACAGAACGACGTCCTGTAAGAAATTTTGTAAAAACGAATAACTAATGCAAAACCTTTACAGACACTTCACATACGTGTATTGCGAAATAATTTTATTTGCGCGTCTTACGAATTATTGGACCATCTTGAACAATTTATACCACAGTGAAATGGTACTGCTAGCAATTATTTTTCATTTATTTACACATTATATAAATTTTGGCACAAGGACACAAGTACTGAATTGATTTCTAGACGATATTCGACAAACGCGTCAGGAATTCGCAACATCCCTGAAAATTTTAACACAAAATCCACCATAAATTATGTACTGTAAAGCATGTATTTTATTTATGATATATACAGTCCATTATCTGACGTTTATAAATCATTTCATCCGGTTATTCGTTAGTGTTACAACAAGCAATGTGCCGTCCATAAATCTTTGTTAAGTTACTGTATTTTCGAGCTTTGCATCTATTGTTAGTATCATCTTCTAATTCATTTACAAATAATCACATTTCTAAAACAATATCACCTTACAAGATTATCGCATAGTCTTCTATCACAGACTATGCAACAATTATTAGCCAATTATTGTACTATAAGCCAAATTTCATATTGTGTTAATCTACGTTAAACTACTAATCTACAGAGAAAAAAGAAATTCATTATGACACGCCAAGCGGCAGCACAAACTTTATTAATCGTTGAAAGCTAATAAAAACATTGATATAAAATGTCAATGCAACTTAAAGTCCGTGTACAGGATATATTAACGGCGCTTGAGTATTAAAGTGAAAAGTCATGTAAAAGTTGGCACAATAAAATATTACATCGGTTGCTTCACTTATTCTCTCTCTCTCTCACTCTCTCTCTCTCACCATATACTAAACAGAGCTACGCTAAAGCATTCCTCTTCTATATTCTTTAATAGTAATTCGGCGGTTTCACGGAGAGATAACCAAATATCTCGATGCACTTAGGAACAATGTCGTGTATCGTAGAACCATTTCGAGAGCTGTTCCGAAAGAAAGCACAGGCGACCATACAAAATTGAGGCTCTTCCCATCGCAATCACCATCCTATGCAGTAAATCATCCGGTCTTCGAGAGCTTGATTTTCGTTAAGTTTCATGCATTTGCGTAAAACGAATTTAAATGGTGTATTTGGAGCACAAGTGAAAAGGCTGTTTGGCCTTTGACGAAGATGGCATTTAACATGTCTGATGGACGTTGCAATTGGTAGTCCTGATACATATGTAATCGAGCAATTGAAGTAATACAGAAGGCAAGTACGTTATGCACATAAAAATAATTGGAGAAGAAAAATTGGACGTTGCCAATGAGATTATTATTTTGAGAAATAATATGAACAGTTGTTGCAACGTATGCTTGCACAGAGAGCACGAGCGACAGGTCTGATGCGAATAATAAATATCACTAAAGCATTATTAAATTTCTTTAACTCGTCAAGGACCAGACATATTTGATTAACACAAAAGACAAACGCGTTCCGATGAAATACGATTTTAATTTTGTATATTATATACAACACATAGGTAAATAGCAATGTGTAAGTAATTTCATAAGTAAATAGTAACGCACACAAAATATTCGTGATATTATGCTGAATTCAAGTTATTTCTAGAAATTCAACTGCTGTAGTCGTACATGGGGATCATGAGATCTTAACTCTATTATTCGTTTCATCTCCGATTTAAACGTCAGTGACAACGGTTGTATTTACATGAAAGATATTCGCAAATGCGGTATACAGCTGATATCGGATGGTGAAGTTTTGGCAATATTATTTCTAAGTTTTCAAATATGTCTCCACCTTGGGAAAGATCAGTGATCGTGATCGAGCGAACTTCAAGTCATTGAGGATAGTTAAGACCGCACAATTCTCAGGTACAGAAATTAAGTAATGTTCTTGCCACTTTAAAGCTTCAAGAGTCTGAAACTGTTTTGCTGTTTGGTTGCAGTTTGTAAATGGGCGCAGAACGCTGGAAAAATTAATCTGTATAATTTTAATACAGATAAATTTACAACGTGAACGTGGTCAGTATCGTTTTGGTTTCTTTTATTCTTGTCGATTAGTGAAAAATAAACTTTGCAACTACGACATCTTGCGGACAAATGACGAACACCACGTGATAATACGCAAGACTATCTGAGACATATAATTTCTTCAAATCGATGTATCGACTCCGAATTTGCAAACTACCGTTTCTTCGACGTCAAACAGCGAAGAGTGATCGCGTTAGCGTAAAGAAAAGACTTGTTGAAGGATTAATAATTGTTATTGAGTTCATCTAAAGGCGGGCTCATCTTGTCGGGAAGAAAGGAGGGACACAGGGTCTGGTTGGGAAGGATCTGAAATATAGGTGGAAGAATTAAACGAGTACGATCATAGTATGATCGACACATTAATGATTCAGAACTCAAAAGTACAAGATTTCGTGTTCGAAATTAATCATAAGCAAAGAGAAAAAAAAATACAAAGCTTAGTAAAAGTTATTTATACAAGTAACGAATAAATGCTTAGTTTCACGTATACGATACTCGTCGATCATTGATCTATCATTGAAATTTTTTCAAGGGACTATTTCTTTCGTATATCCCTGTATCGTCATACTGTTATCGATGAAAGGTTGGTCGTTCGTTTAAAAACTGACGTCGGTGAATGCGACGAGAGACAAATTTCTACGATTCTACTTATCCCTGCAATTGTTTTGTTTCATACTTATAAACGTGATCCATTTCGGTCGCGTATCAGTTTCAAGGATTTAGGTGGGGCGAATAATAAAAGAAAAGAAAAGAGTAACTGAGTGATAGGAATTAATTCAAGGTATAAAATCAACTATGGAACATTTTTTAGACATCGTATGTGTATAACACGAGTTTACTTCTAGCAATAACAGTAGTCCTATTCTGAAGGTACAATGTCTTTCCACATTCCCCATGTACTTACTTCCGCGTGATACGTAAAGTTAAAAGTTCGTATATTTGCATTGGTGAACTTTTATATGGCAATTAAATCTCCATTCGACGATCCTACTTCGGCAAGAGTTCGAACTGATATTGATACAGAATAGAACCATGCATGAAGCAAATAATATATGTACGATAATAGAACAATAGTGGATTTGTTGAAAAGGAAAAATACTGCATGTCGCAAAGCTCGTAATTAAGTGTATACAGTTTAATTTTACAGCACAATCCATTCAATGTGTAGCGTGTAAAATATGTTAAGCAGGCACACAGTGAGAGAGATTCGACAGAAAATCAATTTTCAAGATCCCTCACTTTTTATTTTCGTATTTTTTATTATAACACAAATTGATTATCAGGCATGGTGCAACATGCAGTAAAGCAGATGCCACCGTGCTGCGATATCCTACAAGTAATTTTCGCTCTTTTCTTTTCTTTCCATAATTGAGATATATACAGTCAATAATTTGATCCTCCCCCAAGCATTGCATACGAAACCTTCCTTAGTTTAACATATAAACAAACGTTTAAAATGGCAATTTCTCTTTTTCCCCCGTCATCCCACTATTGCTCTAAGTCGGCCATCGGATGTTCCTACTATGATCTGGGAATAATTTTTAGCAACAAATTTGTGTTTGAAAAACAACATGTATTTTAATAAAACTGGCTTGCCTTTTTCCCATACAGGTCGAGTTAGTTACATTTGTGATGAATATACGAAGGCATCATAGTTGACATGAAATTCATTACTAAAAATATTAATATTCCCTATTATTCCCAAACGATAGCGAATTCCCAACTCTTGCTACTATTAATACATTATTTTACAACCAGGGAACGATAATATACTTTGGTATATATGGGCTACACTGTTAAGTCTGAAGGATGGCCTTGACACGTAGTTTCTATAATTTTGAATTGGTGTTATGGGATGGACGGACGCAGAAAGGACACAAACTATTGGGCTACAGAGAGAAATCAGTGGATAAAGGAAAGAATGATATGCATTGATCAATGAACCATGGATATTACATAACCATGATTATTGTGCTGGTGATTAGTGTGCTACAATTTCGACTGTCGCTGCCTTCTCTTACTGTTGTACCAATTCTGCACAAATGTAATAGAAATTTTTAGTCGTAAAAACAAAAAGGACAATTATATTTGACAATAATAATGTCAATGAAAATAATGACTGTGGATGCTGATGTTCATTTGCAGAGACCAAAGGACTCGCGAGTCCACGCACTTGAATGTTTTAAAGACTTTCATATGTCGTGCTATTAACAGAAGAAGTGTAACTTTCTTAATTTTTTTTTATAACGAGTTTGTATAACATCGGTATGAGCGAAGAGAAGAAAACGAAACTAAAATCAAGGCCTCCGTCACTTCTACAAATCTACTGATAGATTTTCAAAATCACATAAACAAAATATTAGTACAGACATCCATTGACACAGCATCTATGTATATGTACAGGACTGCATTGTCTAAAGTTAAGTGGTCAATTTCTCTAACTCTGCTCTGACTGAGATATCAAAGTATATATATGCTACGAGGATGATAAATGTATAGTTCTGTAACTGATCTTTGTAGAGCTCGATAAATTGACCAATCGCGAGTAAATATTCTGAGCGCCAGTCCCCTAGAACTACAAAAATATATAATTATTGTATCGTAATATTACGCATTTCTGTCAACACGGCAGAGGGTGCTATGGAAATATTCTACTAGGTCGTTCATTATTTTAATGAAAATCTAGACCACACAATACACTTGGATAATTCTGTCAACGTATAGCATGACAATAACAGTTATAACATAAGAAATGAATCGTTGAAACATTATGGCTCTTAAATTTTCTTTTAACCTTATAATTTTTCCGATAAGTACATACAAACTTCTACGTAGTCCAGATATAAACAGTTCGAACTTAAATTATCGTTTGACAAACACGTCTGAATTACATCAGCACATATAACATATAATTACAACGTATAAACAAATGGATTTTCAAATGCAAATCGCTATCCTTCACCAAGCTTCTACGTACAACTTATAAAACAAACTCCAAAGGTGTTAACAAGTGTATATCAAAATGTAGACTTTTTTTTTATTATCATGCTGTCATGTCATCTAGATTTGCACTGAATGTACATTTTGGATTTTCAATCGTTAGTACAATATCTCATAACCCTCCGCATAATAACCGTAATATAATTTTAATTTTGTTTACTCCTTGCATGTAGAGGAAATTTACAAAATCCAACAATAGATAGCAATAATTAGTAAAATCAGCAATCTCGGTATTATTCATGATTCACTGCAAGATCAGCTGTCTGACTTTTGTGTGGAGAGTGTTCTGTGACCTATAGTAAATACATCTCTTAGCAATAAATTTCTTACACGTTCTCTGTTCACGCCCTTAGGATCAATCTTTTCTATACATCATCATGTCAAAGCGCTGAGAAGATCTATCTTTTCGTTTATTTCCATATAAGAACGTAACATAACTCGTCTTCGAACCAAATTTTTGTTTGTATTATTAATACCCTTTGCAATTGATACCACGCTTATACTGCCGTCAAAGTGTAAATTCATCATGGCATAGTAGTATCGGAATGGACAGTATCAAGTAGAGAATGAAAACCAATAATAAAATGAACATACACATTGTATTTTCCCAAAAGAATGATCAACCCTCGTCTAGTATATAACGATAAATGCAATTAGTTGCGCCTTAACAATTCTCATCCTTTCAAATTTGACGTATACAGTATCATAAAAAAAAAAACTAAAAAAAAATGGTTCCAATCTCAACATAATAAAGATGGCTGCTGTTTCATTCCTACCGTAGATACAGAGAATTGGCCAGACGCGACACGATGGAAAATGTCGATATCTTTACTTAACATAACGGCTACAAGTTTTCAATGAATTTACGAACAATACATTATTGGATGTCGCGCAATCTCATATGCTAATTGCATTGAACACCCCTAATGTCATAATCCAATGTAAAACTTTTTCGCAATTCCGAGCATCTCGCTTGGCAGAAATGATTTTACATAAAACTGGCCCGTTCGTGGTTTCACGTTACGCTCGTTCGATCATTCGAAAAAAAATGTATAAGTGTACGATATCGTAAGTCAGTTGTAAAATATTCTTTCGTTTCGATTAAATTCTGTATTGATGACTGTGAAACGGGAAATAGGGATGATGGCGATGGGGTGTAGTTGTACATTTGATGTGATTTAGAATAAGATCAAGAGGGGGTGTAGTTAGTATGGAGGAAAATCGTATCCAAGACTTACACTATCCGCTCTGCTGGGACAAACTTCTCGAAACACCTGTGCGATGAATGGTTGCCTGTAATAAAAGGATAAGCATTATTAAATACAAGTGAATAAAATCGTATGCGCCTCTTCTGTGTATAATCGTAACAATTTCACATAGTAAAGGTCATTACAATGATCACTCGGTTATATACCGAAATAAAGTATTCTAATCTTGTCAATCCCTTGGGCCTGGATGCGCTTTCAGACCCAAGTGACCAAGGTTAAGTGCAGCTCAATTGTATCACTGTGAGAGTATCTAATTATGTACATTGGAATAAAGCCAAATTGGTAACAGACTGTTGACTCTTTGTGTTCAGCAGCACCTCACCGTGTTAACCTTAGTATGATTTCATTACATAAGCAATCAAGAGGTTTGGCTAGCGGTAAGGAGTTTAGTGCGTAGTCAAGGAAGCCAGTCTCAGTGAATAAATAGTAGCGCGTAGCTGGTTAGATAGTTTAGCTCATGGTATTTGACTCGACATCACGAGTAGCTGCGCAGATAAGGGAAACGTTGAGAAGTCGACAGGTCGACTTAAATAAAATCTTCTGTGAGGAAGCATTTCGTCTTCGACTGGTAGCTGAGCACGCATCGAGATCATAGAAAACGGTATAAAATTTCCTTACAAGTTTTTCATTTACTGATCGCTTCGCGTGTCGCTATGTCATATCATTCCTTACGTGAGACCAATGAGGAAAACTTGTAAAATTAACTCACTTGGCAGGAAGACCACCGCCCGGGGGCAAGTTCGGCAACTCTTGAGTCATAAGGAGCTGGAGCAGCTGCAGAAAGTCAAAGCCGTTCGTGCCCTCCTGCTGCGCTACTATTTCTGTTGGCATAACAATATAAGAATTAATATCGAGTATCACGACTGTCTACGCAGGACTAAAGTAAGATCAGCATTTTTCAATTAGTGTAAGTTAATAGCAATATACATATAGCGCGGCTAAGATATTTAAAAAATGCATACATGTTTTCATCATCACGATGGGATAGCTTAAATGATATGAAATGATCTATATATAGTATCTCGTGTATATACCATTTTGATATTTACAAAAATGTGTACGTATGTGTATGCGCGTGACGCGTGCGCGAAATGCTTGCAAAAGTGTATTTGAAAATTCTAGTATCGACGGGGATCTCGTTCCTCGAGTTTCTCACCATATAACGTTATCAGTGATTTTGAAAGATTGAGATAAATCTTTACGGTGTTATCGGCATATGTAACGTCGCATGTCTTACTTGTCCTCGTATAAAAATTTACCTCGGTTCTTGCGCAATTCAATTTATAATACATTACTGCACGTAATAAAATATAAAATAATTATCCCTATGACAGCTCGCTGTATGTTGCGTTATAGTAAGAGACATTTGATCTGACAGAAACATTGGGCGCAAGACTTATCGATTATTATTAGCTAAAAAGATGCGACTGACAGATACGGATTAATAAATAAAAATTATGAAAAACATGCAACTACTTAGGACTGGAATATAATAACTGCCACAGTACATTTCTTATGGAAACAGTGGTAAGAGTACTCCGGTCTTAAGTAGATACATCGCTGTTACATCTCGATAAAGGCGCTGCTTAATCTGTCCACCTCTGGAATTGTTTTTATCAATTGTCCATGTGTCTCTTTTATCCATCTTTCTTCCTGCATTTGTTCTCGCTATTTGAATAACGGCAAGTGCAATGTTCCTCCATAAGAAATGCATTGCCGTTAAACGGAAGTAATAAGAATCGTAAACGACAAGAAAATTTCTATTGCGTTATAAGTAAGTTGGCACCTACCTGTGTCATCTTCTAAACTATTCTTATACTCACGAAATTATACATTTATCTATTCGAGTGTGTTACTGCGATTTGCATAGATTTTTCATTCTAGCTCTTTAACAACTCCAAGGGTGGAACGAGTTTTCGTATTGAGACGTTTCGTCTACGCACAGTCACTTAATTTCAAAATCCACGTGATAAGATAACGTACTAGTATATAATGACTTCTATCGCCTCATTTACTTACAGAAATATCGTGACAGTAGAGAAACGTCCGTTATCGTATATCGCCCAATGTACAGAGATCAAAAACTTTATTCGAAATACTCATTGTCAGCTGAACAATTCACTGTTGACTTTATTTTTGTACGCATGTAAGGAAGAGATGGACGCAGTGTGACGTCGAGAACAGTAATATGCGATTTTATGACTATGAAACATTGACAAGCGCTTGTATTATCAATCGTAAATTGTACGTACGGATTAATTACTTTTTTTGAATGCATTGATACAGATAACATTTCAAATATTTCTTAATACGATTTGAACGAATGATTCTTTTTTTAAGTGTCACACCCTGTCCATTTGTCCCCTATTAAGCTTTTCTCTTAACTGTATCTTATTGTTACCTTAACCGTTAAACAATACTATTGACAGCTATAGACGCAATGTATTCGTAAGATTCCTTCATATGCGACACTTGCTCGGTAGCAAGTCGATGTTACAGTGAAATATAATGATTATGAATGCATACTTAATCAGTATCTTTTTCCAAGTACTGTTTTCACTGAGAACTATGATTTGACTAAAGTGCAATTGACGAATTGCGAGTCAACTGTGTCTTTGTACAATAAATGAAATTGTATAATGATAAATATGTTTCTTGAATATTTTACTTAATCACTTATTTCACCTTAAGCCGATAACTTAGACATATATTTTTCATGTCTAGATGCTAGACGTATGATATTCCTTTCAAGTAAGCTTTGGCAGGCAGTCGGGAGTGAAGAAGAAAACTCTCCTAGTGACCCACGAGAATAAACTGTGGAACGTATCTGCACTAGTTTAAGTTTTATACTGCAAGTATCACCGATGAAAATAAAGTATAGATGGCGCGCGAAAAAAAAAAAACAATCCTTTTACGTAAAGACATAAGAATCGTGTATGCAAAGGATCATTGTACTTGATTTATGTGCTTTTTTTGTAATTTTTGTATAAATATAAACCAGCGTAAGATAGGGCCACAGATAAGGAGTGTATATCTTCTCATATTTTTTAAACAAGTAATACGATCACGCGAGTACAGTGGATGAGCTCTTATGAACAAGTGACGATGTCAATTCAACGATCTGAATTATTCTTCGAAGATAACAATAAGCTAATACACACTCTCGTATACCTCGTAGAAAAGTACATTTGCTTTTTTTTACACCAACCTACGAAGTAAGAACTTTTCCAGAGATTATCTTTCAAATTACTTCTTTGGCTTGCATCGATACTGCTCGAAACGTCATGTTTGTCTTCTATAAATAGATTCATTGATTTACCACGTTTTCATTATCATTGGAATCCACGAAGACCATGAACATTTAATACGTATAAAGATATTTCAATATATACTTCAATCTATCATCTATCAAACTTATAACTGTCGTATATGATTTGATACAGAATAACTACAATGCTCTAATAAGGAATGACATTAAATATTGTTTACGAGCATATATCAAGATGTAAATAAACGTTGAATGTGTAATTTGAAAATACATCATTATTCTGACACGATTGAACAAAATATGCTGATTACTGGGATATTTCGCCGAGTAATGATTGATTGTGGAAATAGAGCAAGTGGTGCTCAGTATTCGATCAAAAGTATTTACTATCTTTAACTGTGCTGCTGTACGGTAATACTCCTATTTTTCTATGCCTAAAGTCTCATTGCACCAGCCATACAAATGATCCATTAACAATAAAGTGAAAATAAAAATAATTTTTTGGACTTGCCAAAATAAGATTTTACCATCTTTAAATAAGGCAACAAATAACGATATCACTAGAATACTATTCACGACTTTACAAACTTCATTGGTGCTTGGTTTGAAGGCAGTAATATATTATCTAAACACTTATAACTCGTCACAGAAAAACGAAAAAAAGAAAAAGTATTATACAACATCAAAAATTGAAACACCTGTACACATGGTAACCGTTAATTAATTCACAACAATACAAATAAACTATTGAAACAAGTGATCACCTTCCATCTATAAGGTCTAATAATTTTAAATGTCATATTAACAGCATAATATCGTAAAGATAACTAACCGTTAGTGGGATATATTATAGGCAGTTATATTGTTCCCAAGGAAAGATTATATTGGATTTCTTAAAAAAAAAAACTACCAGAAGCATAGCGCAGTTATACAAGTAATTTGCACCATGTTTGTCAAAGAGGAAGGGACAAAGTCTCATATCGTGTCATACGCGAAACCGGCTAGACACATAATTGCTATTCCTTGTAGTTATACTAGCTGCGTGTCGCGTGGTCTGTCAACGGTAACCATTAACCCGCTCTAGCTATCTATGTTGGGCTATTAATAATATTTTCATGGCGAGGATAGGCACTGTCTAAGGCAAGAATTTCATTTGCAAGATTCACGTAGTACACAAAACGAGCTGCATCGACCGAGGACGTGCTTGAGATTCAGTAGGACAAGTCATGTTAGTGACTGCTGACATAAAGTGAAGAGTTAAAAAGGTTCTGTTTTCAAGTAACATAATGGGTGTTTATCAATCATTCATAAACACGAATTGACTACCCAATATCCCACTGGGTATTGCGCATTTAACACAGTCCAGTGACAGAACAATATAAAATTTCGGTTTTCACTGTTCAACCATGAGAAAGTTATTAAACGCACTATCTGCGTTAAGTACACTAAGGTGTACGTGTAACGAAGTGTTAGGATTACCATGAGCTATAATTCTCCCTAGACAAGGGAGCTAGGTGAATGTCAAGTACGTTTACTGGATCGTGTGTTAATGCAGCAGCACAAGGAAAGTAATGAATGTGAGTATGGAAAAGTGAGTGAACCTTTGATCCTCCTTTCGATGGCCATTTCTAATTCAGCTTCCATCTTCTGTGCTTCAGGACTCGGCTTCGGGGCTCCTGGGAAAGTGACCAACACTATGCTCATATTGTCTCTGCTGCCCTGTAACAAGCACCAAAGCAATTATAATATACGTATCATAATTAAGTACAGTATATATGCACACCATGATCAATTATACATCCGGAAATACTATTTTATGGCACGCAATGTCTAACCTATGTTCAGCCTTAAGCACTGTCGTTCGTATCGTTCTATACATATGTATATAGATTACCAAACATTATTTATAAATTTATTTCAAGAAACATTAATGGAAATATATGCTGTGCATCATTTAACCTTCATGAATGGTGCTTTTAAGTGTTACTAAAGAAATATTATTCGCTTATCTCGTCTGTCACACAGAATAATTCCCAGAGTCAATATTGGGAGGCTGATAGTATGTTACTTATATCTTTATACTAGCCAATGACTAACGCCAGGTAGCTATAGATATATTACAGTTAGCTTGGGGCATCTGAATCTTTTAGGTTTCTATGAAAATCTCAGGGTTTTTAGACGAAAATACTGTATACGCATTAAACGCGTATAATACATCCTTGTCCTTGTGTTTAGAAATATATATTGCTGTCATGGCGAAGATCATAAGATTAGTTTGTAGCATTGAAAATACATCGCAATATTAGCATGTCAGAGATTTAATATCATGGTATCTTGTACTTTGTTCCCTTCACTTTCATAAAATAATTGTGTCCACATAATTGGTATACGTAATTCGCTGTTATATTAGACTAAAGAACGGTGAACATACACAACAAGTGAATATGTGATGTTCTGATATCGCATTTTATCTCATGAATGATACGATGAACATTTTTGATAACGTTTTTGTCTGCCGAGTAATGTTCTTCGTGTACAGATTGAATTTTTATTAAAATATTTTTGAAAAATCATGTATCGTCACACGCAAATCAATGTACCGTTACATAATTTTTAACTGTCATTAAGAATTTATTAACACTCGTATACAAAGTATTAAGTGATTAATTATATTCAATAAAAAACAGAAGAAACATTATTTTTATCTGTCGTGAGTAATGTATGGTTATGGAAAGATTAGTGTAATACGTAATCTCTTTTTTTTTAGCAAAGGTTTTGAGAGTAAAATATTTAGATGCGTTAAAACGATCAATTAACTTGTTTATTATTTTGTCTGTTTTTATCTAACTTTACCAGACGGGTACCGAGGTTCGGGTAAAATATACTCATCTCGTGAAATACTTTTTTTTAAGAGTATCTACTGAGGCTGATTCATGCGCAATACGCAGGCACTGCTATATTATATATACTCTGTGTTGTTTACATCACACTGGATGATGCATGTTTAGCAAATAACAAAAAGGAATTTGGAAGTTTTTTTTAAAGTATTTCATATTAGGTTAACTGAAAGAATGATAAGATATAGTCGATTATATTTTAATTTTGCAAATTGTGATTGTATGAATGAACGCAATATACGAGCTATCGTTATGTTTGACCTGCTACACTGATACATTGAGGCTACTGCCAAAACCTTTTGGCACGGCTTCTGATATCACGTTGAACTTGATTTTAGCACGAAATGGTGGAACCGTATTTATTCA
Source organism: Syrista parreyssii (assembly GCA_030142615.1). NCBI lineage: Eukaryota > Metazoa > Arthropoda > Insecta > Hymenoptera > Cephidae > Syrista > Syrista parreyssii. The sequence continues at coordinate 1,568,695 of JARQTG010000316.1, forward strand.
ACGACAAGTATATATAGTTACGAAACAAGAATATGCATAAATTTAATTATTAGAAAACCTATGTAATATTTAAACAGTAACTCCATCAATTGATAATTGCTTTAACGTAAATAACAATATAATTTTGATAAGATCTTTACTGTCGAAAGCATACTATAAAATCGCAGATTATGTAAGGCTGTGATTTAAATTTCAGCACGTTCGAAGTTCTTACTGGAGTAAAATATCAAAGAAAATGAAAAGAACGTTTTGTACAATACAATGCAAACTTACCTTGTAAAGACAGGTATCTATGACTTGGTTGGTAACTGCTTCTAAATCATCAGTGAGCAACAGCCTTGAGTGTATAAAATCACAGAGATCTTTGTTGTTCATCACATCCCAGATGCCATCGCACGCCAAAACCAAAAATTCATCATGCTCATCATCTCTATCGCGCACAAATATTTCCGGCTCTGGGGATACCAGCTGTTCGCAGGGACCACGACCTTCCACGTTTTTGTACTCGTAATCTCCCAAGGCTCGGGAAACGGCCAATGATCCATTCACTCTTTGAATCATGACGCTACCACCCGCTTTTTGAATCCTCTCTTTCTCCGCAGGTAAGACCGGCTTGTGATCCCGGGTGGAAAAGACCGGATTTCCTGATTGACATAATACCGCCCGCGAGTCGCCGCAGTTCGCGATGTAAATGTGCCTTGGAGATATAAATGCACAGACTGCAGTGGAACCAGATTTATCGGTTGTCATCTCTGGTAAGTCTCGCATTTGGTCATCAAGTCGCAGGAAGCCAGAATGTATCCCTTTTATAACATCCTCTGCTTTAAATTCCTCAGTTTGCATTATTGATTCTAATAAATGTTCCGAGCTATGTGCTGACACTAATGCACCGGCATGGCCATCAAAAACTGCGAAGTAACTCCAGTCTGAAAGGCCACCTTCCAAACCAGTTATTGCACGATGTGCATCTTCCATCTCCATTCGCCAGCCCTGCATACTGGCCACACCATACCGTAAGCCATTGCCAGCACCATGCTCGTTGTATTTGTCTGTCTTCGGTGTATCCAAAAATGCCCCCATAGTATTTGTCTTATGCTTGCTCTATCAGCTGACTAATTTGTCGTTCACAGTATTATTTGACCAGCATTTTTTTATGGTCAATGTGCAAGATACTTTATCTCTCTACCTAAAATAGAAGAACACAATATTGATATCCATGACATGTAAATGTAACAGATTTATATCTGTAAAAACATATTTTAAAACAGTATATAAAAATGTTTCTGTCCATGATTGTGGACATTGTTTATCTAAAGTTATAATTAAATGTTTTTGAAAATCACAGTTATCAAGATGCTATTAAAACTTATGTCAAGGCTTGTAGATACATATTAATTTGTATTATATTATATTCTTGCTACGTGTCTTATGAGTGTCCTAAGATACACAACTTTATGAAAGCACACAAAACTATTGGCATTTACTAATATAGAATATCCACGTTTCTATAATATAATACAGGTAAAGACATAAAAATAATCAAGGGATAACAGTACAATTAGCATACTAATACTTCTAATCAAGAAACGAATATCGAGATTAAAAGTAATAAAAATGGCATTCAAGCAGCGTGCGAGCAATTTCCACGCTAGTAAAATAGGACGAGGCGCCAGAAAATAGATACAACCGTTTGATATAAGTTGCGACTTGGATATACTCAATCTAGAAAATATGAAATTATCGGTGAACTAAGCGAATAAAACTTTACTGGACAAGAAAAGAAGATGAGAAGAAGAAAACTGTAAAGCAAGAAATTACAGAAGATCGAGAGACTACAAGAACTTTGCGACACGGGATTCGGAGTAACTCAACTTGGCAACGCCGAATTTTGCGACTAAAATAGTTTGTTATACATTTAATTTACGTATCCACAAGACTTACGTGGGTCGATCACGGCCAAATATCATTATTACTCCATGTGCAAATCTACGTTTACGTGCGGAAAAGCTAATCGACTCGTCTCATGTTTTTCTCAGGGCGCACGAATATCACCGTCACCATATCCCTTCGCTAGGCTCAACACACAGAACAACGGAATCGACTCGCATGAATGGCGGATACTCACTGAGCATAATTTGCGCATGCGCGGGTTATAAATAGCACCGTCAAATGGCGTCACGATGGACCAATTGCTACGTCGTATTTCCATTCGCAACCAGGCGATCTATTCTGCAGGCTTCTGTACTCAATTTTCAAATTTCAGAACGCTTTCTTTGAAACATTACAAATATCAATCTGTCATCTTTCTTTTTATGACAACAATAAACTCAAAATTAATTCTATGACAGGTAATTAAAAACGATTATACGAATAATAATTTTTAAAAAATCTCCCTTTTATTGTACCCGTTTAATTAAACACTTCTTTATTTTTTGTCTTTATAAATTTTAAAAGAATATATATATGAAGTATCGCATTTCAAATAAATTTCGGATAATTTCTTGGACATTTTGAAACTTTTATTTGGTGGGGATATTGTCACGAGAATATCACGGCTGATGCTTGGAAATCTAATCTTTGCTCATGGGTTATTAGTCCAAGCGCAAGTGACACATTGTATCTTATCTTTTTAACTTTATGATTAATTGATTATGTAATACGCGTTCCGTTTCAATAGATATGAAATCAAATGATGAACTATTTAAAAGTGCGGATTTGGAGATTCACTCAGTAACGGCGCGCGCATCTTCATGTTCTTGAATGAAAACGTAGATGCATTCCATTCTCGATTGTAGTTTCCAACGCATGCGCGACATCACTCTCAATCATATTCATCAGCTTTTCATTCAAATACAAACTCTCTTCGATGCCTCAATCGTCCTTCATACTGTTTCGTCATCCTCACATTCCTATAGGACGTGTGCACTATAATAGGTTCCGCGAATAGTGAATGGATTCGTAGGATCCTTTGTCATCACATAGTACTCTTTAATATATTGATGGCTAAGGCATATTTATTTCGGCAGACATACAATAAAGAAAAGTTATTAAATTAATATGTCCAAAGAAGTACTTTTTATGAAATAGGCTGTACAAAACGTGTAAGGCAATGCATTGACCAAATCTATTACTTAGTCGCTACGAAGCCGAGATCTCTTGGTACCATAAATTGCTTCACTATGTCATCTGTAATTTTACTTCTTCGTTCTTGATGAGCTAATACTATTGGTTGGAGAGTGTCGATTAATTCTTTTTTGAGCTCTCCAGTTAGAATTTCTCCACTGGAGTATCCCTGAAATTAAAAGGTTATTGCTAAGGTTAATATTGCAACTGAATGGGTATTGATTTTCTTTGCCTTGTGAATTTGATGATATTACTTACTTTTCTGATTTGTTCTAGTTTTTCATCATCCTCTAGGAAGAACCTAAGCCACTGATAAGATATATCAATGTCACAATTGCCACCTAACTGTCTGTGCTCTTCAATAGTAGCTTGGCCACCAGAAAATGCATGTTTATTTACTTTATTTTTTATTTGCTTAGGAGTATCAGTTAGGAATATTGCTGTATTACTATCACTTGCAGACATTTTAGTCTTTGATCCTTGCAGTGCAGGAAAGAAGCTAGAGTGCAGCAGAGCAGGCTTGGGAAATCCAAGTTTTGGGGCAACGTCTCTAGTCATTCTGAAATATGGATCTTGATCTATTGCACATGGAATTAGACATTGAATCTTTGCACTTTTAAAAATGAATGGGAAGGTACTGGATAATGCTGGAGCTGCTTGTGTTGGTGGAAAACTAATTTTTCCCACGGGATCACTATCTCCAAATCCAAAAATACCTTTCACTTGGTTAAATGTCACGGATCTCTGTATTCTAATCATGTTTTGGTAGAAAGCTGGATTATTTCCAATATGTTCCAAATCAGAGAATATGAAAGTCTTGTCCAAATTAAATCCACATGCTATTATGTCCTTGGCATTGTTATAAGACATCTTTATTGCATCTTCAAGTTTCAAATTCTTCCAGATTGCTTTTTCATCATCAGTCAATTGAATTACCAAAGGTACATTAAAAACATCTTGTAACCATTTGCAAAACAGAAATGGAACAAGATGACCCATATGCATAGATTCTGAACTGGGACCTCTACCTGTATAAAGGTAAAATGGTTTCCCCTGCTCATACAAATTTAATACTGTATGCATATCTCGATGGGAGAAAAATATTCCTCTACGCAAGAAGTGGTGAGGCTTTTTGCCAGTGATTTTTTCAAAACGTAAGAGAAGTTCATCATCAATCTTAGAGCTTCCAAATCTCTCTGAAAAAAAGGGAGATAAAATTAATATTGACTGTTATTGTGATTTGATAAATATTCTTTCAAAACCTCTAATGTATCAATATCCATCCAAAATATTCATGTACTTGATGAACTTACGGATAAGTTTATCATAATCTATTCCAGTATCATTTTTACTCTCCACACTCCAGGGTGTTACGACGTCTTCCTCATTGGCAGCACCATTAAGCGACAAATTTTGCATCTTCACTTCCTCAGCCGTCATTTCTCACGTTTGTCAGACGTAGAAACGTCACTGTTCAAATCACGCCTGTACTTGCATGAATGAAATATGTTGTACGTGTTTAACACGCCGCAGTGCTCTCCTCCTAATTAGGAGGTTATGTTTCCATTGGTTGCCATATGCTGCAACTGGATCTCTGCGCATGACAGGTACACCCTTGCTTTGCAAAAACAGGTTTCAATAAATTGATTTTACGTAATCATGCATTAAATTACATCACATTGCATATTTGTAATATATTTTATATTCTAGTGATGTTTAAGCAACGACAATTATTCATATAACGACTTCAGAATAATTTTATGCTATAAGGTAAATTAAAAAATTTAGCATAGATACCACACCAATTACTCAATTGTCTATATCTCTTTTTGTATCACATCTTTCGTCATAATACTGTAACACTTGGGTACGAAACATTCCAATATTCAGTCCCTGCTTTTATCAACAATTGGATCATCAACAAGTTTGTATGGTTGTATCCACTGTCGGTATAAAAAAATACTGTATTTTCTGTTTCTCCCGAATTCGATAACTCAACCCAACTGCTTGGCGGCAACAAAAAGAGTCACCATAAAATAAAGGGCCAATTGGATTTCCACAAAAACTAACTCGTTAGATATTCGACAATAAGAATCGTCCTACAAATAATGTCTTCCATCGTGAAAAAATATTCTTATCCATCCTTTTTCGTAGAAATAGTAATATGTCGAAACATGGAAAGATTTACTTGACTAGTGATATCGGTGAATACTTACAATTAGATTTGTGATTTAATCGTGACATATTTGATCTCATTTATACATATACTTTATTTAGAGTACGTTATTAGAGTGTAAAATTCAAGATAACCTTTTACGTTCTAATTTTTAAGAAAGTGATCTCTCAAAAAGAATGTGGTTACACGGCAGAACTATACTCGTTTAAAAGCATTAAATATTTTATCCTTGCAGTTTCATTGCTTTACTTTAACCCTAGAAAGGATATAGGGGTCCATATGCCAGGTATGTTTTCTATGCCTCGATACCACGTATCTCTTCTTGGGTTAACTGAAGGTTCATAAATCATCATTCCTTGCAAAAATCCATGCGTACAAAGTCGATTTACCCCCGTAGGCTACTGGTTAAGAGGTTAGGTTCTGTGTTGCCTTAAAGCAGAAAGGGCGCTGCTTTATCCCAGTCTCTATGTGACATATTCAACTGTAACAGAAAGACAAGATTAATCTTTCGTTCTTTCGCGTAAGAACAAAGCGTCCAGCTAATGAAATATTAGAGTAAACAAGTACCTTTCTGCTACATAGGCTTATGCAGTTGTAATTGCTTAAATATTTCAGATAGCTCAAAAGGATTTGCTGACAGATCGCAATATCGTGAATAGGATGTTTTTGTGGGAATTGGATAATTAATTGAATGCAGAGTATAGTGTGACTTTCAATCGACTGCACCACTATATATTTTGTTCGTATATACAAAAACATAATTATGTTTGTAATTACACCTTCACATAATTATACGTCTACGCTCATTGATTGGGGGAAACATGTTGTACGAAGAGATAAAATTGAAGGTTAATCATACATACATATATACATACTCTTACGTGATGCAAAACTTAAACTCACTCGACCAGTTAAAGGTCGCAAGAGTATTTATCGACATTCGCATAAATTTACCGATCTCTTCGTACGATCTGTTAATTTAACATATTCATATAATGTACGCGACGTCACGTAAAAATATGTCAGTCGTCGTAAAAACAACAAATTGACAAAATATGATAATACCTTTTGTAGAATTTCGTGACTCTTGATAACATGACAAATCGATGCTCTGCTCTTAACTTGAGTTTAATTTTGATTTACAGCTGGTGTGGCCGAGAAGAATTAAAATTGGAATTTTGCATTTGAAGAATAATAAACAGGACTTCCCGTTGAAGCTTAGAAGGAATAATATATTTGAAGACCAAAAGTATTTTATTGATTTTTCATAAAAATAGAATTGCCTCGTATCGACTGAGATAAATTAATACCTGGTAATTCGTTCCAGGTGAGACAACTTCACAGAGCCAATATTCAGCAAAGGTACACATGCTTAGTTTACCTATCGTTTGGTTTGCTACTTAAAACTAAAATAGGTTTTTCATAAAAATATATTAGTTACTGGTTTGTCAATCAATACTGAAATACATCTTGATAAAAAATGTATAATCAGACGGTGCCTCGTAGACGAATCGATAACTTCAATTTTATCACTTAAATTACTTAAAGTTTTTACACGGCTTCTTAGCAGCGAACCCGCTGCGAATTTCGTTTGATTCTTTATAAACCTAACAAAAAGATTAATGTTCGATTGGATCCAAATTGATGTCACGACGTAAATCACTGACGCGACAGTCATTAAACATTAAAAAACAGCATTTGATAAATGATCAGTAATTTTGTCGCGTCACATACTCTTCATTGAAATATACAAATTTTCGAGACACCGCTTAGGTACACGAGTATATAGGTAACAGCAGAAAAATGTTACAGTGAATAAAACTGTAATAACGTCGACAATAATTCGCGATTAACAACTTATATGTAAAAAGTAGCATCTCCTTTTATTGGCATTAAAGTTATAAATAGCACATAATCGTGAAGAAATAATTCTTTCAAAAACAGGTATCACGAAGCAGCTCTCATAATTTTCATCCTAGCCTTCCGTTTCAAACATACAAAAGACATAATTTTACCGTACCCCTAATATGCTGTGATCGCCAATACAAATACCATAGTCGAATTATTCCATTACACAAGTATCTACCGGGTTACAAAAACGTAAATTCATTACTCGCTATCATTCAAGTTTCTAATCCAATTCCCATCACTTTCTAAGACACTACATTGTCTATTCCAGTCATCGACATTTGAACTTCTTAAAGGATTGGTCCTTGCCTTCTGTCTGTTACATTAATCTTTAAAGCCGACACTTCCACCTGCCTCAACCATTCTCAAAGAAAATTTCATCCATGCCAATTCTACGACGTTACTAAATTCAGCAGTATAGTTTTCCGTTTCGCCGTTTGTCTCCAGGGAAACAGAAATCCTCTTGGCAGAGACAGGTAGGCCGGTCAGCAGATAGCTGTCACTATTTTACAAGTCCTACAAGTACCATTAATCGCTGTAAAATACGTATTTCTTTGAAGACGGAATTTCTTTCGATATCACTTGACACGACTGTAATAAAGTATTATAATTAACGGGTCACTCTGTATAATGTAAAAGACACAACATACATTACGCATTGTCACAAGTGTCGAGTGATCTCGAAATTATTTATGGTCGACAAATAACGCTTATGCAGCATCTAACGCATCTCTATAGAATAACTTCAATAATACTTGCGACAATTTCGCTATGTGTTCCTGAATAAATATCATCGTTATACTATAAATATCATGTTCCTCCATTTAAGCGTTTATGAAATCGATAATCCTAGGCTTACTTACTAAGCTTACTTTAAGCGCTACGACTACATATATATATATATATAGTTTATTTAATGGTAGAGCCTTAGCATCCTCTGAATAATATGGTTCCGTTAAGGACACGTCGTTCTATCACAGTCCAACTTTAAACGCTCGTGACGATCATTGTCATGACACTGAAAAATGTTCATCTCAGCTATTTACACGTCGCTTGGGGAAATTGACTCGAATTCGCTACGTTGCTATAAGAGTTATAGCTTGTACGGGAAAGGTGCTGATGGCCTTTGACGTCGAATTCATTATTTCCTATATGCTGAGAGGACTCTGATTAATTAAATTAATTTAACATAATTATTTTATACATGATACAATAGGAACTGTCTCGTGAATTTTGGATTCTTTTACTACGGTACAAAGTATAGAATGGAATTGTTCGATCAAAACTTTCTTTTATACTCGCACACTGCTAACTCTAGTTAGTCGAATTTATAGGGTTATTTTCTGTCTCTTTGTCGTACGCGTCAATGATATCCATCGTGTTAGTAATTTCATTTAATAACTAGACACCCTGTAAATTGTATTCTGGCTAGCAAAAATCGATGATACTGTTTATCAAAGATTGCTCAATCGTGTCTCGTCCTTCTGATTGCATTCTGGGTCCTTTTTAATGAAAGTATCATACGCACATATGGTTATTCGTTTTATCGAATTAACCCTTGCGATTACGGCTATTCGGCTCAGCATAATACGAGTACCTATGCAGGTTCGTTGTTGCGACGAAGAACAATGTTTTTTGAACTATTCACATGCTTGATTTCGCCTCTTCAATAGTTTCTTTATTGTCGAATTGAACAGTACCTACGAATACTTATGCATACTTATGATAAAGTATTTTTTTAAATAATATTGAAATTGCAGTAAGTAAAGTAAATCGACGTATTTGGTTGTTGAGAATTTTCAAGGGTACCATCTGGTCTCTGTCTCTCTTTCAGTACATTCGGTTAACAAACTTGATTTAGGGTTCTTTCATCAATTTTTGAACGCTAGTCTCGTCACGTTTCCTTTTTTTTAAATACATCTCCAGCTTCCAGTTATCTTTAATCGAATAAGCTCTGACTACGTGTATAAGCTTGTATATTTAATGATGGATAAGCGTTTTACATAGTCTGACGCTGGCGTCTCATTAAATTTCTTCATGCGAAATTCAAGAGCCAATATGGAAAAAAACAGATAAGAAATAGTTGCAATTTACTTTGCTGCTGCCTCGTGTTATTTTTATAGGAATCTGGAATGACAGATTTGTCCATGATTTTGTAATGTTTCTGAGTCGTTTAGGCTTTATATAGATAATCAATACTTGGAGGATCTGGAGCGACGGATATTCAGTCGTTAATATGCATATATGTGTAACACATGGTATTTCCGATCGTATATAATGCAATTTAAAGTAGCATCTGATATGCCCATGCATTTCCGCTATATAAAGTTTAATGGCTTGAATTATATGCATACGTTCGTATAATATTCGAATTTATCGAGCATATCCGTGACTTCTACAAAAATGTCCATCGATCGTCGAATACATAATCAACTACGATCGAACATTGAATTATCTTCAAGTCTCTTTTTTCATCTCTACGAGATTAAAATCGAGGAAAATTACGTGATGTGAAATTCGCGGATATTCGTTGCAAGATCCTTTATAGATCGATACAAGTACATGTGTACAATTGTACTATTAGTTATGTGAAAATAGGTATAGCTACTACGTGAATACGTTTATCGATTGATCGATATAAGTCTAACGATATTCAATTAGATAGACTACGAAAACTCAATCGCTAGCGTTAACGTTGCTGGAGAGAGTTCACGTATCGATTCGACTCCAGAAGCACGCGCAAAACAAGCGAATTTTCTATGTATTAAGTTATTTTATATTTAAATATATGGCACATAATTATTTGTAATGCATTAGACGCTATCGTTTATACTCCGACACCCATGCAGCTATCGTTGGCTACGTCTGAGACGATATCAAAAGTAGGTGTAGAGATTTCGGTTGGAGTCGGCGTTGCCAATGGCGCTAATCTTAAGTTTCTCCTGGATGGATCCTTCAGGATATAATCTTTGCCGGGTCTTATGTGAGGTCTACTTCTATGAACTGACGGCTCTAATCTTAGAATAGAGAAGGATTCCATAGGCGTGCCTTGATTTCGGAAAACAGACTCTGTTGATTTGCTCTGAAGTTCTCCACCGGAGACCTGTGTACTCTTCAAGTTTGTGCTCGACATGGAGGAGTGTATTGCTGGTGAGACGAGGACCTCGGGCTCCTGTGAGAAGACGTGATCGTCGACTTCATCAAATGACGTGAATATGTCGGCATCAGGTACTGATGTAGCGCTGAAGAAGGAATCTCGTAAGGATGAGCTAAGGGCGTCAGGACACATGAATGGATCAAGACACGTGACGTCGTTCAAGTCACTGCCACTGGTGCAATTCTGGAAGTTATTGACCGAATAAGAGGATGGGAATCTATGATGTTCCGTTACGGTTGATAGAACCTCTTGACTCCTTGAAGACTCCGACCATTTTGAATCTGATGGCCGCCTGGAACTGTACCTGGTGGAATCGTGTTCTGAAAATATTGGTTCCTGGAGCTTTGTTCTCTCTGAATTCTTAAGCAAGGCCTTGGACAACTCTTCTGGGTCTACTGGAGAGCTGTTGGACAGAAGATCATTGGACCAGCCATTGTGCAGCTTGTCATTACTGGATACCCGACTGTCACTGCAATCCTCAATGTTTAGCAGAACCGATGGTATTATGGGATCAGAATGTCTTATTGGGCTCTTTAGATTTCGATTGATAGGTTGTGGTCTTAATGGTTCGATCATTAGATCCGTACACGGATTTATCGATTGGAAACCAGTCGAAGTGTCTTCTTCCTGAAGAGAGTCCAATGGTAGAGGATCTATTGGGCTTGGTGGTTCCGAGTGGATCGTTGGCACCGTTAACGAGTCCAATACTCTGGATGGTTCTAACAATCTAACGCGTGTCATGGGTTCTATAGTGTTTATGGACTCAGAATGCTTCAACGTAACAAGATTCTTCTTGGCTTGAAGCAATCGTGGAACAGGATCCATTCTTGGTTCCAAATACCGCATATTGTGCACTGGTTCTGAATGATAGAAATTAGCTAGTTTGTTTGGTGTGATAGTCATGTACTTTGATGATGTTTTTTGCTTCGGACTGGATCTTGGAGTTGATTTAATACTTTCGGGTGTTGGTAGAGATGTGATGCTCATGTTGTAAAGTCTTAGATCTAACGTGGGACTCGTGGAATCCGATGTATTGTTTAATTTAACACGAGGTCGTATATAACCGTTCAACTTTCTTTGCTTTTCCAGTTGACGACATTGCATTGCATGTCTGGCCAGACTATGATCGTATCTGCTGTGATCTAGATTTTGTACAGAGTATCTATGATCACCAGGGGTATTTCTACTCGTGGAATATACCCTGAGATTGACCTCGGAGGCGTGGCCAGCGGCTGCTTTAATATTAGGATCCGACATGGACGCCAGATTAGAGTTTCTTCTTTGACAGAGTACAGGATTGTGGCAAAGAACTTCATTAAAATCCTTTGTGTCCACAGACGGACTATCAGCATTAAGTACCGGGTCGGACATTGTATTGAGCTGAAGAAGTTTTCTGTTTAATGTTCCATCGCTCTTTAAATTTTGATAGGATATGAATTTGGGATCATTGAACTTCGGGAAATTTTTGCTGGTCAATCGCTTGTGATTGAGCCTTCGCAGATGGCGAATTTTATTGAACGTCGGGTCCAGCAGGTATTTAAGATTTTTAATCTTGTCTATGTTGTGATTAGAATCGATTACGTGATTCCGATTTATTATATACTTAGGATCTAGCATCTTGGTTAGGTCGTGGATGTCTTCCTCTACTATATCACCTTGTGTACCATCAGAGGATGACTGCTGGGCTGCATCCCTCTCAGGTGATATGTCAGCGTGTTTGCTAGGAATCTCCAAACATCTTCTACTAGCGTATAAAGTGTGCTGCTTGGCAGCAAAACAATCTTCAGCCGGATGTCTTCGGCCCTCGTTGCTGTTGTTGACTTCAGCCAGTTCCAAATTTGTATTCGATTCTCTGCGCGTAAGTGAGCACCCGTAGCGGCTAGGCGTAACGCCAAACAGAGCAACAAGGTCTTCTGCAATTTTACCAGCGGCGACTCGCATCTCGCCATGATGAAAAGCATAAATCCAAGGATTTGCTCCACTATGGGCGAGAATTGGAAGCCCAAGCCAGACAACTGCCCACTCCGAGAGGATATTCGTACCGCAGAAGATGTCCAGCAGCATACACGTCTAAAAACAGACAAAAACACATGTCACGATACGTTATTATCATATCAATTATACAAATACATAAATACTTAGGAAATGAAAATATAACCTTCTTTTTAAACTGATATACCAGAAAGCCTTTCGTTACAATTAGGCTACAGTTTCCAATTCAAAAATGGTTCACTTATATCGAGCTGCACTATAGGAATCCACTCAAAATTACCTTATCGCAAATTGTGTATAAACAGTAGGAACGAATAGCAAATACAATCCTGATACGGTCCTACCCTCTCCTTGAAATTTCCTTTATAAAGTATTCATAATTTACAAGTTCACCCGGGTCCATAGAAAGAGTAACTCCCGTTTTAAGTCACGTACCATGTGAAATACAAGCAGTCTAACGTGAACTTCTCGAATAAGGCTGGAAAAGTCACATACGCGATTGAATCATTCACCAGGGCAAACTTTTTACACGAGGATAAAGTTCTCGTCGGGTTTTTTTATTATGTAAAGTGCTAGTATACACTGGTTCCAAGATATCGCGCTAAAGAAACTCACAAACTTCAGGATCTGCTCAGAATTAAAGTGGATCAAGAGACTGCTAAGAAAACTCAAGTCGTCTTGATACTGATTCTCTTCATATCTCAATTAAAATTCTACCCTCTATAAATTTCAAATTTGTACAAATCGCAAGCAGTTAAGTTACACGTGAAATACTTTGAGTTCATAAAATCGCACGTCTCACTAGATTTCTTTAAGGTCTCAGATGCCGTCAAACGCGCGCGTACCTGAAAGAATTGAATTTGATATAGCACGTACTTCGACAAATGACAAGTGAATTCTTCTTAGACAGAAAAGCTTCCGGAAGCGTGCAACGTATATACGAATACACCGATGTGTCAGCATAAACTAATTCGCCTGAGAATTCGCACGAGAATAACTACAAATGGCAAAACTTAAAGCCCTGTCGAGCAATCCGCACACGATACACTAATAAAGTATGAAGTGTCTAGGGGACTCCTTTACATTGAGAAACACAAGAAGAAGGCCTTTCCAAAATATATTTTATATGCTGACGAACAGCATGGGCACGATGCCGCTGGCTAGAAATGTTTATGTAAAATGGATTTGCGGTTAGGTTCACATCGAGTGCTAATATATTGCGTCTTACCGTATTACGCTTCTGTCCCGTTATAAACTTTTTTTGACCTTCCGCTTCAGCGATTTTCTTCACTCAGAGAACTCCTGACGTACGAGTCAAAAAAGGAGGGTGCTTTTATCATGGAATATTTGAATGGACGTTACTGTACTGTTTTTCTATCTCGTATGACGTACCTGGACTGGTAGCTTTAAATTCAACAATACTAATAATTCTTGTATGATACGTATAAAAAAATGCGCTTTTCCCATATTTATAACGCGGCGTATACGTATATTGTTATTTTTAATAACAGTTGATATAAGAATTCAACTATCTTTCAATGCTCTGTCATACGCTTTTACCTTTAATATCGTCAGTTTACGTATATCAGAGGTTGCGCGAGCGGACGTGTTTTATCGTAAATTTCTATAAGTTCACGTTCATTATGTATGCACACGTTCTTCCATTTTACGCTGTTTCCCGGACCCACGCGTGTTATAAGCTTATTTATGTCTACGATTCGGTGAAATTCCTTGAGCTTATAATGAAATATTAATAGATTGACTAAGGTCCTTTTTACTATATATATATAGTAAAAAGGACTGCCTGGCTATCGGCCAAACGAGTCTCTTCGCAATATATCACGCGCTATCTCTTTACACTGAACGACATTAGACCTTATTAAAAGTTTCCCAAGAACGGAGATATCGCACTGTGATTATCAGTAGCGCTTAAACTTTCTCAGTGGCAAGAACGAGAATAAGCGAAGAAAGTGCAATAAGCAGCTTTAAGAATTCTGGCTTGCGGCCACAGTATCTTCATCCGCGTTAATCCCGTGTTTAAAAAGAATTTTACTATCGATTAATTATTCGACTCGTATCGAACATTTATAATTATTCTACTTTTATACGATACCATGAGATTGCATTATTTTTACATTGTCTATTATCAGGATCAATGCCCTCCCTTATCTTGTATCATGTTCATCCCTTACACGCCATTGTCATAAATAAACTGTTTGTCATCGTAAACAATGAAAATTATCGTCGTTATGGATATCCTTGGGGAATAAGAATCGTGGCAATATGCAATGTTACTTTCTCGACCGTTGCACGACTCTCTTGGGAATTCAGTCTGTTTACGTAATACAAGCACTAGATACTCTTGAAAGGAGTAAAAAAAAAGGACATAAAAATATAATATTTTTGCTTGACTATTTTCGAGGAAAATAATCGAGAGAAATGTGAACATTTTTTCGAAATATATTCTTACAAAAACGTGCATCTACCTCGTAGTACAAAAACCTAGACAACACGCATGTCCAAAAGTCATCTTTAAGACGTCTCGAAGACAACCTCTGTGCTATTAGACGTCTGAAAGACGACTTTTAGACGTAACGTGTCGTCTGGGAACTCAGTGCCATATTGTTGTCTCCTGAAAACTTTTGTAGAACGTATTTCCGTAAAACGTATCAGCCACGTCGAAGCAGTTTATAGTCGAAATATATTAGAGGCGAAACAAACAATTTTACGATTTTGTTACACTAAGCTGCCGTTTTACGTCGCAGAAACTACGTTTGACTGTCACTTTCTCTCATACAAAGGAATGTCTAAGGGTTAGGTACTGGTTCTACAGCGAAGTTCAAATAGCGCAAGTTTTACGAGGGTTCTTGGGGCAGTTTCTACATAATGAAGACGATACTCACTTGGAACGGAAGCCAGAGTATGAGAAATGCTCCCACGGTGACTGCCAATGTCTGCCCGTAACGCGGAAGTGCCAGTGTCTGCGTTTGATGTCGGAATGACAGCTCGACCGTGTAAATAGCACGTGCATGTGCACGTGCAACCAAGTAGACGTACATATAACAGCCGAGTAACACGAGTGCACTTGGCGCCCAAACAGCTACTACCAGGAACACCCTGACAGGAGGTGAGACGGCTGCACCGAAACGGCAACTTCCGCTGAAGCAGATAAAAGTTCGTTCGCTTTTAGCGACAGGCACTCTAAGGGGTTTGGAATGCTGTAAAGATAGAACAGATTTTAAGGTTAAATACAGAATTTTAGCAGGGATAAATACGTGATACGAAGATACATATAGCATTGATTGTAAAGCGAATTATATGGATGTTAGATAGATAGCTGATTAACCCTTTGACTATGAAAGGCGTATGTACATATATACCCTCAGATGCCTTTCAATATATACAAAAGGCGTATATATAGGACTTATCAATTTTTCTTAGTCAATGAGCATAACGTGCGAACATCGCGCCGTATATGTTGATGCTTACGTGCGAGAATGGGCCGCAATCAAAGGGTTAATGGAGAATGAGATAGAGCAATACATCACATACATACATTTTTCACATTAATTAGTATAAATCTGGTAATTATATAGGATCTATTTGATTAATGATAGTTAATAGGGCGTTATGTAACTCATTGGTATATTAGAACTTTACGTATTTTTCATTAATTTCATTACTACGCAGGCCATTTGCTTTGAAAATTAATTCAAATTAATTTTACTTTTATTTCTCTGAGTCACTTGACACTTGCTTTCGAGTACTTCGACATTGGACAGTCGTGTTATTTTAATTAGTCGTGCTCTTTGATTCGTAAGCCAAGTCCTATTTTTCATGTTCTTCCGCTTGTTTCATTGGGTTTCAATAAACAGAGGAGGGTACTGGAAGATCTTTCGATGACCTATGAAAACGAAGCCGGAGTGGATATAAGTTGATTAATGTATATTATAGTCTTTATTATCTATCGATGTTCTTAACTTGGAAATTAACAAAATTCCGTCGACGTCTATTGTAGTTAAGAATCGATTATAATTGTTTCGGAGGTCACGGCCTTTAATTTCCGTATTGCTATCACGAGAGTAACATCCGAATTATAAATGGATTATAATGAAGTTATCAATTTACTACGTACCCTGCGCTTTTGTACTTTCAGGGTGAAATATAGTATTTTTAAGAAATTTTTATCACTTCAATACCGATAACTAACGATTCATATTAGATCTTAACAAATTTTTGTATTATATGAGAGGTTATGTATTATACGTAGATGGTCGTCTTAGACGACCATCATTTTACCCCCAGAATGATTATCAATTCTGTCATCCCAGTTGCTCTTAGTTGTTATATAGTAAATGAAATCATACGTAGTGACTATGAAGAGACACATGAAAAGTATTGCAGACTTTAGGTAATTCAATAAAATCAATATCCATACTGATTAATCATCATTGTGCCAATTGGTTGGGCTGCACAATTTTTCTATACGATTTTCTTTCTCTCTCTTTCTGTATGTGATTTGCTCACATTAAGATATGATTGAATCGACATTTCAGCGCTATCCACATTCTGTAACTACTCTAGTAAGTTTTCTCTCGATAATACTGGAATGAAACTCTCTCGGTTGATTGGTTTTTTCCGTTCTTCAAGCCAGCGACGTACTCGAGAGATTGTAGGTGGGTAGGAAGTTTTCATAGAATACCTAGATGAGCATCGAAGTAAGGAGAAAAAAAAGGAAGGGCAGAAACGCAGAAGCATGGAAAAAATGAAGATAAAGGTACATAGGTAGATTTTGTTACCGAAATGGATTTTTGAAATTTCTAATGCTATTCGACTATTGACGTTTAACGATTAAGGAACCTAAAAATAAAATTTGTTCTCTTATACATTTAACTCCTTTTACTTTTATTGACTCTCTTGTCAATTTTATATATTAATATATTATATATATGGAGAGACTTTCCTCTTCTAAGTATTCTTCACGCGCTACGCGCTACGTTCTAGGAAAGTAATATCGACTCGAGGCTGAAATTGATTGTATTTAGTTTCTACGAAAACTGGGAAATTGTCCCTCGAGAATACAGACGTACGTTTTGTTTCGATAAAGGTTTCTGAATAACTTTCAGTATTACTGAAAGAGAACCAGAACGCTTAGCAAATATTATATATGCAAGAATTTCGCAATATTGCAATGTGTTGCATTGTACGCGTGTAGTAAACTGTTGGCTCTGTACGAATAAAGAATTTCTGTAAAGAAAATCGTACTATCGTCAAACCGTTAAGATAACGAATATATTAATTCATATTTAACGAATAATCTCTAATGGCAATGACATAAATTTTCAGCACAAGCATCGATTTACGTGGATCAAGATTAATTACGCAATTTAACGAATGATAAGAAACTTATTGATCTGATCAACTTTGACTGACCAGTCAATCCCATTTCTGTTTTTTCCCTTTCATCTGTAATACCGACTGTCGGTAAGTTTTTAGTTCCTAGCTCCTTTTGATTTACAATGTAAAAGTGTTTGGTAAGAGTGTGGTTACGTAAGTGTTTGATTACATAAAATTGCAGTATAGCGGACAAGTATGTGTAACCAAACTTGCACGTTTTCGATCTGTCCACAAAACACATTGAACACGTGGACCTATTATAGGTGGTTCCAAAGATAAATACGTAACAGAAATATCGGATACAAGTTTTGAATATTCGAGGTTTATCGTTATTAGTAATAAAGCATAAAGCTATAGAGTCTGGCATTGATATACACCTGCTCGTAAGTACTGTTCGGAAAAGCCAATTTGTGATATAACATATAATAGCAGTTACGTAGAATCCGCCATTATTCCGAGGAATCGTAATAAGCCAAATAATCTACAAAGATTCGTGTATATACATGAAATAAATTAATGACGTATATTACGTGTCCAGAATGTTACGCATTATGTCATACAATAATATCGAAAGTGTCTGCTTTTTATGGGGTAGGCAAATCTCTCTCAGGTCAGAGGTCACTTATTCGTTTTGTACTATTAAATTTCACGGATAAACGAAAAATATTAAACACGGTACAATACAATTGATAGATTTCTCTATATCTGAATACTTTTGTTGCTCAGCTGTTAAAATTTTAATCATAATAAATATGAATTGTATTGAAATTGTATTATATAAAATTTGACATATTGATCCAACGTAATGAAATAGAAATAATATCTTGATAGAAATCTACCTTTGTGAAATTAGGTTTTCTTTAGGTATATGTCGAGACGTATCTTCCAGAATGGAGAGTGGTCCATTATATCAATAGACTCGAATAATTGTCTTAGTAAGAGAACTTATATTATAGTATGACAAGGTATTTGTTTTTCATGGAAAATTTTTTTCCTTCCTTTTCGGTTTCCCATACCTTTATTCTGTTATCTTTGTTCTTTATGACACAAGAATATGGCAGATTTCTGGTAATAACGTAAGATTATCTATAAAGGCTCATATGTCGTCCCCATATATATATATATATATATATACATATAGAATTCTTGCATTACCAAGATACATACGTATAGTAAAAACAAGATGACAGTGACCAGATTCTAACTTTTACTACGTGGTAATAAGACGTAGCAAAGTGTCGGTAGATTCTTTTATAATGTTCGTTCTTTGTTTTTTCCCTGTTTTACTTTTCTTCTCGTCGTTCGTCACATCCTTATTAAATTTGTTCAGTTATCACGAGGGCCAAGAATAAAGGAAGTAGAAGACACGGAGAGACGTGAAGACGCGAGGCACGAGATGCGAGGACTGTCTGAATATGGACTGTCTGCCTGATATATATTCGAAAAGACGTATTCACATGAGATGAATGGGAATTGGTATCATTTCAACTGACTTTTCCGTTTTCTCACGTCATGTTATTTCGTCCTGGAAAACTCAATAAAGACACGAAGTACGCAGAGTAAAAATTTGCGTTATTTGGCACAAAAGGTTCTGAAACTGCGGGTTCTGATAATAATTGAAAATAGAAATTGTAAAGAATGTCATTTAGTGGGATAACCAGAAAAGCTATTCTGTATGTATACTTGAAGCACGTACAAATGGATATGTATATATCTATTTATAGTTCAATATAAATATATGTATATTTCCATATAAAAATATTTCGCTATTGATCTTGTACGAATTGCAAGCGGTACATTCAAGTCAAGGAATACGTTAATAATTTCTAAAATCCATGTAACCGTTATGGGATAAGCTTTGCCGTAGTAGAGTATTACGATTTCATCTTGTTACTTTTAAATCCGAATGTTCACATTTTCATTCCCATGTACCTTATGGGGGCACGTTATACAGAAATTAATTGTACCACTCGGTCATATTTGCCAAGCTCTACATGTATCGTTACTCGGTTACACGATCTCCATAGAAGGATCCGGGCTGAAAATACCTCGCAGTAATTGGAATTGATGCGCAAAGAAAGCCGTCCTTACGTTCATTTCGTTTTCCTTTCATTTCATATCAAATCCACGAAGTACTCAAGCTACTGGGGTCCTTTATAATTGGTCGACTGTACCCTCAGGGGATTCCTCGTCTTCTGTGCTCATGAGTTATCATCTTAACCCTTTCGACCGAAATAACAAGCTGGACTCCTACAATGGGTTTTAATTGACTAGTCGGTTAAAGCCAAGAGATGCTACCGGAAGTCCATGGCACGCCACCATGTCCTTCCTTTATTACAATCCAATTTACAGTGCAACTATTTATGCTGTGAAATAATTGTAACACCATTAGACTGCAGTAACAAATACATAAGTATAGAGTGTGCCTTTTTAAAATATAATAAATTAAATCAATGCTCGAAACATTATTTCTTTCTGTTTGGTATGCGTTTTACATCACCGTTTGAATTTGGCTCTTCAACTGAATTTAGGGTACAGTGAAGATGATTGAAATGGATCAGGCATAAGAACATCGTCAGAAGTCTAACGGAGTCCATCTGAAGTATCGATAAACTTTTCGCCCACCGAGCATAGAAGGCTGAAGAAGGAATTATGGTGCGCGGGATCAAAACCATCAGTTACGTTTACAAAGAACCAATCACGGCCAATCAATTTGCAACGAAGAAAATGTAAACCAAAAATAATGCGAGGGTCGAGTATTTCCAAAAACCGATACCGCAGCAACCGTGTATCTGCGCTTTAACGTAAATCTGATGAAATTAATAATTAATCTGTATTTACGTCGTGTATACTTTCCAGAAGCCCTTCATTCGAATTTCCCGCGATTTACTTCACGAGACGCACGAAAATTTCATAAGGTTTTATTGTTGGTAACTGTCGAAACTTCTGGGAACAGTTTTTTTTTTTCTATATCGCGAACAAAGTCTGTCTCGTTTCTTTGTTTGAATATTGAAAGGGCGTTTCAGTACGGCGACGTACTCGTGACGCATCGACGCGAACATGCGCTTCTATTTACTCGTGGAGCCACGCTTCGATGGTGACTTTGATGTTTAAAGTGTCTTGCAGCACCGTTGGATAGTCGGTTCAAATTCTACGGAATCGTATTATCCAGCCGTGTTCTTCAAGCGTACGTTTGAGAAACGTGAGAGCACAGAGATGCGGCTCCACCAATTTCCGGTTACCTCCTAAGTCTCTTAAGACCATTATTTGCCAGTCTGGATTTGTGTGCCAATCGGCTTTGTCAGGTACATGCGTATTGGGATGCTGAATAAAAATTGAGTTATTACGAGAAAGTGATTCTGATCTCCCTAATCTCAAAATTTAGTCTTGATTCAAGTCAGAGTTCCGGAAGTAGCTGGACCCACCGTCATTAATCGTCTGAGCTTGACACTAGAAATTTATGAAATATATAAGGATCTACATTGAGAAAGTCAAGTATGATATATTCCATATTCTAAGTAATTACCTTACGTCAAATTTTCGTCCATTCCTTCTCTACGTTGTTACTGTTCTGTCATTATAAAGCTTCATACGAGTAACCAATTCATCCCTGTGCTTATACAATATGGCATCTCGATGAAAGATATTAAAAATTTATCACGTTATATCCATACCTGTGCGGTTGCGTAATCCCCATTATATGTGCATAGATCAAGGGCGAAAGTCCTACGGCAATGGCGTAGATCCAAAAAACAGCAATGTACTTTTCCACACTGCTGTGGGTAATTATGTTCTTGTATCGCAGTGGTTGCGCAAGGGACGTCAGTCTGTCAACAGCAATCGCTACTGTTACGAGGACACTCACGCTACAGAGAGCGATTACAATACAGTAGGGTGCGATGCACAGGGTTGAAACGCCGTTCTCTGGCAATCCCGAGAGTTCTAGATGCATTCCGAAAGGCATAAAGACTCCAACCTGTTGAGTATAAAAATTGTCTTTTATTTAACCAACAGAGAAAACTCTAGTGCAAGGGGATCGTGGCTATGGAAACTCACCCCAAAGTCACTAATAGCCAAGGACGCTAGTAGACAATTGGAAGCTGTTCTCAACCTCTTGTATCTGTAGAATGCTGCGAGTATTACGGAATTTCCGCTGACGGTAATTGGCGAGAGAATGAAGACTATGGAAACTGCCAATACCACCGATACTGGACTCACTTCCAATCTTGTATCTACTCTCGTCACTGTCGGTATCAGACTGGTAGTGAGATCCCCCACAACGGAGGGTGACAGTGCTTTCGTAGCCAGAGTAGACATGATCTTCGGACACCGATGGTTTTACTATTACTTGTAGTGCTCTGCCTTGGATGCTTTAAAACTGTCGTATTTAGGTTATGTTTTGTTCATGGGCTAGACGTCCATAACGTGATATTGCCCCTACCATATTTTTAGCTTTCGTCCCTCGAGCCCACTGAACGTGCAGAAATTTTGCGTATAAATTTTTTCTTGCACGCTGATTGAATCCTGATGGCTCCGGGGTCAGGATGCATACGTGATGGTCTGAAAGAAAAGAAAAATCCAAAATATTAATCGGAGTGCAACGCCGTCTTATAATAATATACGTAGGAGGTGGGCTGATGAAGATTTTTGATACCTCGAGATGTAGTATTGTTATTATTCAGAAATGGAATGGTAAATGGGGAGAATGCGACTGGTTTTACGAGTTGTTTACGGAATTAATTTCAAGGAGACGAGTAAAATTTCAATTAAAACTTCAAACAAGTTCACGAACTCGCTGGACCGTCTCTAATGTCCCATTGTATTCCCAGCAATTATTTTCATAATAAGGCTGATGCTGTTACGACCAAATGTCGCTTGATCACGTCTACGCATTGTGGCTGATAAGACAAGGGATGCAAGGTAACCGTCGTACTGTACTTAAGTAATTAGTTGTTTCTGTTTCAGACGTTTTAAAGTCTTTCGGTACGACTGTCTTCAAGTATAAACTTTGTCGACAAGTAACGGTCCAGTGGAATAATTTGTAATGGTTAAATTCGCTATACCGTAGCAATGAAAATGTTACCTCAGCATAGACGAGCAAATATAAATAAACATGCAAATCATAACGCGGGTCAATTGCCAGGATAATTAATTAAAAAATTCTTAAGATCCATATGATTGTCCATCGTTGATTTTTACATACCCTTTAATTTTATTCAGACAACATAAATCTGAAGATACATTATAAACCCTTCCGCTCATGTAGTTGATGTTCTGTCAGTTCCTCGAATGGCATCAGTTGGCAGAAAAAAAATGGCTGCTTCTTCTTTCCCAGATAATCGTTGATACAATGAAAAATCGTAGACTGAAACGCAAGACGTCGGGACGTCGAGGAGGACGCCGGAAACTACTTAATTGGGTTGAGTTACAGCCTTGGCCGCATTCTTCTTTTCCACATCATTGCTGCTCCCTGTGTATTTGCCCAGGGTGTTTCTTATTTCCGTAAAGTCTTCGCCGCCTCCAGTATTCTGAAACAATTGACACAAGATACACTGTTAGTCCAATATCAATATCCAGTATCAACATTGTTATCAAGTACGATTGTAATTTTAGTCGATGTACCAAAACCTTCGATTATCATACTCGACTTGGTAATTCATCAAGACCCGCATTTAAATTCCCAACGAACGCGCAGAAGGCGAACAGACGTGGATCAGGATTTAATCATTACAAAAAATCTCCCACAGAGAGTAAAGCCATTTCGACTAGCCAAGCCAATTGTACTACGAATCGAAAGAATTTAATTTACACCTCGTTCATCATTCGAGTAAACAGTCTTGACGGGTTGAAAGTAAAGAAGGGTTGATCCAACCCTGCTACAGGGTTAAAAAGTCTAGTTCCACATTCCCTCCATGTTCACATAGAAGAACTGTGCGCCACCCATGTGCGAAAAGTCAGTCAAGGGATTATAGGATTTTTTTCGTCTCTACTGTAACAGGGTTAACGCAGACTTAAAATCCGTAGTGCTCTTGCACGCACGCCCTAAGTATTACGTCAATTTGTCTGTTGAACCCAGCAGTCGAATGCTTACGAAAGCTGCACAGCTTCCTTTGACAATTTAGAGTTCATGCAGATGCGTACGAGACGAATGCAACGGGGTAATAATTTCGCCTATGAATTTTCTCGTTGGATTCCAGCTTTCACGCTCGTTTACATTCACGGTCCAGCAGTAAGTGAAGAGAAAAAAAAAAAAAAAAACCGAATTACTTTATCAGCTGTTTTTATTTCCCTTGCAAATTTCCTTCTCCAAGATGACGTCCGCTGCTTAGACAATGGATATACAAGTATCGTGTATACTTCGCACATCGACCACATCCGAGATAAGGACACTTTCTTACCAGAAACCATACAATATCCTGTCCTACTTTTATCTCGTCTATCCTTTTCTGTCTTTCTCATTGAATTCTTCTATCTTATTCCCCCTCGTACCGCATTTCCTTCGAGTATTTTTCTCACTCCTATCCGTAGGCTGCCTCACCGTACAGATTGTAGTTAAAGGCAGAAGGTGAGCTTGCCGCTTTTAGTTTTTACGATACGACGTACAGTCGCGGAAATCCCATAGGGAATGGAACTGCGAACTACACGCTAGACTGACATTATCAACAGCGATGTATTGTCGTAACGATTATCATTAGTGTCGACCACTTCGTAAAGCCTCTTGAAGAATCCACTGCGTGTCCACTCGAGAGCTTCGTGTATTACGTAGGGTTTGTTCTTGTTCTCTTGGACAATTCCTGCTCATTCACCCTTAACAAGATTATATATATATATATATACCGTGTATGTAGTTTGAAAAACTTCATTTGCCACGGGGCTCGATTATTAATCAATGTACAGGCTATATATGTACATATGTCCGTACTCGTATATGAACAGTTTTAACCTGGTAGTACCTATTCTCGTTCTCTGTAGTATGAAGCAAAAAATGCCTTACGGCAATTGTTTGGATATCACTTGAATTTGTTACCTGCACAGTTGCCACGTTCCCATGTTGCACTAACTTGGCACAACGTACAGTCAGGTCGTGTTTACTCTGTTCTGATTATTCACGTTGACACTACGTACTAGTGAAACATTTTTTAAAATTAGGGAACGACTATAAAGTTTACAAAGTGACACAAACTTTGTCTCGTGCTTCTGATAGGTTGGTGGCCAATTTTTCGAAAAAAATTGCAGATTGCTTTGCCTTTCAGTAAATATTGTATTTACGATAGCGTACGAGCGCCTTTGGAATACAATAGTTATTTATTGGCACCTGCGTATATTTATTTTCAGAATATACGTTTACGATATACTTTTATATATATATATATGTAGATATAGGTATCGCAATAGGATCGCTGTTTCTTTTCTGAAATTGTAACTTACCAGGATACCAAATCAAATTGAAAGTGTTTCCCGCCCGATTCCATTAAATCCAGTTTCCAAGCCGTTTGCGGCGTAGTGTTCAGCATTCCGTCGCAAACACCCCATATAGTCACGTGGCTAGGGTACGCACAGAATATGTCTGTCTGAGCGACTTTCATCTCTTTCCAACCTAATCTTACGACGTAGTTATGACAGAGAAGAAGCTCGCTGGTGCGGGCATTCTGAATGTATCCCTGTACACTTTGACAGGGTAGAGAAAGGACGGGAGTTTCAAAGGAGACGAGACTGCGACTGATAACCATAATGGCGGCGGGTTACGACGTCACACGTTTCGTAAATTTCCGCCAGAGGGACGATCGGTCATCAAACGATATTCGATGGTAACAGTTACCAAAGCACGATCAGTCTTCTTCCATTATCCCTGCTTCTAAACAGTTCAAGGTTAGTCGAGCGTAAAGTTCAGGGAAAAAGTAATGGAGGCTTTCAGTGTAACAGCTTTCAGAAGCTTTTGTTCGTCAACGACTAAGAAGTTGGACACTAAGTTTTCTGATTTTGACGCATCCTGCCTTACAACAGCCAATGGGAAGTGATAAGGAACAATGAAAATTAAGACTATTCAAAATTTACATTCTCAATCTTCGACAATGAGATTTCGCCGTTTGCTTATGTATATATACGATGTGACGTCACACTGCGAACGGATGACATTTTTATGTTACAACTGAAGTATACCGGGTGGCGTTTTAATGAAAATTAAACCGTAAGTTTCACCATAAATATACCGCAGCGTTTACTATTTATGGCTTAATTATAAATAGGAACCGAAAGCTCTATGCCTCAGGCTCCAGTATTTTATGTATGTTTTATATAGAGTGACCTAGATTTTCTATGGTGCTAATTATGCTCGATTGGCTCCAATTAAGTACCTACAATCCATAGCATGTGGTTACACTGAAACAAGTAAAAAATTTTCTACTATTACTCACGGGTGTAATACGCGTGAATCCTTGCGAACACGAGGAATCTACCAGTGCGATAACAATTTCCGTATAATCTCTCGCAGCCGAGTGGCCAAAGGATAGACGGCGTCTGCCTTGGTATTAATGCACCCGAGAGGTATAACATCAGCCAAGGGTGACTTCGTCTTGGTATCAAATGATCCCCACGGTATAAATTTTCGTGATATCAGTCAAGTGTCTCGTGAGTCACGCATTTGCATATCGAAATACGATTATCGATCGAGTTCGTTTGACTGACCGGAAATATAATGACGTGATGTAACGTCAGATCAAGATGGCCTTGAAATTCATTAAAAATTTCAAATTTTAATATCCTCCAGAGACTCGCGTCTACGTGAAGTGTCACGTGTCGCGCAAGGAAAAAGTTGTCGATCGATTGAACGTACCGTACGGATTCAAGTATCGAATCAAAATAGACGTTATATCCCGCGAGGACAAAGTAAGAAGAACGTATACTGCCAATAAGAAACGCGTAGGATTGTTAAACTATACTTGGACGCGACACTTGACATTAGGGTGTCGGAGCCAGGCTATATTTAGAATAATGATACTTTTATTTAGAATACCTTCTGTTTCGGGCGTCTGTGACAATACTTTTTGCAAGTGGGCGTCCACTTCCCGTGGCGGAACCGACAACAACCTTGGAATACTAATGGCAATGTTTTCCTTCAAGAACCGTACGCACTGCAGTCAACCCCTATCGTAGCATCCTCTACCCTGACGGTATGAAGATTCGTGGCCATAGTGGAATATAAATGACATCGTGCATAGGGTCCTATGACGGACCGTGTAAATGCAAATGAACGGACGGATCTCCAACTTGACGAAACGAGGGTCTGCCGATTTGAATTATTTCGTGGTTGATTCCAAGATTAGTATAACGAGACGAGGGATTGGAAATTTGAATTTCAACGACGGCAATAATTTTTCTTCTTTTTTTTCTCTATTCTTTCCCCACGTGAACAATCCCATCGGCCGTATTATATAGCCGGAACTGTATCCTCCTTGGAGGTCGTTCGTAACACGTCGTAAATTGTAACATCGTATTGGGAAAAAATTGGGTGAAAGATACTTCGGTCCTAGGAAAAACAAGGGTGTGCGTGAAGGCTATGCTTCTTAAATTACGTCATACGTATCAGCGTGCACCAATCGGTGAGGTGAATATTCATCCCAGCACATGCATTGTTCATTCGTTCGTCTTTACCACGTAAATACGGCAGCCAGGAGATTCTCTAATTCAATTCGCCCGAAATGGTCGTCACTGCCGCTCGAATCTTTCGCGCTTTACCACCAAGCACGTGTAGCATTTCGCGCGATTTAATTTCCCTCGCGCCTCATAAAACGTCTCAAAAGTTTCTTTCGACGTCGTTTCACTGCAATCCGACACGGAGCAATCCTTTGTCTAAAGTCACGGTAGAAATACGATACAAACAACGTGACATAAAGTGCAATCGTACTTTCGTGTGTTCCGACCAGAGACGTAATGTGCATTAGTAATGCAAAACTATGATAATGACCGTATATAACGCTTTCAGTATAGACATCGGCTGCTATAGTTTCTATATAGCTTTAGAGAAAAATTTCTTCTTTCTTTCTTCTCCACGTAATTTCGTCCATAAGAAAGTCCCTGTTATACACGTTGAACGAATGCGTCCCTGTTTACTCTAATTTTGTTGTGTAAAGGCTCGTCCATCCGTAAGGCTTGTTCATCGGGAGAAGTCACGAAAATGGCTGTGGGAAATATTAGCTGAGCGTGGACTGTTGACTCAAAAAAAAAAAAGGACTAGAAGGCTGTCAGGATGAGATTTCCGGTTAAGATATACGTGTGATCGATCGCCTGGATATCAACGAAATTGGATACCGATTTGTTGCGTGAAGAGTTTCTGCTAATGGTAAGAAAAGTATTTCTCTATCTTAGATGCCATCTATAAGCAAGGGCTGAATGTGAAATGTCTCAAGGTTGACTTTATACCAATGTTAACATTCAGAGTGACACATGGGGGGTTGAGAATGTTATGTACAAGAGATTAGTGACTATTTGTGTGCGTGAAGAGGATTTGGGGTGGGGGGTAGTTTAATTGCATTATAATCTTATCACTTATCGTCTTTAATGGTGATATCACGGCCGTTGCTCCAGTTGACTCAAGATTTAGAGGGTCGAGTTAACGAGTTGAGCCTAGGGTTGAAGCCCCCTACTTAACATCCCTTAGCATTACGTATCAAACGACCTTTCGCCATGGTTCTCTGAAATTTTCAAGGAAACTGCCAGACATCGCTTGTCCGACACGTAGCTGCTTCTAACGTATTTAAACGTCCCTTTCGGGTGTCACGCGAAGTCCAATAATTTGCTGTCGAATTCCTGCAAGAAGCACCAGTCAAGAATTTCGTAAAGCTTTTTTCGCTTACGCTCAAAAGTTCATATTACGGACAGGCATAAGATGTGGTTAATATTCTTCCTTAAATATTGCTCCTAGCAATTTAACAGTCAAATTAAATTTTCACGTTCTCTCAAATCAATTTGAGTCTCCTACTCACAACTCTCTCTCTCTCTCTCTCTCTCTCGCTATCAAAGGTATCGTTAACCAATCAGCATCCACATTTAACCTCCAGAGGGCCGGAAAGCCATTATAGTGGCTACCCGTGACAAGAACTATGGACGTCGTACATCTTACAAATATATATGACGATTACTAGATTTCAAGCTCTCTCTTGGCATCCTAAAACGTTAAGGCCCTCTAAACGTTAAGGTACAATTACTATTGCGTATTAGTTAAAGGTACCTTTAGTTCAAGAAACGCTATAAGAGCGGTATCAGTATGAACCTACAGGCTTCAGTCGCTTATCACAGGTTAAATAGCAATGTTAAAAAAAAAAGAAAAATTGCTGACATACCAACCCAAACTCGTTATGACAAACAGAACGAAAAGTAGGCAAAAGAATGTACGACCAAAAAATGTCTTGCGTTGACAAAGTTCGCGAAACGACGAAGTGTCTCTTTTTTTTTAATATCAAGGGCGGTTTAAAAATTATTAATGTCAGCAGTGACTGTACCGCATCCCTCAAGGACAATCCAAATTCAGATAAAGCTACGTACGTAATCCTGTGGATGATATATATTCGCAAGCCCCACGGATAACACGGGCAACCAGCGTATAGGCTAATGTCACGTAATTATTCAACGCTACTGAAAACTGGTCACGTGAACGCTCATCAAGTAGATGACTGAAATACGTAGGCGTTATTAATGACTTTGGTAACGGTACGCGTAATTGCATTAAGCATGACTTGGTCATAGGTGCGACACTTAGCGAGCTGTGATATAAATTAATATTGCTCGAGTCCTTGAATTCTTTTTTGCTTCGTCGAATCATTAGGATCCCAAGTGAAACTGCCATATAGGGTATTGCTATGACTTGTGTAAAAGCTTGAATGACGTAGGTACACATTGAGACATACATACGTGTGCACGCGTGGCGCTTAATTTCTTAACGTTACAATTCCTTAAAGACTCCTAAGTCTTGAGTCATAATTGAAACCGTAATGGCCAAGTTGGTCCAACCTTCTGATTTCGACCGTGCAACCTTGTTACGTAAATTCTGATGGACGTCATTTGGTCCCTCGGAATATTGGGTATCTAGTCTAGAGTTTGTGGTAACAATTAGTAATCAAGTACTATGTATAGCGATACTGTATAAGGATCGATTCTCGACGATGTATACAGTAATATCGTGTTCGCGATACGTATATAGTAATACTTTATGATTACTTGATTGCTCTTGAAAAAATAATTATAGACTCGGATATGTTATAAATCAGCCGGGCTAGTCGTCCTAAGCCGTGAGAGAAAATTCTCTTCGGTTCGAGTCATTCGACGTATTGGATCAAAATACACGAGAGGCATTAAGGGCCTTGAAATTCGATGCGAGGAGGTTAAGTCAAGACGGCAGTTCTTATATTGGTTTAGAAACGACTTAAAAGTATCAAACTTTCAAGTAAACGTCTTATACGTACATACGTCGTGTCAAATGTTCTTGCGCGACGAAAACGAGCTTAACGCGTCTTGGAAATGTAATTTAATCAATGTCAACGTGTTCCCGTGCTTATGTGCTTAAAAAATATACATATGTACGCACGGCTATAGCAATCCCGTTTAGAAGCATTAAATCGCTTCTATTGGATACTCGTGTTCAATGCAGTTGTAAGGGCGAAGCATTACGTCCTAGAGGCACAGCTTGTTTCGCTTTTCAGAAAAGGTCCTGGTCCAGTAAACCAATAGCATTTGAGGCTGATTGCGAATGCTTCTCGCAGGTCCGGCATAGCACGTGTACAGAGATTCGAGTCAATAGCAAAAAGAAAGATGTTCGAAAGGTATTAAAGCGATAGAGAATAAAGAGTGCCTGTTTTATCGTGCGGAAGAACGAAAAAGGAGGCAATCTTGTTAGTGCGTGATTATAGTCAAGGAAAAAGTTATTATTTAATAACACCCTGGAGAATAAATTAGAACACTGTTTTTATCTTACCTCGTGGGATTTTAGGGTCAATGATCCTATTACAAGAGAATTGATTTAATACAAAAATATTGGCTGTCTCGTCAAAATACTACAAATAGATTTATATATATAATATATATTATATACTTACACCATCTGTTCACGAAAATTCGACAGTGTAACAAATTTCCTAAGTGTATCCGGCGGAACAAGCCGTAAACTGCTAAACTGAATTCGAGTCTATCATCCATTAACCCCTTAGCTGACAGACCGAAATTCCCGTACCCAGCCCCTTACCTAGGAGGCGTATAAGAGTCTTTTGACAGGCAAGAAAGTTAACTGAACAATTTTTCAAACCAGAGCAACACGCGCGTTTTCGCGCGAGACTTAAAGTCCTGCCGCGTTGCAGGATTTCGAAAAAATGCATTGCTACACTGCACAAGCGTACTGGCCAAAATTGCATACTTATGACTGACACTGAAACTGTTTTACCTTAAAACTGCTTATTTCTCAGTCACTTTTTTTTTTGTAATTTTCTAGGCAATTTCACGCGCCGAAGGCATTAGGCATCTTTCGCCGTCGACAACTGCTTCACAGACCCTTGGCTCTCGGTCGAGAAGCACCGAGCAAGATGGTAAAATGTAGCCAGTGTAGTAGCAAGGGGACGTAAGATTTTTGAATAATACACGTCCTTTAAATAATTGTTAGAATCCTTCAAGCAGCCCTTGCACGTTAAGACTTTATATACCTTGTTGATAAGTCGCACATTGTATACCCTAAGGTAGAGTGAAATATCTACGTTCTCGGTATATAGTTTCTACAGTGCAAGCCGCCATTTTCTTAATGAAACATCCACCTCCAGTAAGCTCAGAGAGACATATGAATCGTTCGACGTACAAGCAATTCCCATTCTCGCTTTAATTATTACCCATGAATTTCGTTCCAACTGCATGAATCAAGGACACTCACCCGATTGGCTATGTCCCTTTGGTACTAATCGCCACGAATCCTTCAGGACTTAATTGCTCGGCAAGTCACGTAAAAAACAATTTCGTCAACTTGATTAATACGCATAAAGCACAAAATAAAGTATGCCCTGTTAACGAATGACTGTACCATAACGTACGGCAGGTATACGCAGTAACACATAGCCCTGTAGGTACCTTAATTTCATCCTCGTAAAGAAACCCTCATTGATCAAACTCCTTGCTGATACAAAATCACTGTAGACACTTACGACACGGGTGAGCTCGCATGGTACTAAAAAGACCCAACCACGCAACTCGTAACGCTACCCGGCTTTTAAATGCTTCGTTATAACCGGTGGTATTTCGCCGTGCGAAAATCGCACGTTATCAGCGACACACGAAATTTTCTCAAACTCGACCGCGATAACGTGAAACATTGTCAATGGCTCCGTGCTCCCCTATAGGAGTCAATAACTGGCTTCAGGACGTTGCACTCGTACGCTCAGGCTCGAGGGTCACCCGCATTTTGCTAGCCTTCGATAAACAACGAATTTCTAACACGTACCAAATTAGTTTTCAGAACGATGAACTTCTAGTTACAATTAGAGTCTGTGCTTTGTGTGCTATAATCCCGTAAGTGCGCTTGAGGTTATGTTCGCCGTGACGTAAAGATAATCCTGGGTCGTCGAATGTACTTTCGTCGTTTAAATAATTTTTCACGCAAGTCATTGATTACGTGACTTCACGGCGTAGCGTACGAGTGCAACGTACGTGAAGGGGATGTTATTTTACGATTCAAGGATAAAAATGTTAAATTTATCGCGAGGAATAAGAAACCAGAAACGGATACGAATAGGAGCCAATGGCAAATTGTTCCATCTATCTCACAGTCGTAACAGA
Organism: Syrista parreyssii; assembly: GCA_030142615.1. Lineage (NCBI taxonomy): Eukaryota > Metazoa > Arthropoda > Insecta > Hymenoptera > Cephidae > Syrista > Syrista parreyssii. Next base: position 1,601,253 of record JARQTG010000316.1, read on the forward strand.
GACTATCCTCGGCACGTGGAGACAGAGTGACGCCTTGCGTCGCGACGCTAGCCTTGAACCTTATCCGTGTGCGCCGTCAGTGCTGCTTTCTAGATTTCCCTGAAGGCCACGGTCAGCACATAGAATTATCAGAGATCGTGTGAATGGTTTGATCGATTATCGAATAAAATTTTATAAATTTTTATATAATTCAATGTCTTATTTCACCCTTACGCTAATAATATAATACCCTCGAAAGATCTACCCTTATACCGTGAACTTTGCCGTGCTACGTAGGTCAAACTGTAACTACTAATTGTCCCTTATAATTAATTACTACCTGGGCTAGTCGTTAATGAGGATCCACCATTTACTCTGTATATTTGTCCTTTAATCAACCAGAGACATATATATATATATAGGCATATATATATATATATATATGAACGCGTTTCTATCGAACGGTACTTCCAACTACTCCCGTGTAGTATAAGACGAATACAGTGTGTAAAATTCTACAAGTCATGCTTTTATATCCAACATGGTAGATTGTATTTGGATATCTACAGGATGACCTGCAAGTGCAAATCGTTGGCCGATTGCCCGTTGCACTTGACCCTGCATTCGCACGTGACCCCGCTTCGACATTGCGGAATCGTGGCCACGCTCGATTCCTCTCGTGCTATAGGTATATATGTACATGTATAATGTATACGTAGTTTAACACAGTAGTACACATACAGATCAGTACAATTACATATCAAGATATGTAGTTTACTCCTATTCACGTAGAAGATACGTAAATTGTGTAGTTGCATACAAATAACTTTAATCGGATGCATTTGAAATCGGTGAGTTTATGGTTGAAAAAGATTTGCATTTGCAATACGTTCGCATGCCCCGCGTACATACATCGTGCTAAATACATTGTATCTCTGGTACGCGGAATCGAGTACGTCGCTCGACGATTTTACTGCTTAACCTATCTGATATAGGGGGGTAGTTGTTATTGATCGGTTATCGGTCGTTTTCGAAGTTCGCGGCGAGTTCAAACGACGCAAAGTTTCTTAAAGCTCGGCGGAGGACCTTTGACGGGAGTTATGGAATTTTTGATAAGACAAGTTAATGGCGTTTCTCACTTTTTTTTTTTTTTTTTTTTTTTCTACGAGAGTGGCTAAACTGACGACGGTCATTTGCTCGATACTTTTGTAATAATCGTGAATGAAATCACGGCGATAAATAACTGATGGCTGTGAATTTTCGTCGAAACTTTTTCAGTCGGTTTGCCGTATTGCATCAAATCACTTGTGATATTACAATTCGCAAGGCAATCTGAGAAAATTGTTTAAGAAATTATTCAATTTATATGCGTGCGGTATAAGAGCCGTAATACAGGTGGAACTTTGGTCTGTCTTATGAGGAAGGCGAAGGTATAAAAGTCGAAGCTGAGAAAATATCTTTAATATTTCTTGACCGCGTAGCGAGCGGCTAATACACTTTTATAATCAAACGGAAGATCGTTCGTGTCGTTACGAGTTGCATGGGAGGGACAATTAAGCGCTCGTTTAAATTGGCCCGAAACATTATGAATTATCAACGACGATAATACAGTTTCAAGATTCTTATTCGATTCTTAAAAGCATCGATCTCACGCAATACGTTACTATGGTAAACACTAAATCCTCTATGAAAATTATATGAAAATTCACCGTGCTTCAATGTTTCCCAATAAATTGCATATACGATCTGTGTACGATATTTCAAAGTGTGACAATTAATCGATCACTCCTACATAATATAGCGATCAATCAACCTGAGCGAATTCTTATCGAACTTCTGACCACTCGTATCTGTAATGCAGATTTCTCGAATGGGATATTCGTTATATCGTATGAAGACTCTGCAGTCGTCATTTATGGCTGTGACTCGGTTACCGGCTGCCGTAAGGAAAATTTACTGTATCTTTTCTGCATTATCGGTATAAGGAGTCGATCGAGGAATCGAATTGTTAAAAGATAAATGTGAAAACGCAATAGCAGCAACTAACGAAATTCAGTAACATCGGTCGGATATAATGCAGAGTTTCAAATAATTGACGAATCCATATGCATGGGATTGCCGGAGATCCTATTAGTGTCTGCAAGTATACATAATTTCACAGTGACACTCCTTAGCAAGATGCCTGTGGGACGGCGGTGCACCTTATGAAAATACTCCTTCACATTTTTCATAAATAATTAAGAAACAAGCAGATCAAAGTTTCCCAACAGTTTAAACCAGAAAAGCAAGTACGTAAATGTCAAATGCCATTCGTTTCGTCCCTAGACGATCCACTTACGGTATCTTTGTACGAAACGTTATTGATTTTTAATCTTTCACCTGTTCAAAAGTAACGTGCTTTTATCAGATATACATTTTTCCTTTTTCACAGGATTCAAGAATCACACGAGCAACCTAGTACGAAGTTGTTCCTTAATCAATCGAAATACTTATGACCCTCGCTGATTCAGCTAAACCGTCGAATTCGAAGCACGGATCGTGACGATTGAAAGTCCGTCGTGCTCTTTACGATCTCGCAGTGACGTATGCGCTGATTCTTACTTAACGAAAATATTAGCATACTCGAACGAGCTCAGCAATTTTACCGTCAGAATGCCTCGCGCAGGATCTCGCGGTTAAACGGAAGTGATAAATGTACAATTTACAGACATCACATCCTGTACAGTGATATTGCAGGTTTCATCTACGAGAATCTCAACAACGTGCTTCACATATTACGGTCTGGTTATACGAGTAACATTGCCATTATTATTATAGAATTACACAAGTGCGACACGTAGTAAGATTTTTCTGTCTCTCGCAACAATTCTCATGTATGATTTCGCTCGAATTACTATGCCGCGTACCTACGTCTTACCCTGTGAAACTTGTCAGCCCTTACCGAGGCGACTTTGAGAATTCATTGCTATAAGTAAAATCGTTTTCGCGCGCAGTTCGCGAGCTTTCCTACAGTTCTAGGTTTTCTGCGCGAGTATTTTCGTTATAGTAAAATCTGCAAGTAGTTACTGGAGTGCTCACCTTTTTTTTTTACAACGAAACACTTTATGGATCGTAAAAGACAGATTAGTAAATAACATTAGTAACGTCCGCGTGTGACAGGTCTGTCGTCTATACTGTACGACTGCGGTACACGAAAATACGACATTTTCGCGAACGTCATGAATTTCTGGATTCGTGCAATTCTAGTCACGTGCGCGACATGCGCCTTGTCATGCGAGGCGTACGAAAAAATATCTCCTAAAAAAGTCACATCCAATAACGAGTTACTGGTAAGATGTGCAAGGATGGGTAAGAGTTTCTTCAAGGGTGGCAATACCATTGGACTGATAGGGGAGACCGGTGAATTATTTAATCAAGTTTTAAAAGAATTAATACACGTCACACCGACAATGCTGATTGACATGCGAGTTAAAAATGACTTTTCGCGCAACATTCGTTACATTATTATTGCGACCGACGTCGATACACTCTACAGTCTCTTTCGAACAGACTCCTTGTACGGCGCATCTCAATACATGATACTGACTACAGCGAAGCTAAACGTCTTATCAGACTTTGCTACGTATCTGCGAAGACGTGATTTCTTTAAGGTTATGTACCTGTGCGCCGACTACCACGGAAAGTTAGCCTTTCGCCAATACGACGATTCGCTGCAGAGTCCAATGAAACGAAAGTTCAATATCTTCAAGACGATAATAGACTGCAACGCTAATTTCTCAAAGACCGATTATTCACTTCGCACGAGAATATCGACAAGGGCGTCGCGGCCTATCAAGTACATATTACCAACCACTAGGACCTTCGACAACCACATTCTAAAGAAGCACGAGATGCTGCACGAGGATTGTCGCGAGACAAGTGAGAAGTTTATGAATTTATTTTCGACAAGCATAACTCCCGTTGCAATACAAACCACGTTGAACGAGCATAATCAGAGGAGCGTGACGGTGCGCGATTGCACGGAGCTAGTAGTGCGTGGTGCGGTAGACGCAACGGGTCGTCCGCTGATAGAAGAAATGCCAAGAGAGGAATTAAACATAGTGAATTACGTGAGCGGCGATTCTCTATGCTTTGCCATAAAGCTAAAGAGTCTCGATACCGCGTGGAACAAATTGTTGTTATTCGTCGGTTTGCCCAACAACTTCACTGTCTCTTTAACCATCGGTCTCTACGTAACGTTCTCGTACGTTACGAAGCAATTTCACGCGAGAGGCTTCGTGAGAGAACACATCAAGCTTTTCGACTTGGTCTCCAGCGTAATGTCGCAGCCAATGAGGCTGCCCAATAAGGTTGGTCTGCGCGTAGTAATTGGCATGTGGATATGGCTGTGGTTCATATGGAACAAGAGAAACAACAGTGCCGTAACGAGTTCCTTGGCAAAGAATACCTTCGAAAATTTACCAACGACCATGGAGGATCTGGATAAATCTGGATTCGAATTCGGCGGCGAGATCGATTACCGTGTATATCTCAACGGCATCAACGATCCTGTCATGGATCGACTGTTCAAGAGGTGAATAAGATTATAGTGGGAAAATATTAAAAAATATTTCTCTAGATTCATGTCAATTGTGTTACCGTTAAACAGGTACAAGGTTGTTTCCTTGGAAAATTCGACGAAGGAGGAATTACTGTCGCGTATGTTTCTCGTGGAAAGATGCTCGTATTACGACGCGTACGAAGTCACACACAGATTCAACGCGTCGGAGAAAATTTTCACTCTGGCAAACAATCTCCTCTCGTTTAGTATCACGTTTGTTCTGAAGAAAGGAAGTCCGTATTACAGCCAGTTAGACCGCGTGGTGCTGATCTGTCAGGACACGGGCTTAATCAACAAATGGGAAAACGAATGTTCTTTGAGTCGAATGAGGAGTAAAACCGGGGAAAAGGGTTCGGCGATCATTTTGAAATTGAAACACCTTCACGTTGCATTCGTGCTGCTGATAGCAGGATATTTTATTAGCGTACTGGCATTTTTCATAGAGTTGTGCATCAAGCGCGAATAATCATTGATAACGTTAACGTGACAATCTGAATATTGCCTTTGCGAAATTCTGAATAAAATATAAATATGGTATCTTCACTCGTTCGAATAGTCCGCCAAAATTATTTTCCGACAAACGTTAAACGACCGAACGGGTATATACGTAATATATATATATATATATATCTGCTTGGACGTAAAAGGTTTTGGCGAATTTTCATAATTTTTTATACACTTTTCACACTCTCTTTACGGTTGACGCCCGCGTCGTTCGGGTTTGCATCTTCTTGAATTTGTACACTTAAATACTCTGCCTTAAGTAAGATTAAAGAGGACGAGAATGCATATTGTATTTTGCGTTACAGCGCAAGGAAGACGTGTCCCGGTATAATCGACTTAAGTAGTGTAAATGCAATTTTGTGGAACGTTCTTAAGAAATTCTTATAAAAGCGTTATCGCGAGGAAAGAAGAAAAAATTTACATTACACATTCCGAATAAATTTCAGCATCTCTCGCCATATCCTTTATCTTTTGCGTTGGTGTATTATTGTATTAGAAAATAGGGGGTAGGAGGTGGGGGGGGAGGTGGAGGAGGAGGAGGGGTTAGCAGAAAAAGCACAAAATCCAATATACTTCTGGATCTCTTGCTAGAGAATATTATTTTCATCAACGAAAAGTTTCCATACCGGTAAAGTCATTTCGTTTTGAAATTTGTGTAATGCCCCAATAAAAGGTAGGTGAGCTTGAACGCGGTCGGAATAAACGTAAAAAAAAATATATAGACAATATTATTCGTCTTTTAAAATACACGATAAACGGGCGACTAAAATATTCTTAAATAAAAATCAATCCCACTTCTGGACCCCTTGACGATTATACCTATATCGTGCATTTCACTTATTTGCGTCATCCGACCTTAGTTTCAAACGTTGTGTAGGACATAAACTTGCATTAGCATAAATAATAACAGTGTTCGCATCAGTGCATTTTATTGTATGCTACGGTACAACGTTATTTCAGTCGGTTGACTCAGAGTCAAATGTCCGAATACGATTTCGCATCGATCAGTCAATATCGTATATACATCGCGATTGGTTCATTTATATTACCCGATAACGTTATTATTGACAGATTATCCAATTTCGTATACATAGTTTTCTACCAGTATCGAGAATTCCTTACGAGTGAAAAAGATGCCATTATATCCCTTCGATATTCCAGCTACTGCATAGCCAATTTGACAGAGAGAGAGATTTACCCGCAATTTGAGCTATCGCTATACGTGTCTCTCTCGTACTCACGTAAGCTCCCGTAAGTCCGTCTACCTCGCACTCACGGCAGGTATAGAAAATACGAAAAATTCAAAGTCAGCGGCGGGCTTTTCTCTGCTCGTGCCATTGAATTAGCGATATTCAAAAATACACCATACCCTAAACGTTACTAGAATAAAGTGATTACATGCGACATTCGTCATACGTCACTTGTACTTTTGAGTTACTTATAATATCACGGTAGTACGTATATACGGCACGTATATACCTATATAGGTATACATTCCTCCTATTCTTCAAATCGTCAAGCGCAAATACGCGAGCGCTTTATGGATCGCGTAGAAGGAAGAGAATAATTTATTGCAACCGACTGCCATATGAATTCCCATGGTAGGTAACAGGGAATGACTGTATCCGCCATAAATTCCCCCCGATGATCACCGTGACGTATAAATTCGAGCGATCGATAAATTAAGCGAACGACTGATAGCAATGCATTGGGACAGATGTTGACAAGAGAATAAAGGTACGAAATATCAATAAGCAAACGTTAACCGTGTCAATGCATAGATGTCACCGATCGATCTAGCAACGTCCGCGTGGATTTGCTTTCGCGAGAATGGCAAATCCCGTGCGAGAGCTAAATGAAATTTTGTAAAAAACATCAATAAACATTCAGCCACGAAATTAAAACGCGTAACCATGTGAATTCGCAAAAATTTGCATTATCGGGACTGACGGAAATATTTATCAGTGCGTAGTACAAACGTTCGACTGTTGATTTGTCAATCTCAAGGCATCGATCACGTTACTGCCCGTCGAACGCAATATCACCCGACGCGTAGATTTCGTTGAAACAACAAACACAGCTAGCCCGTATACGCCAACCAAGGTTCACGGAAGCGCCGTGACACAATCAATTAATTACCACATTACGATATCTCGCGTGACATAATTGCTCGCGAGGGCCTCGCGCGAATCAGCGGCCAGGTAAATGTCGATCAATTCCAGGAGTCAATTCGATTACATCGTCGTTATAAATTAATACATCAGGAAAAACGATCATCCAGTTTCGTGGGATAATCGAAGATTCGTGCTAATAGCATAAAGTCACATATGGCAAATTACCTTGGTTACATGTGAAATTAAGATCAACGAGAACGAGACAGACGAAATTGCTCCGACATATCTCACTGGGCTTATCTTGACTCGAGACCAACACCTTGGCTTTTGGTTTCGCGTAGGTACAATACGAAAACATTCAATAGCCACAACAGTGACGAGCTCGAGTTAATGTAATTTCTAGGTATTACGTCATTCTAAGTGTTGCCTAACATTACGATACATTGATACCCGGCTAAAGCACTGCGAAAGCTTTTCAGGCTAATTAAATCATCCCACGACACATAACCTATATACGCAATACTAACAATTTACTACATGCTCGAAAAATGTAGCTTGAATTTTTTGTAATAAATTTTCCCCTCTAACACGAGGTATGGTAGTTACTTTTAATTCAGTCGGTAAAAACGTCCGATACATTGTTAACCCTAAGACACATAATCTATATACGCTATACTAATAATTTACTGCATGCCCGAAAAATGTAGCTTGAATTTTTTGTAATAAATTTTCCCCTCTAACACGAGGTATGGTAGTTACTTGTAATTCAGTCGGTAAAAACGTCCGACACATTTTTAACCCTAAGAATAAAGATTCGTCCTCGATCCAACGAGTTAGCGCTGAGGTCATCGTACATGGCGAACGCACGTTAAGGGTAGTCGTGTACGAAATTTACTCAACGATTTACAGAGATGCTGCGTATGACTTACTTGTTGCGTGTAAGCGGTAAACATTCGTGTTATTTGCAGATTCTGCCAAAACAATTATCCGCTGCTGACGACATAAGCAGAGTGACGTCTGCGGCCCACGAGCGACGCGATACGGCGTCGTAGCGCGGCTCGTACCTCGAGGAGGAAATTTTCGTAACGTTTAAATGAGACGCCAGAGAATAGTGATAGGTAATAGCTTGTGTTAGATAGGACAGTCATTATTGTCAACAGCGTGTGCTAAACCCACGCACTGTCCTACGCATTCGCATACTTGACCGGGTATTTGTTCAGCACCCGACGTCGGGCATCGCAGTGGTTGGTCCAACGACGACGATTCTAACGTGACGTGACTCTCGTATGACAATACGAGCTTACAGTCCTTAACTCGATATCCATATACATAGCTTGCACGATAAGGTGCGGCTCGCCGTATATGCTACACAGTAATCCAATATCAGTAGAATTGGTATTTTGCCAACAAGTAATTTGGCAAATTTATTTTGCAAATTCCACTACCGACGACTCCTTATCCCGGTCGTCGTATCCAACAGATACGTGCTGGGCTTGGCCTATCGAATTTATCAGATTGCGATTATCGCTCCTCCCTCTATCCATTTTGGCAATACAATTTTTCTTGTTTTCATTCCTCGGCTCTCGCGCCATTCAAACATTGTACGCGCGCGAGTGATCGACGTATGGAGATTCACGGTAACCGAAACATTTCGTCACATTGCGTAACTCCACTTTTTACCGCGCAACGTCGCTTTGACGAACAGACAGTTTCTCCAGGTGTCAATAAACGTCTGAGTGGTTCCAAATATAGCGAGCTACTCGACGTTCATTCTATATGGTTTATATTTAATTTCCTAATATCGCCTTGAAATACGATTCGTCGATCAATTTTCCATCGACATACGTATTCCGGTTTATGCAGAGTTCCCACTGCTTGTGCCGTATACTTGCTCCTTCACGCATATCCATAGACTCCCAAGAGTATACCAAAGATTAAGGTAGTTTCCTCGTGTCATTTCGTGGGCAACCTACCAGTTTCCGGTAACATTCTTTCTATCGAGATTCTCTGGATACGCCAAAGGAAACGTTCGCATGCTCGTTTACCCAACGAGCAATTTCTATTCCGTCAGACTTCTCCGCTCCGACTCGGTAAATTCGAGTTACGTTAAGCTAATGTAAATCGTGAGGTTGTGTCTCGATGACGTCATTAAATTTATCAATCACCCTCCCTCTAGTTACTTATGTAATGTACATAGACCTTGACGATACGCGAGACATGTCTTGCTGTGGTATTTCTTTGCTCGCATCGAGAGCCTGAAACGATAATCTACGAAAAGTGCGCAAAGACCTGTTCACATCGAGGCAGCATGAGAAAGTGCTACTAAATTAACATCGAGCAAAGCGTCTCGAAGCAGCAGCACTTTTTGTCACAGGTGCCAGTTGTCTTGTCAGAAACGAGTGAAGGAGTCTACGGTTTCTTGCCGTTAAGAATATTCCGTACCTGTCAACCCTCTGCTCTGAGTAATTTCACCCAATGGAATTGCACGAGCACCACGCCAGACATCGCTTGCATTATCCCAGCAACCTTGCTGAGAATGCCAGCGATTTGGCTCACTTCCAAATCCCTCGTACCTTATATACCTTATACATGCTGGTTTCTTCCCTGCTCTACCGCACGGAGAGTAATCTCTGTAGAGAGGGTCTCTCTCCACTCTCGCCGCACAGTATAACGTGTACCGCGAATACGCGGCCTATTGCGTCATTGAAATATCCCACATCAACGATCTTGCGTATATTATTTTTTATCAGCTGTAAATTATCGAAATTTTTTTTTTTTAGTTTTCGATCAAATAAAATTAATAATTCCATGACAAATCACCCTCGACCGGACACATTGAAAATTGTCAAAATTACGAAAAATCCTTTGCTCGTCGTTCATCTCGAAAGGTTATCGCTCTATAATTATATAGATTATATCGATATATTATTATTATTCTATGGAATAAGATTATCGTAGTAACAGATAGAAACCTTATGTAAAGTGTCCCTTTGATTCTTATCGTTACAACTTGTGTCTCTGTTTGCGCTAAAATTTATCATGACGCGTAGCCACGTCGAAACGATTAATTTCATCGGCAAGCCTTTTTCCTATCCTCGAGTATACGCGCCTTGGTACAAATCACACGTGTGCCCACATTACATACGAATGATACAAGAAACGATTCAAGGGATACTTTAGAAAATGTATTTCCCGATGGACGCGTCCTTAACACAATTGCAGCATCGATGGCAATGACATCAATGATAAACGGACGAAGGATGGGAAAACGAGAAAGCATACATGAAATTGCATATGGTATTGCATATTATGCATATTATGCATATTGCATACATATTGCACCCGAGTCGAAATGAATCTCGATTTGGCAAATTGATCCGCCGATTGCACAGCGGACAATTCGCGTAATGGAAATCCGATTGATCGATGAAATTATTTAGAAGTCTCGAATTAATTCAACAGCATAAATGCAAATTGAATTGATCTATGGATTCATCCCATCTGTACCGCAGCAGACATGTAGAATACGAGTGAAACTTTATTGACCTGAACAATACGTTTCTATGCTTAATTATCAAGGACTATAGTTGTCCGAAGGTCATAATTTAAAAAAAACGCTTGAATCCGCAATTGCGTTACGACGAAATTTGTTAAATTATTTTATAACAGCCCGAGGCACGTTCTCGCTCCTGTGTATCAAAAATGATTTTCTGCGTGATACTCGAAATTTATTTATGACAAAATTTGAATATCATTTCAAACGCAAAATCCATATCTCATAGCTGTATTATAATCCATGAAGTGAATTATATATAAATAATATATTATTATACTCTATAGGGTATAACATATAATTGAACCTCGACATATTACGATTTCAAAATAAAAGTCAGGGGGTCCGTTCGAGTGCTGAAATAATCGAATCAAAGTTTAATTTAATTTTCAAATCGAAGTGAATCAAGCCGACACGTAGTCCCTCTCGTTCCTCTTATGGGAACCTTGAATTAAGGGCGAGTGTTGGCAGTCCGTGCGTCACTGTATTTAATACATCACCCACGTGTTTACCCTGACCCATATCTGTTACGCATAAACGGCTATTCGTCATGAAAAGTTATAAAAATACATACAAGTGTTCGGCAAGCGTATCTCCATAACGAATTGTTTGTCTGAAAAAGCTCAGACGACTAAAAATAATGTAATATTCACAAAAATCCCAGAGCCCATTTTCACGTAAAGAAACTTTCGTCAAATCATTGACAATAATAATGTACGCGCCCATCCCTGCAATAACCGACGATTTTTCGACAAATTCGTCCACTTTCGATCCTTCAATTTCTCACTAAAATTATGGAGTCAACTAATCGTCGATACTTTCTTCGATAAAAAAAAAAAAAAACAAACAATCGATCCGAACAGTCCTCCAACCCAACGTTACAAACAACAGCGTTCATCACTCCTGGCAAACGCCATTGCACTTTATCGCACAAAATATATATGACTCGTCAGTATTATTAAAGCTTGCCGAGAAAATACTCCAAGACTCATTCGTGCTTCGGCGAACTTCAGCGGGATTTATGGTACTTAGCAGGACGTCGGTGTACTCTGAAAAGGTGACTACAAGGCCAGAAAGAGGATTCGGTACAGTCAATAATAAATATATCGAAGCAGCTGCATCCACACGTCGAAATAAGACTTCGTAGCAATTTCGCGTAAGATTTATACCTCGTGGAACGTATCGATCTACTTTCCCCATTAGGGTGGCACTGCGTGCCATCTTTTCAGGTATTACCCAAGTAAATGGATTTTTCATTCCCACAAGACTCGCCAAGGTTTTCTCATGGCAATCAGACACGACGTTTTAGCAGCGTCATATAGCGTTGCCAGCAATATAAAAAAAAAATAACCCGAATATAATAGAGATTCTTGGACAACAATAAGCCTTGAATGACCCAAAGCCAATTGGAAAAAGTCAAAGATCGACACCCCGTTACCTTGTAACCATAGGGTAGGTATTAAAGAAACGAATGTCGGTCATGGTCGTCAATACTTTTAGCGTGAGTTGGGTCGAACGCGTCCTGCTGCGGGAAATGTGAAAAGAATTGCGTGCGACGTGAGAAACTCAATGTTACACATGGTCTCGCAGCAGGATAAATACGAAAGACACAAGTACAAGTGATAAAATACCTAATAGCGCGAGTCGTCTCGATACTTAAAATTCTTTCATCTCTCAATAGGAACCAATTAGCTCTCGCGTCTTGATTGTCCCGGAGGCAGAAGTAAAACTGACGGAAGCGACTTTCGACCAGCTGAACGTGGCACACAAATAAATCACAGCCGAGTGGACGTTTCTTGTAATGTTTACAGAACAACGAAATGAAAGTTTGCCACGTTGAAGAGCATTGCGAGACAAGGAGATTGAGATAGGCGGATTGATACGACAAGGGGCATGAATATAAAAGAGGGTATACCGTATATAGGTATATCTATATCTCAAGTTCAAATAATAACGGAAGAGAGAACCAAGTTCTTGGCAAATTTTTTTTTCAACTTTCATTTGCTACGACCCTTGAGATTGTTATTACGACTCGTTACCTCATTCTAGTAGCGTGTTCGAGTGAATATCTATAAAATGACAAATACCCTTAAGAACGAGGTGCAGCCCTATTCCGAACATACTTAGAGCGTGGGTAGTTCAAAGCGCGCAGACATCGTCTTATGCAGTTATCGAGAAAAAAAAAGAGGAAAAAACCAAAAGTGTATTTTAACTCAACCATGTCAATATCAAATACAGTGATTTACTGACGTGTCGTATTGTAATAGTAAAGTGTAATAAAATGCCGATCAAAAAGTCAGTTCGAATTTCTGAGACACTGAGAAATTTTACCATTTTTTTTTTCAGTTCTCCATACCCTGTTTCGGTTATCAATTTTTTCCTTCAATTATGCACAATCAAATATACACGTTACCCGCTCTTGCTCTGTATATATTTTTGTTATACGATTGCACAATAACAATGTCTATTCTTCCTTGTTGTCATTCGTGTGTTCCAGCAATATCAGAGCCGTAACAGATTGTATTGGCAGTTCCTCAGGTTACACTACCCCCTTTTCAAGGTCTAACGAAATATAGGTCACGTTATTTGGGTCAACAAGCATCATCCTCGACCCCCATACACAACGATGGTATCCATGGCGAAGACCCCATACCTCGATACACCCTGCAGAGGCTGACTTGCGACTTGTTATGATGGTCAGGAATTCTACTTTAGTAGGGGAGGACTTGGGAAATAGGGTTGCCGATGGGTCATGGTTAAAGGTTCGCAAGTGCTTTCAGCCAAATTTCACACTGGCAGATATTACATCGTGAAAGAAAGTCAAATAGAAAGTATCCGCATATCTGTCCGCGTATACCGTACTAATAGCCAGCATAAGGGCGTTTTATTGAAATTGCTTGAATCTACTTCCACTAACAGCAGACACGAGGGCACGAGTCAAATTCTCACCGTTCTTCAAAAATGCAATCAAAGGACGAGAACAATGGATCGCCTCGCTCAAACGCGATCCAGAGGATGGTGAGTTATGTCGATAACACGAGAGGAGTAAATCCTTGTTACGGGAGCAGCAAACACTTTGGTTTTCAAATACTTTTGTATCCACTAATATTTGTTACCAGTTCAACGTTAATGTCCGCCTGTCACCGCTGTACTCGTGCTTTTCGCATTATCGCTTATAGCAAATATTTCGAGGGCAGCCCAAACGAGACAAACAAAAACTTCCCTCCAATTCAACACGACTCGTTGCACTAGCTTTGGCGTTCAAATAAAAAATGTACGAAACAATCACGCGATTAATTCGTTACTTTCTCTCTCGTTCGAGAGAGACTCGAACGAGGATTTGATTGAAGTATTTTCCTCCGAGCTATTGAGCATTACGTACGCTGCTTACACGCCAAAAAAATTCTGCTCTCGCAATAAATTCCTTTCCGCAAAAGATCCTCTCTGTAATTGCACTTTATATAGCGAGTCTGAACATAACCCACGGTGCTTCGTCCTTTCATCAGTGAGCTACGAAAGATTCCGACATTTATCCTTGCCTTGATAAAAAAAATTTTACCAATAATAATTATTCGCATTTAAAGTAATCATCTCGTCCTTAAGCATCCTTCTTATATCCGATTACAAACTTTGGACAAATTTGTGTAAAGAGAAAAAAAAGTAAAGCTTTATTTCGCAATTATTCCCGGTAGGTAGCGCGCGACAGCCGGAGATATCGGTAAGAAGAAGATTCGAGAATGTTGACAGATCGTAAAGCAACGACGAAGAAAAAGATTGGAACATCAGAGAAAGAGGCGTGACAGCGACAAGGTTAGGTTACCGAAACGATTACGAGCAGAACGTTCAATAATCGAGTAATACTTTACAGCGAGCAATTCAAACCTTTTCGAAAGGTTTCTTCGCGCACTTCCCGTCGCGCCAAACAGGACGACGATCCTGTTAGTCTTAAACCGTGTGCGACGTTCAATTCCTGTCATACGGAGAAGCCAGAAGTTGTAAGTTTTTTTAAATACGTCCGGAATAGCGAATCTAAATTGCACGTCATCTTCTATTTAAAAAATACGATTCATCGAATTGGCGCATCGCTTGAAAAAGTCATTTGTCATCAAGCGTTGCGCTGCAAAGTATGAAAATAAAACCACCGACAACGTATATAGTGCGTGTTTCGTTGATTTATAATTTCATCATAATTCCTCGCAGAATCCATAACGCCTGGCGACAAGTCGTAACGTCCGCAGCGCGTTAAACTACCGACGTAACAAAGCCGTGTAACCACGCGGCGTTAATACGCCAACCAAATCAGCCAATTAACACCGAACAATTAGTAACAAGAATAATCGTCAGAGCGCAGCAGAGATTTCAAAGTCGAGGAAAATTTTGTACGCTTCGCTGATGGTGGTAGGTCAACGCGTCCAATGAAATATTTAAGCATGCTGCAAGCTACGTGCAGAGGCTTCGTCTATGGGATTACGTGAAGTATTTCACCATTTCCACCCAGCCCCCGCAAAGTCCCCAAATACAAGTCGCTGCTACTCAGCAAGGATACTTTCACGCGTGTCCTACGTTAAACAATAATTGCATAATATATTCTCAAAGGTATTAGACCGCGACATCCAGTTACGCCTGCACAGCAGCATCTTTCTTTTTCTACTACCCAGAAGCCCTCATCACGCTCTCGCCGTAATAACATTAGCCGGGTGTAGCCGGCAGATTTTGATGCTTCCATTAAAATGCTCGCTAGAGGCGCTACCGTCGCACGACCTTTGACGCTCCTGCAATATTCATAGTAGTAATGGACCCGTACCACACAAGAAGGGTTCATTATCCTTCGGTTTCCAACTAACGATAGGACAGCACCTCAATTCTCCCGCGTGTAACCCCTACGTGATAATTACTTTAACGTTCACACACTTTACCACTGGTATTAGGCGGTGACATGCGCGACGTTCCGTCATTTATAATCTTCGAGGTCAAGGTCAAGAAATTCTTCAAGAAACGTGAAAGAGATAGCGATGAGAAACAGGAACGAAGTCCTAAGGTGGTTCAGCTCGAGATTGAGAAAATTCCGTGGTGACGCGTTCAGGTTAAACAAACTTATAAACTTTGGGAGGGGGGGCTGAATGTTAGGCTCTCGAGGCAATGGACTAATTAGATAGTTCGCCAAAGCTTCTAAGCTGCGTGAATGTTACGTCAAGGTGGTTCATGACCCGCGGACCACGTGAGTTTGGGTCATCGATATAATTTGGGGATTCTTCGTTACGCCGTTTTCTCTTGCTTCTTTTTGTCAAGTACGTGATCCAGATACAAAGAGATTGAGCGATGCTGGCGAGGACGTGTCTGTTATCATTGTTACGGCGCTCTTGAAAATCTTTCCACAAAGGACATTCCTTATCACATTTACCTTCTGGCATACGTCTCGCGTGGCTTCAATTTTTAACGAAGCACGATTGATTGATGCATATATGTGTATACGAGACAAGATTCGTTCCTTTACGTTCGTTTGGCCTCTCGTTAGAAGCAGCATGAAAAGGTCCTGGCCCAGACGTAAGGCCGCGTTCTCAAAATCGAGATAACACGCCCACAATCCATGATTCGTCAGCAATGTTCTTTGACGATGAAAACTGAGAGACCTGTGCGGGGCAATACGACTTGTTAAACGTATACATTATTCGTTTCCCGGATCTCTCGGGCTGTATTAACGGAATTATTGAATACAGAAACTAATGGAATCTTCATGTAGATGCTAGCGTCTGGTAATTCGTCGTTAATTTCAGTAAGCAACGTGTAAGCTTGCGACAAGGCGGGAAACGTACATACATCAAGGAAATACCCGGAGGGTTAGGACGCTCAAGATTATGCTTCTCTTAGCAGTGAAACAATCTGTGATACTTCTGAAAAGTTTCTCCTCGGTAATGGTGATTGTTCAGGGCAGGTAGGTATCTGCTCCAACGCTATGTAAACCGAGAACGTAGGAAGACGAGATTCTTCATGTGTCACTGGCAAAATTCTCTCCGAGCTGGCTTGGATGATTCTAGAGTCTGGAATTGGGGACTACGACGAGCAGTGCGCGTGATTTATATTTCCCTCAACGGTGTCTACGCGAGGATCCATCATATGATCGTATATAGCCATTCGTAAGAGATACGGACTTGGAACGCAGGTACAAAAAAAGCTGCTTCGGGTAAAGAGTCTCGGTTGATCGTAGCCTGTATCGCCGGTTGCCTGTACTTGGCGCGAGACTCGACCGAGTCTCCTGGTAGGACGCTGAAAACAAATTCGAAAATACGAAAATGTGTTCAACCGAATTACTCGATTCTTTGAGTAACGTCCAAGCGAAATTAACTAGGATTTCGTAATTAATTATCGAATTCCTTAATATACTTTACTACCTGACCTTACTTTACCTTGCCCTACTGCACCAACTAGCAAGATTAGAGAACAAGAGATAGCGGTAGCTCCTCTACTGTGACTTTGGATGGATTGCTCTGCAAATTGGGACTGAGATAGTTACTAGGAAGAGGATCAAGGACGGTCCTTGGTCCATGGCCTAACCGTCGTTACGAATAAAGTATCTACCTGCCGAGTCAGCCAAGCAATCCCGGGTAAACATTTTAGACACCTCATGGATCACTCGCTGATCATGATCCATGTGAGGTGACACACAGGTACGTCTAGTCAGACCATCAATGAATGATCTTTCATGAATCAGGCTAACTCGTTTACACTAATTACTCGGCAGCTTTTCTCGCTAAGATCAGCTGTTTCTATTTTACCAGACGACCCAGGGTCACGATCTGGCCTCTTGTTAAGCAATCAATCAGGATGAGCACCAAGCGGACGTAATGGTCTGGTTTGAAGGTCGCACTCGAAAATCAAGGCTAATTCGAAAATAGCTCGCATCTTCATGGACCAATGAAGAAGCTCGACTATATCTTTTGTCTTTTCAAAATTCGACTATTTCCCACCCACCCACTCTCTTCCCTCCCGTCCCCTCCATGTATTCTCGCAATGCAGTCATTGTCCGTGCAATTAGAGTCACGTGACGCGGATTCGTTCTCGTCTTTTCAATTTTTCTTTTACGTCCTTCCTCTCTGCCACGGGCATGACTATCAACACGAATGCCACACCTTGCTGAAAATGCTGGTTAAACTTTTTCAACCATTGTAAAGGCAGAAGTGCTATGCCGAACAGAATCACGAGAAAGTTCACGCGTCGACGTACCGTTGGATATTACTTTTATTTATTTTTTTTCTTTCTCACAAAAATATCATCTACGCCAGATTGTTTCTTACTTCGAAGGCAACGAATTAAGATACGCACGCGTGAATGTTATACGAAGTTACTAACATTGCACAGAGTTATATCATTATATAGTTATTATAATATCACTATCGCAAGTAACATGGGAAGATAGGAAAAAAAAAAAAAAAATTTTTTTTCAACCTTATCTACTTTCAACTTTTATCATAAACTTAATATTCTGTGTGATGCGTAAAAGCAATTGCTACTTGAAGATATACATAATAATAATATACGTATCATACGCATGCTACACATGCCAATGTCAGTTGCAGTCCACCATTGAGGTTGCAGACTTTGCCTATGACGCGGAGGTCAAGGTTGTCCACATAGATTAGCTGTACAGTGTGTGTGTGTATGTATATATATATATCACGGATCTATATATATATCGACTGTACAGTATATATGTATATAGTATATACATACCTTTTATGCGCACGCGACTTGCGCGTTAGCGTCGCGACGCATACTGATTCCTCAAGGCATGCGAGGTACCAGTAAACGTATATGCTAGCGCATTTAATACGAAGCAACGCGATCAAAGTTTCTCGAGAGTCAGTTTGAATGCATCAGTTCAGAGGGCAAAGTCGAAAACGACTATAAAGCATCATCAGTCTACGAGAACAAAGCTTTAATACGATTTCCCTAGGTTTCCCAGTACAGTCGCTCCGCAGCGATTAATCGTGACCCGCGCATGAATACGAGGTGAAAATATAGGAAGCTAAAAGTATAGGAAATTCAAGGAGAAAGTAAATAAAAAATTTTTCACGAACGAGTCTGTTTCCCTAATCGGTGCTGTTGGCGAGTACAAGATATTTAGCTGATTTTCCGTAATCTCGCAAATGTGCACAGTCATCCTGATTAGTGTAAGAGGAGGCTGACAACTGTCCAACCGATAACGCTACACTATGTGTTTCCTCGTTCTGTTTCAAGTGTAATAGTCAAGTACAGAGTTTATTCAATGAGCTGTTTTGATATCGCTCGTATCAGTGCAACCCGTATAAGATTCTGGCAAACAAGCCGCGTCGTATTTTCGTACATTGTAAACGAGAAGCTACGCAATATAGCCGTAAGGGCTAACGCGACTAAAACGGGATACCCGCGTATTCTCGGCGTGTTTGCGCTGCGTGCTAGATAGCTGCTGTATAATTGGATATATTAATGTAAAAATATACAAAGCCGGAGGAGGATCGACCATAGGAATACGAGTAGCATTAGATTGCCAATATGGCGGACGTTAATTGAAAGTCCGCGAAGTAACGAGTTCATTCTCCTTTATCGTGATTTGATGCTGAAATACTGTAACGCCAAGTCGATTATAAAGTCGCGTAATGATAGCTAATAGAAATTGATTTTCAATAACGTATAAATGAGACTTCGCGCGTCGGTTCGTTAGTTACTTCGTTGAATTGGCCGTGTCAATTAGCGAAGCTGTTCGCATCTACTCGTATCTTGGACCGAGGGACTCGTGCGGTACAGTGGAACTTCGATAACTCGAAATTCTATTAAATCCACAAATTTTCGTGACGCTAAGAATCTTCGAATTTTCAAACGTCCCACACCTCTGTAACTCGACAACAGCGATGGGCCGAAAGTACGATAACTCCAAGCATATTTGGTCTCCCTCGAGATTCGACTGATCGAAGCTCCATTAGATTTATAGACACAATTTTATATACCCACGGTAGACTTTCGACTGCGTTACGTTAACGTGCTATAATAATATGCGGCTATAATAATTGTATCGATTAGAAATTTTATTTTTTATATTAATAAAATAACGTGATACTAATATATCAATGAGTTTTCTCCATGTTAGCTTCATACGCTTTACGTTTATCGTACGAAAAACACATATATTTCCAGCATCCTGATAAAACTTATTTTCAAGTCTCGAACAGAAATTAATTCAACATCTTGTGATTTTTTTTATCGACATCCACGATGTTTCCTTACCCGTTCTACCCGATGGAACAGCTGACTTAGGAAAGTATAGAGAGAGCTGAATGCTGTCTATAAGTATTGTATCTGACGATGTTGCATAATGGCAATTTCCCATTTCTATCGATATTGACATTGAGGTTACATATTACCGACTAGCGAGTGAAGCTGTCGTTTGTACTGCCAATGACGCAGGCACATTAAGCGTATGTTTATTTAATAACATTTCATTGGCTTGCGCGCGATTATATCGAGTAGCAATCAGAGATACTAAACTCTCTGCAACGACTATGATGCAGCTGTGACGTTCGCGAATGACTGAAAAACTTTTCTCTGGCAATACGAGAGAATTGCGATTATCGTCGGCAAACTTGAAAGAGATAAGGTTTCCTCTCGAAGTTACACCAAGAATATATATATACGGATATACGAGAAACTGTGCAATTCGGGGGAAACGACGTCTATTTGAGGTTCAGTGCCAGTGATAATACGATAAGAAACTTCATTTTCAATGTAAAATATTTATACGATACAATGAGAGCAGAGGCGACGCTCGTTTTAAGTAAAATTAAATTTACTGTCAACAGCATCCAACGTCGTGCACAAAATCCTTATCTTACGTTTTAAGGGTAAAAGCTCGTCATTGTATATATATATATACTGTATTTGCAATCAAGTAATCCGCGTAACAGCGAAGCAAACAAACTCACGCTCATATGTGATTAGCGTTTAAATAAGGCCTTTACAAAAGAATGAAACAA
Organism: Syrista parreyssii; assembly: GCA_030142615.1. Lineage (NCBI taxonomy): Eukaryota > Metazoa > Arthropoda > Insecta > Hymenoptera > Cephidae > Syrista > Syrista parreyssii. Next base: position 1,622,007 of record JARQTG010000316.1, read on the forward strand.
AACCAAGTCAGATATAGCGATAAGGAAGTAGTGCACGATAGTACCAAACGTTCTCGTTTGGTATTTGTTTTCTTTCGATTTCCTCGCATGCCATTCCTCGAAAATGTATGCCTTGCGATTCCGATTTAAATTTTAAACCTTTTTCGATACAATGAAATAAATTACCGGCAAAGAATAATTTACATTTGATATACATAATTAGATCTGTGATAATATATATATATGTGTGTGTGTATATATATATATATGTAATTCTTTACCTGAAGTAAAGAATTTGCAAGTGATTTTAGCATGTAAATGGCAACCGAATCGATCCGTGCGTAATCAAATATTCACTACTGATACAGACTATCGCTTTGACTAGTTCATCATCAAATTATTCCCTTAATAAGATGACTGATGAATTGAGTATATATAACATACTCAAGTGTATGCGTGTGCGCGCGCGTTTGTGTATTGGTTATGTCTGAAATTTACTTTTCAATGCAAACGACGATAAAATAAAGATTCAACAAACGGAAGAATCGTCCAATTCACTCTCGTCCTGAAGCAATTGATTTTGATTGGATAAAACGTAAATAAAATATGCCAATCACAGTGTCATTAAGCGGAATGTATAGGAGAATTAAATCTCAATTAAATGCATAGTGAATTCATCGCGGGCAATTCAATAGTAAATTCGCGTATCAACACTTTCACTGCTAGTTGCCTCCTTTGGTGATTGCAACGGTGTGAATTCGTAAAAGATTTACGTATACGAGGAAACGTAGCGCGCTGCTAATCCTATTCAAGACGCCATTTGGAAATTTCCCAAGGACTCCTGATTTTCCAGACGTCAAGTAAGACGTACAGTGGGAATTTTCAGCTTGCTACTAACCGAACAAATCCTTCGCGAATTCGTACGTTAATAAGAGACTGTGAATTGCGTGTGAGTTTTTAAAACAACTATAGATATATTTTTACAAAATTATATATATATATATATGTGTGTGTGTGTGTGTGTCCATGCTTAAGACTGTGTCGCAAGTTAGGATAAGAGGCAATCGATTCAAGTTCAATGTTACACGTACCAGATTGTCACTGTCTGTCGGAGAACCAGTCACTGTGTAATTATGGGTGCCAATACCCTTCGGCCTAGATTAACATTACGTGTGTTCCCTGAGCCGAGACCTACTACGTACGGTAGCTTAACCAGAAGGCGATAATAATAATTAGAACTGTAAATAGATCGATCGCTCATTTGAAAATGTTAGTTGAGGGTCTGAGGATTTTTTAAAAACATAGATACCGCATGGGTGGCATGTAGATATAATGTTGGCAGGGAATTGTTTTCCATGAGTTACCAACGAATTTTTTTTATCGCTTCCCTAAACCGCGAGGTTATATAAATATTAATTTAACAATGCTGCGAGGCACATAGGAGAAATTAATGAACAGCCATATGCTGGCTTTCTGGCTACAAGGGCTGGTTTTCAATGTGGGGTGTGACTGGGTACTACTTTTATTTGACATGCGAAACGACGTGGAAGAACAATTTTACACGGGTTGAGACCACGATCTTCTTTTTTTTCATCCGAAATAACATTTTTTTCAAACACGTTTCTTTGTCGTCGACCACTGCGAGAGATACATTATTTTTCTTTCTTGTCTATTTATTTTCATCCCAATAAGCATAATGCGAATTTACATGTTCTCGTTTCAGACATGCTGCAGCACTTTGTCTGTTATCCATTGACACTTCCGAAGAGAGGTCATTTATAACACGGGCTTTTGGAAACTTGATTATGATAAGCTTGATAAACGTTATGGAAAAAGTTAAAGAATTGTACGAGTTTCTAGCAAGCGTCGTTAGCCGGGTACAAAATAATAAAATTCAACGACAAATTTCAATTAGAAAAGCTTAAGGCTATTGTGCAAAGAGAATCATTGAAATTCATCAAAACACATTAGTCCCCTTTGATAAATAAATAAACATCGCAGAGGTTCATCCGGCGAATTTTAACATTGCTCAAAACTCTTTTCGAATGCATTAGTATATCTTCATATTAGTATATCCTTCAAAGGAGGTACCCTTACTTAGTTTCAAGAAATCGTTAAGATCCACTTTCACGTGAAGGAGACATCATTTATTCAATAAACAGTATCGTTAATAATTTTCGTGTAATTTTGCTATCCAAATTCTAACCAAGTTCTTTTAGAACAGTATCGTTTGACGTTGATCCTCTTCCTCCACCGTGTTATACGCCACGTATATAACATGGCGATTATTCCGGTACAATATAAACGCACGCACGTAATACAGTTTCTTTTGAATAAACTATTTCCTGAAACACGTGCGGAAGTCCGGCACTCCGAGTCACTGGAAGGTCACGTTGAGTACAACAGTGAAAGCACGTTATTCGCTGTTAGCCAGTAGTAAAGATGTGAATTTAGCGCTCCTACGAACACAGGGAGTGGTTGTTCACACTGACTTTATTTGATAAATACCCAAAGATGTCATAGCACCGAAAAAGAAGCATTGAAAAATGTACGCGTTGTCGGAAAGTTCGAATCTCAACGATCAAATAAAAATTGTTCGATAAAACACACTTTCTTTAATTGACAGGGTGAACGCACTAGTGTAAAGTTTATCACGTTGTTTGTCAAGAATATGAGAGTAGAACAGTACACAGTGAATAAGATATGTAAAAGACAATTACAACTCACCGACGTGGATGATGCAGTGAAGCACGAATGAAATTTCAGGTTAGAATCGAGTCACATTCAGAGTCCATTCCTTGTGTAAAGTTCTCAACCGTCAACATGCTTCCTCAAGTATTTCCTTTCTGTATCAGTGCTATGTATTTCGATTCTGTCACTTCACTTTAAATATCCCACTGTACTCGTACCGCGTGTATCTCATACGTTGCACTAATTACGCAACGTTTAACATGTTCTCGAGACTTGTAACTTGCCGCGAAAAGGGATGCGAAATGTGTAACGTGCTTCGGAACGCCGCGTGCCAACTAAAGCCGCGTTCTTCTGACCCTTACTGGCATCACGACGCTCAGCCCCCTCTACACGAAGTCGTGTGCGAATTTGAATCCACGTGCTGCGCAATCGTACACGGTGAAGCGGGAAAAGCAAGCGCGACCGCGGATGCAACGCGATCGATCCGTGAGAATACTCCATAAGGGAGTGGAAGTGGAACGTGGAACATGGAACGTGGGGAATCGGTATTGGAGTGAAAGAGAGAGATATAGTCAGACCTAACAGAGAGAATAAGAGAGAGAGGGAGAGAGATGGACAAAGCGAGAGAGAAGCAGTGCCCGTTGTACTAGAAGTAAGAGAGTGAAGAGAAACGAATCCAAGAGAGATAAAGCGAGACGGAGAGTAACCAAATGGACAAGCAGCAGAGACAGGGAAAGAGAGTCACAGCACCCGTATAAATTTTGGGGAGTTCACGGCTACCAAGGTCATGGGTCTCCTGCGCGATACGTCGTACTGGAAACGTAGACGAAGTTGAATTCTCAGCCTCGTCCAATGCTGTCTGATCGAGTCACTGGCATTTCCACTTATACGAAGTTAGTCAGACGAAACACTTCAACTAAAGTTATGGAACGTCCATTTTGTATCTGCAGGAAAGAATTTCAAGTGGTGCGTTCAACCTTACTAGCTTTGTATATTAATTTCATTGAACTGCTTAGTCCGATTAAATTCACATTACAAATAGGAGGACACCGGATCCCAATTCACTTCCCGTATGATCGTATTACCCAGTCGTCCTTTTCCCGAAAATTCATATTCCTCAATGACTAACGTTCAACAAGGTTATTTTACGGAATCATAATTTTCGCGAAAAATTCTTCGCTCCTGAACACGTGTGAAGTTACACATTCGGAAATATGAAGTTTTGAGAAAACGACTACTCGAGAATATAATCATTCGGATAAACGATAGGAATTACGATGTCCCCTGGGGACATCATAAATATTTTTATACTTCACATATGTCCCAGGAGTACGGCTCGTTGGGTTTCTCTGGATCCAATATGTCTTTCAGCAAAGAGAATTAATACACGACCGGAATGCTGCGATGCAGAGAAAGAAGAAGATGAACGTGAAAAGTTTCGTGTATTCTCTTCTGTTTTTTTCTTTTTTCTTTCTTTCTCTAACATCTGAACCCATCTCTATTTTTTTAATACCCTCAAGTAACGACATTACGTCGACCTTGAACGAGTTTCTAACCTCAGCGTCGACGCTCCAAGTAATCTCATCCTCCAGAACTACGGAATACGTTTTAGGAAGTGTATTAGATGACATTAGGTATAGGTCGATGCGAAACCCGCATATCATCTGACCGACTCGCCAAGGTTGCCAGTCTGGAACTTAACCTGGCTCTATCGGTCGATCCTACATAAACGTTAATGGATCAAAGGTGAATTTCTAAAATAATTTTAAAAAAATTATACAAGCATCGCAAGAAGCGACACCTAATACGACGAAACACGTGGATATCATATCACATATCTTTAAGTATTTTCTCAGCCCTTTTTAAATCATTTAGATAACACGCGAAATTTATCTCTTCTCAAAACGTCAGAGGATCCTCTCATCCTCGCTTGTCATGATGAATGAACTCTCGTCGTACAATTTTATACCCGCAATGCAACCATCGACGTCAAGCATCCTCTTGTATGTAAAACGATATCCTGGTATTGGATGAAACTACGTGTTTTCGTGCAGTCGTTTTTTTTTTCATAAAACTTCAATATGTTATCGATAGCCGTACTTGAGCTGTACAATCAACTATTTTTATAGTGAAGATATATATTATTTATGAAATTCCTTATCAGAGTGCGTTTCGTATGTCTTTACTATGGATCTTAACAATTGTGATTATCCTCGTAGAGAATTGGATTATTTAATAGTAGTATTACGTAAATGGAACATATGGCAGATATTAAATGCACTTTAAAAATATATGATATTCTTGTTTTACGAGCTTTTAAAATTGAAAGAAAAAATAATGGTATTTTAGAAACTGATATTGAAGCTGTTGGATGATTGTGATGTTTTACGATTAATGTCAAAGTTTCTAAGCAATCAGGTTTTCTCGTATATTAGATGATACACGCTCGATTCTTTCTTAGTCTACTTTTTATCATCCGTGATGTTTACGTTCATCGATATCACTCGAGTGCCAGTGTGAAATTATGGGACGAGCCGAGGATGTGAAGTTTAATAACGTGCTGATGCTTTTGTATATGATACCTGGAACATGAAAACTATTCATTCGATCTGATAGGATGGGAAATTCGTTGGAGCAAAAAATTAACTTTGAAATAGACGCTTATTTTTTATTCATATCAGAACGAGTTGTTAATTTTTTTTACGATTGCGGGGAAAAGTTTTATTAATATTTTACCTTGGCACACCGCCATTTTTTTAACGATATATTAAATCACGATCACACACGCTACACGAATTCCAGGGTTTTTTTTTAGGGGGAAATATTACGAACATGAATATTATCACGATCAAAGGACCAATTGAAAGTAAAGGGACTTACAATAAGATTATTTGATGAATTAAATTTTATCGTGATATTACTCGATTCTCACTGTCAAAATTAATCTTTTTTATCTTCATCGTCATCCGAGGCGTCTTCGTCGACTGAATTATCCGAGACATATTCATCAATTTCATTATCATTAGTGTCATTTGTATCTTCGTCTGGATGACTCGAACTTGCAGTTTTTCCTTTCTTTCCGTCATTGCTTTCTGAGTTAGAATTTTTTTTTGAGTCGTTATCCTCATCGCCACTATAAACTTCATAGTCATCCGGCTCTTCCGTCCTCTTAGCACCTGGTACTTTTTTCGATTTTGATGCAGATTCAGGCGATTTACCCCGACTTAAATGAAGTAAAATCATTTTTTTAATACGAAAAAAATTAAATTTCACACACAATTAGTAGTTTACGTATTACAAATTTTTATCATTAATACCTATCCTCGTGGCTTCTTGAACGTCCTCGATGTACTTTTCTTCTTCTCGAAGAGCGACTCCTCGTCCTCGATCGCCGTCTTTTTCTACGTCTTCCGCGTCTTCCTGCTTCTTGAATTTCGCCTTTGGCCAAAGACTCCGAGGCGCGTTCGCTCTTTTGATGCAACAGCGAACGTTCATTCGCACTCACGCTACTTCTACAATCTTTGACGTTCGCCAGAGCCGAAGAAACTCTAAGTACACGGCAATTTGAATCCACGGGTATCAAACAGCCTGAGCGAATTCCAAAAGCTAAGGCGTCCCGTATGTATTTATTCGTGAACTTACTGCCTTCCTCTTCCTTCCTAGAACGTTTCTTATCTATGGATGTGAAACAAGTTTATACTTTAGACGAAATCTGCATGACTAAAAAAGTAAAAGCTTCAAAGGTATCCGTAAGATTCTAACGTCGTATGCGCGAAACACGTGATTCAATTGTTGAACAAGATAAAAAATTTTTGTAATTTTTTCAAATTTTTATGAGTAATAAAAAATAAGATTAAAATCCGTATTTACATTTTACATGAATATACAACGTATTGGAAATAATCCTATAGGAACAAAGTATCGAACTAAAGAAAATTGTAGATATTTTTCAAAAGAAATGCGTGACGCTATACAAAAACGAAATTACCAGAAGCCATTCTGATTCGATCATCCGCACCGGAAGTGCTGCTTTGAGGGCTAATTTCGTCGAGAGAATCATGTGAATTACTCGTGTCTGAAAAATCCAATAATCTGATAAAGAGGCCTGTACGTGATAACATTGCGTGTTGTTTTTGCAAACAGCGGTATGTTAAATAGCACAATAAATTTTTTTTTGTGATACAATAAATCTCAGTGGCTTTGCCTTACCTAAGTACTTGTATACGAGATCGGTAATCTTGCTTTCACGATGCTGGGATTTGCCGGAATGAGAAAGCTCAGATTTACGGCCAGATTCCTTCTCGTCCTCTTCGTACTTCTCGTCAATACCGACTTGATTTTGCGATACACGTTCCGATAATTTTTTACTATGGCTCATTTTTTTATTTGACCGTTTCAATAATTTTTAAATACTAGATTTACCACTTCGGCAAATGGACCAGTGTATTTACAATGTTAAGGTGCGGATCGTGATGCGTAATTTTACCTAAGATTTTTCAAACCTACGTAACAAAAACAAGAGGTTTCACTGTTTTCAGTCTGACTGTTAGAAAAGAAGCGCATCGGCAACGTGAAGTCTGCCGGATGATATCGAGATCTGTGAAAAAGGTGATTGGATGTGATTCAAGACTTGAAGCTGATCGAGCTGTCGGTGACAGCTGTATGGCTAAACTATCCTCGTAGAAAGTTCCAATTTGTTCTCGATATGAAAGAAGTCTCTGACATAAATGGGATTGGGTGTGAAAGAGAAATTTGTATGACTTTACGTACTGTATAATAACGCTATATAAAATAACGTAACAATTCTAAAAAAAGATATATGCTTATAATAATTTTATTACATTAATAATTTATATTATTTAAAAATAAAATTAAATCATAATTATATTTCATTCATTTTCATCAGCCATAGTTGCCAAGTAATCGTCAGCAGTTAATGTCTCTAATAAAATCGTCATAACTTTTTTTTATCTCCTTTTTATATTTTTCCTTTTCCTGTAATAAATATATATAATAATTTGCAATTATTTGATATAAAAAAATATATATATATATATATATATATATATATATATATCAGTTATACATTGGTGAGTTGCTTCTTCTACTACGCTTGTCTCGTTCAATACAAGAAGCCGATCTGTTTGACGATCCAGTCAAATTTTCCACACTCGTCGCTATCTCTCGATTGTCCTCCTTATCAATCTTTCCCATCTTTTTTGTTACAACAGCCTTGCTCTCCTCTCTTTTATGCCGTCGATTAGACGTAAACCACGGTGAAATTCCACGACGAAGTGATTTCCGATCGAGACTGTTACAGTTTTCAAGTCCCCTTCGCAATTTCCTCCTTTGGCTTCTATTACCTTCGTCATCCTTTTCACGCTTCGATTGAAAATTTGACAGAGCTAGTAACACGTACAAAAATTACATAATTACCATCGTAACTATAAATACAATAATCGTAATTTATCTAAAAATAGTTCGTAGTGTAATTCTAATAAATCACATTTTTTATTACCTGCTCCAAGACTAGCTTTAATATAATTATTGGTAACTTCAATGAAAGACGGCCGCTTGTTTAACCTTGTTATCATGTGAGATATCCAAGATAAACTTTTAGGTAGAGTTGCTTCTTTGTACTTCGGAGCAACCTGGATATCAATTGCCAGTGGCTCTGATGCGTTTTGAACGTTAATAATTCTTTGCAATCTTTTGTCGTGTTTATATCCGGTTTCGTAAGCAGTGCCAGAATAATCACGAGATAGTCTCTTTCTGTAACTACGTGACTTTTGAGGTTGCTTAGGCATCGGTCTGTTCCTTCGTAAACCAGCTGGACGAATTCTGTAGCGGTTATAATCAAATCTTCTTTCGGCATCGATAATAGCCATATTACTCAAAAATCCATATACCACTTCAGCCACGTTAAGAAACTTCTTAGATCGTATACGATGCAAGATACCTTTGGGTTTTCGAAAACGAATCTTACTGCAGGGTGAATTTCCTCTGCTATGACTATCCGGACCGGAACAGTGTGATTTTCTCGAACGTGTCATTATTCGATATTTTTTGAGTGAATTTGAGGTATTTTTTTTATTTTATATAATATAAATTTCATGTCAGTGAAGAAGTCATGTTAAATTTCGCTTCTTTCCAAATTCTAATAACGAACGTTTTCTGAACTTTGCTACGATTAGAGTAGACATTTTTTTTTTCATTTCCTTCGATCTTCTTCTCGCAAAAAAGACCATGACTTATGTCTGCTCGGAGCTCGTTCTGGTATTGTCCTAACCTTACTTGTCGGAGTTTGCGGTAAATTCGTTGATATAATTTTTTTTCGGGTTTATCACTTCACGTCGACGGGCCTTCGAATCGCGAGAGTAAAATCCAAACTTTTTAACTGCCTTTGTCATCCCTTTTCTACAGAATACTGATAGTAATGACTGATAGTAGGTACTGTGATTGAGCCCTTTGAACTTTCCTGTCTCTGGTTATAGAAAAAAAAAACCCAGTAAAAATTGTCGCTGACATTACTAAAATCATCCCCATCGATCGACCCTATAAGAAAGGGAAGAAATTCCTGATATATTATTAGAAAACTTTTCTCGGTTTTTTTAAAATTAAATCAAGTAAATTGAAAACTTTGATAAACTTCAATCAGTCAACGTAATTTATGAAGCGTTTACTTTGATCTCGTTACCATACATATACATATTACTTTCATATTCTCATGCAATTATCACGGATCAATACGAAAATTAAAAATTCGATATCACCTAACTTATATTATATCGCAATATTTTTTGACTCTCAAAGTATTGAAAATTATGAAAGGAAAGACTATACAATATCGGATTCTGACACGCGTAGACGGAGACGGCAGAAGACAATGGAAAAAAGGACAAAGCGTACTTCATCCCCATTCAAGTGTTCTTTATCCTTCAGAATATTTCCTTTAAGTAGCCCTTTATAATTTCAGACGACACGAGAGGCCCATCTCCTTCGATGAATATTTCGTTGTTTACAGGTTGGAGAATCGCATCGAGCATTACGAGGCTTCACGGCGACGTTACGGCGCCGATTGATGGTATCCATGGACGAGGACTATAGCAGACATCATAGGTACTACCAAGATACAAACTATCATGAGTCACTATACTCGGAAGATAACGTAGAAATCTACTCTTCGACTAAAAATCTTATTTACCTACAAGCATAATATTGCACGAAAAATTTCACGTGCCGTTGTCCCTTCGAGTCCTAGAAAAAATAGCCATTCAAGATGACATACAATAAATTACAGTATGAAAATCTGCATTCACTTAATCACCGTTATATTTTCATGGAATAATTATGTATATCGAATAGCGTTCCGTAATTGCGAAGCACGTTGCTATATTACCTTTTAGCTTCTGCGTCCACGTGATTACTACGGCACGAGGTAATACACATGCAACCAATTAATGGACGTATATGGATATTCTCTATTTTCAGAGAGTGAGATTTATCACAAAGATCTACGAGGATAATAATTTCTCGAAATACTTACAACTGTAGCTACTTAATGACAAAATATAGCATGGGTTAATGCTTTGACAAATTAATGATCGGTAGCAGGTTCTTAGGTTGTCAAAGAAATCCGTAGGTTCAAATACTCAGTTTGAATCTGTAGAGTTTCCTTAATCACGTGGACGAACGTAACGTGGATAAGTTTGAAGCTTTTAACTAACAAATCAATATTAAACAAATTACTCGTTTCGTACCCACGCTTAAGTCTATAAAGTCGTACGTTTTACAGTACCTTTAATGAATAACAAAAAATCCCAAATGATTTATGACTATAAATAAATTTAAATTTGATAAAAGCAGCTTGACCAACTTTATGATTTCAATCATATATAAATCCAGACGGTTATCGATCACGCATGTACATACGTGATATAAACTCCAGTCTTCAATCTATGGTATCAGGTAATACAAATAGGGAATATCTTAAGATATTACAAGGCTGAAATATCATGTTGTTTGACAATGTCGATCAAGCACACACGTGTAACTTGAACTTGTACAAGGTTCTAATAGCAGACTCTGACCCTAACCAAAGGTTCAGTCAACCTTTTGTTAAGTTGACACCAGCGACAAAGGATGTCAGAATAAAAAATGTAATTAACCAATTAAGAATTTAACGTAATCGAATTTTATTCTGTTATAGTAGATTATATTATATTAGAATAATATAATTTTCATCAAATAAAACGTCAGTACAATAACGATGAAAATTTTAGTGTACCTCATTGATATATACAAAGCTTTAATCTCTATGTCAGCTACGTAATCCAGTAGCCAATCACGAAATAACTTGCAACTGTCAGTGCAGTCCAGTTGCGCTAATACATGCGTGAAGCAGCCTGCGAAATTGCTGTACCTACCAAATCCAATCGCATTTCAGCAACCTTATTACATGCGTTCTGGCTTTATCGTGATTTTATATTTCAACATCTATCGACAATACATTAACTTCAGTTTGTCACTTTATCTCGCTGTCCATCCGTGTGATGCATTTTTTACAGTCTATATTAAGTAACCACAAAGGACCCCTAATTGACATAGGATTTTTATACATGGCAAAGAGTTAAGCGTAGTCGTACGTATGCGCTTTGTCCGAGGCCTAAAGTCTTTTGTGCGGCTTCTGCTTCATATATTTATAAGCAGATAAAAGAGCCACGAGAAGTTAAATATATTGTTAAAGTTCTTATTTCAAAGTGAATACGAAACACGTTCTACTTAATTGTTATGCATTGGAAAGATAATTTGCCAAGTAATATATTATGGATACGTGCTACTACTGTGACTAGAAGAATTTCTGGTATTCCTGATTATGAGACTTTGAATACTTTTAGAAGCATAAGAGGGAGTCCACGTTGACGTATATCAATATCCTTTAACAACTCTTATGATTACATTGAAACTTCGGAATTTGAACAAGGAACTTCGAATATGTTTCAGGGCCTTTGGTAGTCTTGACTTTATTACATACAACTAACTTTATATTTATGACGTGATCACTTCCGAACACGTGAATAATTCCACGTGTCTCGCAGTCTACGTCATGATAAGGGTAACACGTGCTTCCATTTATACGCGTATCAGATGTATGTTACATATTATATCTATTTTTTTTCAGACAAAGACCTCACAATTGCTGATTGCTATAGAAGTTAGTACAGGTAAAAGCGTGGGACGGTAATGTCTTGTTTACCCAATATTTGATTCTATTCTATTTCAATTGAATCGAATCATAAAGTACAAATAAGGCGGAGTCGTATATACATATATACATACAGTGTAACGACATTGAATAAAAGCAGAAACGTAATGACAAGAGAGTGTCGTATAGCAGCCATGTCGTTAACCAATAATTGCAATTACAACGCTCGGTTTGATAATAGGGCAAACGTTACTGCCTGTCAACTTTTACTTTGTGATTTGGTTTTCCTACGATCAAATTTCCTAATCAAACGAATATAACCTTATGAAGATATTTAACCATTGAGAATTCGTTATTTCGAATTTCTCGAAGTTTCCGATTTGACGAATTATATTTTATATATCCTTTTCACCTTGTTCCTTAAGATTTTATTTCTTGGGATGCTTTTCAGTCTCAGTCACGTGGGATACAGATACGAGTAGGTGTATGTTATGTATGTTGTATCGCTTTGTATCGAGATACACGCATCATGAGGATCGTTCGTGAAAATAATTTTTCTACATATTTATCTCGACCAATTACGATATATATATATAGTAACTTATTACTATCTACCTACACTATCTTGACTACCCACACGAGACTATTTCTTCGTGGATTTAGGAATATCAAGAAACTTGATATCAGAGTCTCGCATCATATCGGAAATTCTGTAGACGTAAAATATTTGCAAACATAGAATGGCGATGCATGTTCTTAAAGTTCCTAGGATACGTTATTGGATGCTGTGTTATTTCGTTGGTACCTGTATCTATCTACGCTTTGCAAATAATGTTTATCAAGCACATAGAAATTCGTTGTCAGTAACTATATTAATTCTTTGCTGCTGATTTTCAGTAGCACTTTGTCATGTCTCAAAGGTAAATATAAAAGGTGATATCAAGTTAAGAAAAAAATGTGCTTTCAACGTTAAAAGAAATTTCTCGAGGTTCAACGTTCCTTAGTCAACAAGCAAATACTTGGTAGCGGATGTCTTTGATTCTTTCAAATTCGTTCTAGCTTCATATTTATCTCGATTTGCTTGAATTCTTGTATTCAGTATTCGCAATTTCATTGACTCAAGAGGGAATCTTTTCTAAGCTCTGTCTTTCTCAGGCGGTTTGTTTATGTAGGATTCAGAATGCGAGTATATGTACATACACTCACATATACTTTCTTGTAAGAAATGCATGAAGTGTCTCCAGTCAATGGAGATCCGAGTTAGGACCAAGTTGTTAGCTTTACCGGGGAATGCAAGAAAGAAAGTAAGCAGATCAGGTTAATTAAGCTTTTATGACTTTTTGTACAATTTATAGTCCTGCGGTCATTATAGATATTCTTTATGGGACTTGGACGTGTAAGATGATCTTTCTGATCATCTTCTATTTCAGGTAGTTTTTTAACTGGTTAATGCTTCCAGCTGGCGGATCTTCCAATTTTCTAGCACCTTGGATTACACTCTTCGAGTTGATAGATTATCTTGCTATTTTGAGTCAGCTAAAAACGTAGTATTATAAGGTCTGGTTTACTTTAATGGGAATCTTGGTTCGTAGAACATGAGAAAAGACGATGTAATCGACTTTGACTGTCTGTCATAGATGTCACCGCTACTACCTACGAGCATGTCTGACTTACGTATAAAATTGCGCCGATACTGCTTGCTGTCATCCTCGGATTTCTAAAAGGTCTAGCATTATTGTATATTGCGTTTGACGATGTTGTAATCGGATTTCTTTTATACGTAAGAGGATTTGAATTTGAGTATGAAAGTGGGATGCTAGTTTTATTCCAAGGTGAAATAATAAAAAAATTATTAATAAATTAAATAATTCACACAATTTTTTTAATATTAAAAAATACGTTACTTATGCGAATACCAATTGACGCTTATTCGAAATATCATGCAGGTACAATGAATAATGTATATTAAGGAAATTCATTCCTACATCGAAATCAGCAATAAAAAAGTATGTAATAAATAAATTAACCATTAAAGTACGTGAAATCAATCTTTCGGCTGTACATTGATCTCGTATCTTTTCTATAATTTATATTCTATGTTAAAGTACTAAAAAAAAAATGTAAAAATCAATAAAAAATCTGCCCGTCAAATATTTAATATTTCTGTAAAAACATCTTCCATGGGACGTTCGAGTATTAAAAATCGAGCAGCACTGACATATCGGCGAACAGTGGCATCCCTTGGAAACAAATGAGATGCCACAAATACTTTTAAGAAATAAGGTTCAACGTCTCTTGGGAGAAGTAATAGCAACATGGCAGCGGAATGCGGAAACGGACCAATCACGAAACCAAGTAGACGTTAGAAAATTCGTTATTAAAAATTTATATGAAATCTCCAAAGTACGTACAAAGACCGAAAAATTGGTGTCACCAATATTCGCTCTGTCTTGCACAGAAGCAAGAGTAACGCGAAGTTTTACGAGAACAGGTGCCGGTAGCATACGTTGTTTGCACAATAATAATAGCAGCTGGTTTAGACCACGAATAACAAAAGCAAATAGAACCACAACTTAGAATGCATTGAAAGTTTTGGGTTTCGCTTTACTATATCAGTTTCGAGTTATTTTCTCAATACGAACAAAAATACATAAACCAGTCGTTTCTGCTACTGCAGGTCTAAAAGCATGCTGTGCATACATATTTACTCGTGTGTTTCTCTCGCTTCACGTGTCATCCCATAATATTATTGCGCGTGCTAGAGTCTCGTGCTTGTACACTGGCGAGGTAAAGCTTTGTGCATAAAACAGTGCCGTAGCTGGCAACTGTCGGGCTTTGAATTATCTGTAGAAATTACATACGTAACATCTAGGTCGAACGTGGAATGATTATTGAAATATCTAACAGGTATGTAAGACGAATTTTAATGATTGCTTATTTCGTGACGAGACCCGGTATATCTGGACTTTGTCTTATACTTATGAGAGCCTGGAAAATTCCTATGGAACTTGTAAACTGAACTTCGTAAGTCTGTTAACTTGTAAAGTCATAAGGAATACAATAGCTAACGAAGCTAGAAACTTGGTATAATAAAGGATTAAGAGTTACGGATCTTTTCGGAGCTTAGAATAAAGTTCACCCTCTATGCAGTTGTTACCACGGCAGGTATACGAATACGATATCTTTGCCATTCATGACTTATGCATAATGCGTGAAGTGGTTGATCGAGACAATCAATGATTAACAATCAAGTCAATTTACGTGGTTTAACCCTGAAGCTGACTGTAATAGTATCACGGTTGGATAGCAAAGCTCATTAACAAAGCCATTTCTCAGGGTATTTCTCAGGGTGGAAATTCAAACTGTACCGGAAGTTGGAATTAAATTATCGTAGTCGCGTTTAACGGTGCTTCCTGTATATTCGACATGTGCTTCAGAGTACCAATACTCCATATCGACGAAAACGCAAGGTGATAATAACCGAGTAAATTGTAGCAGGTGAATCAAAGCCAAAATATAATAATAAGATATTCTGCATAATAATAAAAATTTTCAAAAAATACATAATAACGAGGCTAATAAAATTTTTTGAAAATAAACGAAAAAATTTTCAACGTCTTACTACCATTGGAAATGAGGTATTGAACGTTGCAAAAATTTTTAGCACGAATATGAAGATCCAATTTTCAAATAAAAAATAGTGTAAACAGGGTGCACGCGGTCAGTATATACGTAGCTGATAGAAATTTCCATAACTAACCTTACCTTAGCCTCCTGTATGTTCCTCATTATTAGTAATATAGGTCAGGCTCACCTATCACAGTTTCATGCAAACTGGATCAACTATTGTCTATTAAATCTACGCGATACAATCCCACGATGAATTTAGCGTAGGGACGTACCGCGCGTTGCCTCATGAAAAGTATGCCGAATTACCTACCCTCTAACCCTTTCAAATTCGGTTGTGGAAGTTAAGGGCCACTTTCATTTAATCCGAGGACTAATAGCTTCCCCTTTAACGAGAACGGATCACGCCATTTGAATATTCTACGATATACGTAGTCGACGCTACTCTGCTACCTACCTGCTTGAAATATACACGTTAGTGGATATAAGAATTTTATCATTGTTAAATTTTCTTTTACATGATAAAGTACGACAATGAACATAGCGCTAGGACACCTTCGCCTATATTCATGATATAACATACGACGTAGATACGTTTCGCGTTAGGCTATACTAAGGGACCAGATTTCAGAGCTTTCAAAGGCTTAGAAGCTTTTGGATTCCCTCAACGGTGACAATAACTCCGAAATCGTAAAGCCGCGTTTTATGATAACGACCGATACAGGAGTGCTTCGACAGTGCTATTGGATAGCAATGTCGGAAGCACGTTTTCGTACTTGCTACCGTTACAGTACGAACTGTCATAAAGTTTAAGGTTAATCAATGACTTTTATGTTGGCTAAATCGAGATAACTGTCTATATATAGTATCTCGAATGAAGCATTATTCGAGAAAAATATATGCAGATGTATTATTGTGACGGTGTATTGAAAATAATTGGCAAGAGTAGATTCTATAGAAACATGGTATAAAATCCGTATGAAAATACGAATACTGTCAATCGATATTGTAACGGTGTTGATATGTCGAGAAATAATCATAACAGTAATGGTAACTGTCGGGTAACAAGGAACATTGCGCAGCATAACGTTTCGCAACGTTTATTTGTTTTCCAATACAAAAAATTAACGTCAGACATTTCCCGTATCTGTGTCACGATCTATGATGTGTTAAATGGATAAAAGGTATTGTCGAAGAATCTGAAAGTTTTTGGTAGCTTTCCAAATTTATCGCGGAAACGTGGTATTAGCTGTGTGGAGCCTTTGCAACGTGATAAAATTGCACTTGGCGTCTTTCCATGTACCGGCAATTTATTGCTACTACGTCGCTTACGAGGATCGTAATACTTTTCTTGAAAACTCAGGTGCAACGCGATGAAATGTATAGTCTGGTATTATTTTTCATATAACAAATCGTAATAATCAAGGTTAGAGATTCTTCAAAATAAATATTCCTAGTGTAACTCTCGCATATTACCCCTATGTAGTAACATGTATACGTGATTGAAACGTTCTAGGATGAGAGTTGTATAGCTTTAAGAAGTTGAAACTTTCCGTGTTGTTAAACTTCGTCGTGATTTATTTTCATGAAAAGATATAAATCTTTAACGAAGATCAAAGCTATCCGGATACAGAGACTGGAATTTGTCGAAGGACGGGCATTCGATAATGCATCGATTCGTACGAGGACAACTAAACGGAGAATCTCGTTTGGTGAATTTTTATTCTTTTTCTTAAGCAATATACTTTGATACGTATCCCCGCGACCCGACGTGGATTGTTACTGCAATGGCTTGGTTTATCGATGAACGTTTTATCATGCCACGTGGAAAATTCACGTGCAAGTAGGTACACTGTAGGGGAATAAGAGAAAAAAATTAGAAAAATGTAAAACAAAGAATAACGCTACTCGGTATGAATGATGCGGATAACGCTTGGAGTATATTAAGTGGATTTTTACCGTGCTGGAAAATCGGTATTCACTTCTCTGCTATTGCCACGTGTTTCACTCCAGATTGAACCATTGATTCCAGTTTCCTCTTCAAATGAGTTATCTCAGAAAACGGGTTTGGACGAGGATAACTCGACGGTTCTAATAAATCCTTGATCCTACCGTTCCAATTTCCAATTGCCATCTTCTCTTATAGAGCAGAGCTGCTGGTGTCCTACATTTCTAAGCGGGCTGAATCATTCGATGAGGATTACTATTAGCTCTTCGTTTTTTTTTTAACGGAATTGCATCATTTATTACATTGGTAGACTGAAATTCGTTAACTGTAATACTATAATTATTCTTGTTTCGAAAAACAAATATGGCAATGTGCTCATTGTCGCAACACGTTAAAAATAATATACGAAGAGAATTAACGTTGAAAAATAAATTTCCCATTCACATAAATACACTTTGCGATATACTATTAGCGATGCCTAAAATATCGTGTCCATGTAAACTGTTTATTTTTCGGCAATAATGCAGTCGTCGGTAATATAAAAGGTATGCAGCTATATTGTTGACTGAAAATAAATGAACTACACATCTTACCAGGTTTTCGGTGTCACAAGAGCTTATAACAGTCAGTCCATGTGTACCAGTCAGTACTCCTTCGAACTAGAGTACTAATCGGTAATCATTGCCATTATGCGACCAATTTTTCAATTGCAATTAGTACAATGAGTGTCAATAATTCCCTGGAGATATGATACTGGCCACCATGATTTCTATTCCAAGGCATCGTTGACGTTCACTGTACTACTGAGTACACGGATTACCTGGTTAACAAAGTAATAGTTGCTACAACTCACAGGTGGCAGCACTCTCGACGATTCGTCAATATGTAAGATCGCGCGACATGGAATAAACGGAAATACCTAGTCTATTTATCTTCAGTCGACGGTTTCGTGTTCACCCGTAGATTGAGTTAAAGACTGAAATGCCAGCGTTACGAGTGCACAAAAATATAGTTTTAAAAATGCATTACTGGACCACAATTCGACAATGGGGATAATAATAACAATTGATATTTGCATAATTGTAGCGCACCCTTTACATATATTGATTGCTATGGTCTACTTTACCGACTGCCAGTTACAAAATCCAAGAAACGTACCTTGTAACATTTCCATTTTTATTATATAAATCCTATATTGTTATATAGCAGCTATATAAAAGTTATATAAATGTAACCAACGTGTTCGACTATTAATTGATAATATCAGCATTATCAGTTAATCACTGGCTGCTTGTATCACCACCGTAATTGCATCTCCATGGCGCTTTTCTCCGCGCAAGTCTGATCAATACTTCATCTCCACCCTGTAGCAGTCTCACTACGGTTGCTACACCGAAGCACTAAATATTCCGAGTATTCGATAGCTTTTATATAAAAACATTTACTATATACAGTGATGACTTGTGCCCCGGATTTTGAAGACCTGTGATTATGGAATTTTATCCATTATCGAGTGTCTGCTTAAAGCTGAACAAATTTTGGTATATATAATCAAAAATAAATTAAATGAAATAATAAAAATCGTCCTTAAACCATAAATACAGCAGGTAAGATAATCTTACTATGATCGACAAGTTGCATCATATACGAAATAGAACGATTTTATTGAATTTAATATTTCAGACGTAAATTTGTAAATACATACTCGAACATGAAAAGACAAAACGTCAGAACGTTATCATTGGTAGTGTGCACCTTTACCTATCTCCTAATCGGTGCTGCAGTATTTGACGCTTTGGAATCTGACACGGAAAGAAGACGTTGGGAGTTTTTATCAGGTAATTAAAGCAAATAGCAAGAATATAAAATGTGTATATGCCCAAAGAGATGATATTATTACCGTGTGTTAATCTTTACCTTTTTTAGAGGTTCGACGTAATATGATGAGAAAATATAATATTACGTCAGAGGATTACCGTATGGTAGAGATTGTCATAATTGAAAATAAGCCTCACAAAGCTGGTCCACAATGGAAGTTTGCCGGTGCCTTTTATTTTGCAACTGTCGTACTGGCAATGATTGGTAAATGACAATATTATTAACAAACGACAAATTCTTTACTGTATAACTTTTAATAATTTTTAATTTTTAGGTTACGGACATTCTACGCCCGTAACAATAGGCGGGAAAGCATTTTGCATGGCGTACGCCATGGTTGGGATTCCATTGGGTCTCGTTATGTTCCAAAGTATTGGCGAGCGCTTAAATAAATTCGCATCAGTGGTCATTAGACGCGCCAAGAGATATTTAAAGTGTCAAAAGACAGAAGCAACCGAGATGAATCTCATGCTAGCGACAGGGATGCTGTCAAGCATAATAATCACAACAGGAGCTGCGGTTTTCTCAAGATACGAAGGCTGGAGTTATTTCGATAGCTTCTATTACTGTTTTGTTACGCTTACCACTATTGGTTTCGGTGACTATGTTGCTCTTCAGGTACAATCAATTTCAAATCAAATTGATCATGTCAAAATTCATTATCAATTTGTACCATGGTACTGGAATTTATACTTTTTTTTTCAGAACGACCAAGCTCTGTCCAATAAGCCTGGATACGTAGCGCTGAGTTTGGTCTTCATCCTGTTCGGTCTAGCAGTAGTTGCAGCCAGTATAAATTTATTGGTACTTCGTTTCATGACTATGTAAGTCATGTGGAAGTGTGAAAAAATAATTTTTTTTATTTTCACATCATAATTATTAATACTCCTCTTGCATGTCTTCTTCAGGAATGCCGAAGACGTACGACGTGAGGATAACGAATTGCAACCAGCATCTCATCACGTTTTGACTCTTGACGGTGAAGTTGTAGCAGTAAACGGGAAACTCTTGGCTGGCCATGTTCCTATGATTCATGATACCGATGATTGTGTCAGCGTATGTTCTTGCACATGTCTGGGTACTGGAACCACAGAACTCTTGGACTCTTCAGGATATCAGGGATACAGGCCACCATCGATCACGACTGGTCTTCGCGTGAAACGTGCATCCGTCTGATGGAAGGAGTTTCGTCGTCGCAGTTTACGACGTCGATTATCTAGTGCAGATAGTCGCGAACTACTTGGCATCGATGTGTAACATTCTGCAATGTAAATGAATATTTTTACTTTTCACTTTTTTAACCATACGTTATAAAATCGAATCGGTAAATTTTCATGCGTCAAGCCTGTTAGTGAACAACGATTTGATTCTCAATGGCAGTATCGAAAAAACGCTCAATATGACGATATTCAAATATTTTACAAGAAGAGGATGAAAAAGAGATGTCGATTTTTTATGGCCTCATTTTAATTTTTCCATGTTGGTACTATTACACGCCTATTAGGTTATGAGGACTTATCTTACAAAGGAATTACTCTGGATAAAAATACGTCTGGCTGAAATAAACGATACTACAGGGTTCACTGACGTGGATTGACTAGCCTTAGATTCGTACGTGAAAATCAAAATAGTTGGATTGATTGATAATCGATAATGCTGTTTTCAGATTTTTACTGGATATGACAAATTTTTGAATGAACGTTCTGAGTGTTCGCGAGTGTAGCTAGTGGATTGCGTGATTATGATGTTCCGCTAGTCGTTCATAAATGTATACATGTATTTACAGGTAAACACAGAAAGACTGATTATGGAAATGTAATGAAAAATAAGAGTTATTATTTTTCTAATATAAGGTTACGTTTATTGCTAATTATACCAAGGGAATGTCGTTGCTGTATCCCGATAGGTCTTTAACGTTGACAGCATAATAATACCGTTAATATATACGCACAAAGTGAAAAACTGAATAATGTACCCCATTATGTATTAGCGAGTAAAATGTATATTTGACATTTTAGTAGAAAGTATAGAACGCGTAAGAAGATTATAGAGTATTGAATTTTCATTAATAAAAATCAGACATCTCTCTGAGTATGCTGATATTGCGTAACGCAGTTACGTATACGTGAATTATACGAATAATAGTAAAACTATATGTCATTGTACAAAACATATGTATTATTTAATTTTAGAAACTTGTTAATAAAATTGTCTTGTATACTGGATAACTATTTGCTATTGTAAAGTGCTATATACCCATGATGTTTGTATGAAATTACTGTATTGTTGAAAGTGAAAATTACTATGTAAAATTACTAGTAGGATAATTAAACGTGAAAGACAATCTCAGCAATTGCAGCGCCACGGGATAACAGGCGGATTACGGAAGAACTACAGGTAAGCTACTTTAAGAGGTTATGATATATTTAGATAAAGTATGAAATTGGCAGACTGGTTCCAGGCGAGTCCCAGACTGCTAGTTTCCTAAAAGTGAAATGCATATATTAAAGAAGATAACAGATTAGTCACAGTCTTAAGGCATACACGTTTTAATATGTTTAATCACGTTTTAATCTTTGTTTAGACATCATAATCACTACACTGCCTGTACTGGTATAAACGTTATTATTATAGTACGTCTTAAAAAAAAAAAACAACATACAATTACCTCATTCAGCAAATATTGAATCCGTTTTAAAAAGCTTATCAAATATTGGTGTACTCCACTATTGTAGATATGCAACTGGGGAAAAAAACAATCTTTTATGAATCGATATACACGCACGCACCTACAAATTTGATTTCCTTCGTTCAGACAGGGAAAATTAATTCCTAGAACAATCATCAAGATGAGAAGTCAATTTTATATCGAGATTACCTAGGTTTCGGCGATTAATTGTCAGTTTCCGTTGAACCGTGAAAAATACAAACATATTCTGGACTGTAATTGCAGTGGGACGTGAAACCTTTTCTGATTGAAATGGTCATTACCAGGCTTCATTTGCCGTATAAAAACTCAGGAATCGTAGAATTCCGATATCAGTCAAGTTCCATTCTTACGTCGGAAGGTGCTTTGCCATACTCACTTCGTGATCATGTAAGAAAGCTCGTGTTTTATCTAGATACGTACAACGACAATTAATTTTTCTTCTTTTTAAGGATGTCCAAAACATTCTTTGTGGTTCTGGTTTTGTCCGCCATGGCGCTGTTCGACTCATTAGCGTCTGCTGGAATTGCTGAGCTGTTAAACGACATCGAAGATCCTAT
Source organism: Syrista parreyssii (assembly GCA_030142615.1). Classification (NCBI taxonomy): domain Eukaryota; kingdom Metazoa; phylum Arthropoda; class Insecta; order Hymenoptera; family Cephidae; genus Syrista; species Syrista parreyssii. The sequence goes on from JARQTG010000316.1 coordinate 1,644,602, forward strand.
GTTACCAATGAATCATCCTTCAATTGTGGTAACAGTTGCATTATAATCCGCTAGATGGCTAATAAGATTTATACATATCTCACGTATTATATTGTTTCCCTCTTTCATTTCAGAGCAACTCTCTTCAAGATGTTCTAGAAGAAGATGGCGTAGGAACACCCTGTCACGTAGAATACCAAGTGGTAATTTAAATAAAAATAAAATAATCTAAAAAATAAACTAATACAATATACTTTTCACAGACTAAGAAGAAAGTTGGACGCTGCATTAAATTAGGCCGTGGTGCCAGAGGATGCGTTTCCGGCACGTACCTGAATCCGTTCCATCCAGATTGCATGTAAAGAGTTGATAACACAGGATCGTGTTATCTGACATGGAATATTTGACATAACCTATTCGAAATGGAATTATCATTGACATCAGCATAGCTTGTATCGATTTCTTATTTTATTGCAACGCATGCACGCGCATCCTAGTATACTAATGAATATCAGTATATAATCATAGCATTATTTTCAAAAATGTATTTCATTGAAAAATGCACCAGTACAACAGCAGATACAAAATAATTACTATCAATAGAAAAAGACCGAAAATAAATTAATCAAAGAACATTCCAAAAACATAGAATTGTAGTTTATTATTATTCCTCATTCTCATTCTAGATTCTGTCACGTAACGGAAAAATAGCATTTCATTTCATTTGACGTCTTCACGTAAGCTACGGAATCAACCAAAGCTATAGCGACGCTAAGCCGGCTTCTCTTACATCTTAATACGCAATTTCCTTGCGTTACGCAGTTCCCCACAACAGTAGACTCTCCATCCTGATCTTCTGAGAAGCTTGGTATTCATTTTAATTTACAATGGGATTCCGGTTGCTTGGAAACAAAATGTCGTCCTACCTCCATTTCATCTATATATAACGTAGAAGACTGTTTCTTTGGCATTTTAACGCGCAGCAACGCACCCAACATGGACCGTGCACAATTGTGGAATTCTTTAAAAAATTTTAGCACAGTATTATTTCTAGTGACTATATTTACCATACAGTATGTCGACGCTGCTTTGACAACAGTGGGACTAGGTAAAATAAGTTTACTTAAGAAAACCAACAAAAATTGTTATGTCCGTGCACATGTGGTGGTATAATTATTTTCAGAGCCTCGTTTAAAAGCTTTACACGACACAATGGAATACATGGCTAAACGACCTGACCAAATGAACGTGGATGCTATTTTTGGTATCACATTAGTGGAAGGTAAAATGACTGAATATACTTAATAAAAAATGATACAATATCAAATGCATATTTAACACAGCTAATACTATGGCTTGTCTGGAACATCCAAAAATAAATATACTCGACAAAAAATATCGAAGGATTTTGAAAAATATTTTGAAAATATCTAGGGATGCCAGAATCAAGACAATGTCCGTAATCAATCTGAAGAACAAACAGTATCAGATGTGTAAGGTGATTCGATTCTATTTTTTTTTTAATTAACAATACAAAATTTTTAATAATCCCTATAAATGTCCGTTTAAAATAATGGATGAGCCAGAAATTATTCTTACAGTAACCCGTGTAATGAATCAACCGGATATATGGGTCAGACCAATTCCTTGGAGTTTGGGTCTTCTGGGAAAGATTCCTGTTGCTGGTAAAGGATTGACCAGCTTCTCTGCCGAGAAGATAATGTACCAGGGTTCACCACAGGAGAATGACAGTGACAAGTGTCTGATTGATTTGTCATTGGGTGTACTCAAAGGGAATTGCAAAGTATCTAATGACTGTGCAGAGATGCTTTTAAGGGATGACAATCCTAGGGGTTATCCTTTGACCCACCGCTTGTTATATATACAGTCAGCCAGAGCGGTAAGTTTCGTATAATATTATATAATTATTGATTATTTAGCGACGAGTTCAAAAATCTTTTTGCATTTTAGCTGGGATGTCAGCAACACCTCAGGACCAATTTCACCCAACTTATACCCCTGTACTGTAAACTGATCCTAGAGGATTTGGTTGAACTGGAAGCAACGAGATTTCCGGAAATGGCTCGCGATCTTGCCACTGAGCAAAGTAAATAGAAATTACAAAAAAATGTTTTTTTTGAATTTTTGACATTTGGAAATTTATTAATTTTAGTTTTACTCTGCGGCATGGAGGGTTTTTTGGAATTTGCTAATGATCATTATACCAGCCTCATTCTCAGCTGGCCAAACTATGCCGGCTGCTTCAGTGCTTTTGGGTGAGTCTATTTATTAAAAAAAAATGTTTAATCTTTTTCCATATTAATTTTTCATAGTTTCGAGAACGATACCAGAAATGTTAATCACAGAATTCGAAAGCGCAGAGAAAGTTCAGCTACTGATTTTGGTTGCGATAATCATTCGACTGCTTTGGGTGCTGCTAGTTTGGCACTACTGATACGTCGGTACGTGGAAGTTGGTACAGAAATTTGAATAACTCAAAAATTTGATAACTTCATATGCGAACTATTATATGATATAATAAGAAACCTTAAAATCTTTAAATAAAATATTGACAAGTGTCAAAAAAGCAAAATGTCAGGTCATCAGAATTATTAGTGACTCACCTTTACAGTATATGAAATTCCCACAGGATTCGATTAATTCATATGATCGAAGTAAAGGTCAGTGAACATATAAGAACAAGATCATACTAATAATAAAAACGATAATTTATTAGCATTGAGTAACACAGGTTAAAAAAATAGTTCCATTAATGCACGCAAATTGATATGGATGCGCCAGCATATATTATATACAATGTATAGTAGAGAGTCAGAATTCAACTAGTTGAAACATTCAATAAAAATTTTTACGTCGACCTCTTCTTAATTTTGTTCTTCTCATCATTTGTAACAGTGATGGAAAGCTAATGACTAATTCTACACAGTCTAATTGTAAGTAATATTATTAACGTGATGATTAAGCGTGCTCGTAGCGCCTGGCAACATGTGACCCTTCATGCACGTCACTTTCGGCTAGACGATCCTAGTTCAAAGACATGAATTAAGATCCACGTATGAATTATCCACGTATGTATTATCCACGTATGGACTATCCATGTATGGATTAATATCCATATCATATGCTCTCGTCATCTTCAATCCTTAATTCATATAATCATATATTATTATATCATTTTTATGCATTACAATTCGCTCAACGAGTCGTGTAGCAAAATGTATTAAAAATGTATGACAAAATCGCGAGGGATATTTGATTCCTGAGGGATTATATTAGAGGATGCTCCCGCTCTGTCATCCTCGTGGCATATGTGAATTAAGGTCGTTGATAATAATAGGGCTTTCCATAGGGTCCCATTCTTCCATCGTTCTTCGTTAGTCTTACTTCTTGGAAGTAGCTGAATACCACAGTCCATATGTACAAATATATCACTGTAAGGATATATAAATATAAATTGTATTAAATCATTGTATGAAAAGACTAAATTAGTTTCTAATCAATAGTAACAATAATTGTAATTCAATCATATTTCACTTACCCACTGCCATAAGGCCAATCAATAAATATATAGAACCATTCAAGACGTCAGGCTTTATGTACAGCATGATGACCGTGTACAAGACGCTCACTAGAAGGCCTATGGCGCACATGATTCCCAGTATCACCCAAGGAATCATCATAAATACATTTCTCTGTGAGAAGAGTCATTAGGTTAAAAATAAATTTTCTAATAACGATCATAACACATCGATTACCTTTATCGCTCCTATTATTAGAAGAATGGATATCAGTATAGTCATTATAAGACTTATTGTCAGAATAATCTGAACGATTGTCTTGTTAAGGGCATCAATGATTACAATCCTGTATTTGATATTGGTAGTGAAGATCAGTATGATGTTTAACAGTGAGAGTATCTGTAAAAAAGAATATACAAAAAATAATGCATATTTTAATTCAATCCTATGATTCTTAGCATTGTTTTACTTTGTTTAAATAATATTATACGTACAATCCCAAATACACCAATGAATATAGTGCCTGCTTTGAGCGAGATACAACCACAACAACTTCGCAGCATCATTGTTCCTTGTGAAGATATTAAGTTCTCTTTGGAAGAATAAAGAGAGTGTGATTATGTGCCTGAAATCAAGAAAAACATTTATTACGATATTGACGACTGTACAGTAAGGTGTATTAGCGTGTCAAAATCTCGTGAAGAATGTGTGTATATGATTTGACGTATTCAAACCATACCGCAATTACTGCACTACACTGTACATTGCAATATGACGTATTATGGTACAGAGATTATACTGCTTGTCCTGTATCATATTAACACATGTAATGTATACATTACATGTATACTCTGCGTAAGTACGAAACGTGTTATACACGCTTAGGTGCTCAAGCGTATCTCGTCAAGGCTCGGAAATGGCGTGACGTAATTTCAGGCCACGAATTAATAGATGGCTTTATCCATGAATGGATATAGGGGTATCGTGAAATCGACCATTTCTCAAAGGGAAGTAACTAGGCCAATCGACTCTCGTCATTTAGGATTAACCGAGTGAATTCAGTATAACGATAAGGAACGAGTAGCATTAAGGGATTGATCTGCAGAAATAAAATGAAGAAGAACGAAGATGACGCTTGCGTTATGAGTCTCCCTTATTTTTGGGAATCTTACGAGAAGCTAGGGAATATAGGTCATTGGCAGATTGCATTATGCTATTTTTGAAACTGGTCAATAGAACACACGACCTTCGACGTTCAGTTTATTATTCCAGGCCAGACCACGTGGTATGGTTTATTTTAGAAGAAATGAATTTTAGAAATTCGAAATTTTGGAGAAAAATCAAATTTTCTACGTGTATGGATATTATATTTATTCTAGAATACGTACCACGTCATCATTTATTATTCCGCATGATTTGCAATGTTAATATGCACATATGACTCATATTTTTTACACTTTTATACTTTTATCAAAATGTCACTACGAATATTTTGGATTTTGACTGTCTTTTTAATAACTTAACCTTTATGAAACTTTGCTCTAGGTTATCAAGGATTCTTGATTCTGACTCCTATATACGTGTGACGCGGCTCCACATATGACCATGCTTACGTATATGTGTACATTCGAATCGCAGTAGGCGACCATGACGATCATCATGGCCACGGACAACAGTCTTCTCTTACGACTACTTAACGATCCTCATATGGAAACTGAACTCCGTCTTCCCGCCAGTTCACCTCGGAGAAAAGAATAGAGAGAGAAAAAAGAAATGACCAGCGCGCCATCTAGCGAGTCTAGTAGCTACTATATAACCAGTAAGAAATGACCATTGTAGGAATTATGGGTATTGTGTCACTTCTCCGACATTACACGCAATCATATACAGGTAATGAACTCGTTGTTTAATTTTGAATCGACCTGTCAGCTGTTACAGAGATTGCACGCAGCTAACGCAACAGCAGCTCGACTAATGTAGTAACGTATACAAGCATATATAAGATGTAGTGGAATTGTAAGACGTCGAGAGTCGTCGACAAATTTAGTCGTGCGTAAGCCACATGGTAAACATTGGATAAAAATAAAAAAGGAATAAGAACAAACCACTCGTACAATCTTACCAAAAGTGTTCTATGAATATACATGTGATAGGTATACAAATATTTTTGCTTGTAAAAATATGAACGGAGAGGAAATACTTAGATCGAGAAAAAGAAAATAAAACACAATACTCTCTATTCACGCAGGACCGACTTTGAGCAAAAACCGTTTTACTCGTCTTGGTTTTACGAAGCTTTGAAAATGATAGCAGCAGCGTCATCGCCAAGAATTCTAAATTTAACTCGACTCGGAAACACGTATCGACCTTTTTCTGTACCAATCAATATTTTTGCAGATGACTTGATTTAATCACTTATACAATAATTATCCAATTGTCATTTCTCTATCAGCATCTGTACTCACCCGGTATCGCAAGTTTAATATCCAATGAACAAATTTTTGGTATTCCGCAAATTTAGTATAGAACAACAAGTGTTATATCCGGTGTGAAATTCGTCGGCAACTAATGGAGAACGAGATTTGCCTGCGTTACGTCAGGTGGATTGCTTAATCACGTAAACTCATGTCTCTCCGAATCTTTTTTTTGCAACGAATATCGCTCGAATTGCGGATCTGGCGCCGCGTTCCGCGCACAAGAGAAGATGGTGAGAAACTGTGCCAAGAACAGAAACGCGCTACGCCAAACCGCGGATGGATGTTGTATGGATACACCTACTGTATCTACACCTATCGCGACCTACTCCTATATCTACACATGTTTAACACACCTAGCACGCGGGTCGCGTGCAGCAGAAAATTCTCTTGTACTTTGTCTGGTGTGAGTATTTTTAATGGTGTAATTATGTAGAAGTATATAGGTACAGACTATGAAATAGAGAGGTTACACATTGACGGAAGCGTACCGCGCGTATCACGTGAACATATGGATGCCTATATGGACAATTTTGGATATGCCAATGATCTCGCAGTGATTTTTCGTTAGTACCAACTTCTTAAGATTTTCCATAATTAGGTACGGTCACTTGACCGTTGTGAGAGAAGGAGTTTCGATATTGCTGGTTAATATCAGAATTATGATGTAATCAGGGAACGGTGTAAGAATTTTGTTATGCTTTATCTTTTATAAAGAATTGAATCCGAAAATCCGAGTTTGTGTGTATGATATGTGATTTTTTAATTTGTAAAGGTTTTAAAGGATCTTTTAAACGTTTCAAATGCATCTTATATATTTATTTATAAAGAAGTATACATGTATTAGCGATTAGATGAAAGGCGGAGAAGGTAAACGTTTTAATTCATATGAGAGATACTTTCTGAAAAGAAACTACGCTGTAATTGTATACATTTCGGATCGCTACTGGCGCCATCTGTTGGAGAGTTCAAACAGTTCGTTGTCGTTTTATATTGACGGTAATGTCGTAACTTATCATAGGATACACTGAGTTATCCACACCGCGTTATTCAGCTCAAACGGTTAAGCTGTAGTGAAAATGCTTATTTGATTCTTATGGTAAAACCATGTTCAGCTGGTTAGTTTTTGCCGAATAACCGGGTATAAGACCTAATAGAAATTTTCTTTTGTAAATTCAGGGCCTGTCTAGATAACATTAACAGAGGCCTAACAAGACTTTCAATGAGACCCGAAATTTCAAAATAATATTTCCACTTGAATGTTTATGGTGGTCTATGGAAAGTTAAGCATAACCACAGTGCCATCTAACATACAGATACTGAACTAAAATTAATATTAGAAAATATACACTGAACACTTTCGAGAGGTAAATTGCTAATCTTATAGTGTCAATATGTTAATGAATAGTGTAAACAAATGATTACAGTCTTTTGTAAACTATCAAAACTGAACATGTCCATGTCAAAATTCGCAGTCTGTTTAAATATCCTATGTTATCAAGACTTTGCCCAGTTATCTAATTTGTCTCGTCTTTTTCAGACGATTTTGCTTGATCCATAAATATTAAAATTTCTAATGGACTTGCTCCTTGGACGGCTAATAGGCGTATCACTTCACACAGAAGTTCTAATAACGACACTTCTAAACCTGGTTATTAGCTAATCAACAAACATCGTAGGCAAAGTAGAAAACTAGAATTTAGTCTATTCCTAGGTGCTGTGCGCGTTAGACACGAGCCCTTACAAGCTCTATGAGAATATAAACAAAATTTGGAACCTTCCAGCGGCTAAGGATAATCCAGAAGTGGCTGAAGATTTGACATACAGGATAAAATTGTGTTAGTCGGCTGTAGCAAGAGAAACATAAATTAATGGTTTGTATATAAACGAAAAGGAAATCATCGATAATCATTTACTTTTTACAGTATTGTCAACAATTACTCGTGTACGCAGCTATACAGCACATATTTACTTTCTATCCCTGATCTTCATGTTGTATCCTATTCTCAAATGGGAAACGCCGCTTCTATTAACACCATGGATGATCCTGGAAGTGATCCGAAAAATCTTTATAGATCTTCTTGCCATTCTAATTGGTGTTTTATTGTGTCTGACTGAAAAGTGTTCGCTTATGAAATTTTTTGAATTCCTCACAGTCCAATCTGTGCCCTGGAGTTAGTTCTTAGTTCCTTCTTATTCTTAAATTATTTATTGATATGTTTGTTACTCGATTAAAGGATTATTGATACTTTTTTAATTCTAGTATTATCAGTCCGCAATTGGCAGTCCGTTAAGAAACTATACGTTCGACTCACGCAATATCAACAAATTTTGGCTCTAATCGGAGCCCAAAGTAATCTGGACGAGAATTACGAGGGAAGTATATTGTCCTTGGATGAAAGACAGAGCGTCGCCAGCCTTTTGAATATCCACGAACTGACATCGCCCTTACATATTTTGAAAAATCAACAACTGTCTGAGTCAATGCCGACATTGCTCACTACGGAGAGTCAAAATTCTGAAGACATTGATAAGACTTCGAGTAATGCTTATCTTGATAACGATCTTAGTCCTGCTGAAAAATCTATGAAGATTCTTGGGATCACAGGGGAAGACATGATGAACGTCAAAATTAATGCCAATAGGAAAGTTTCTATAGCAACCTCAGAAGTGGTATCGGTAGATAATCAGTTCACTGTGGAAAAAGTACAATGCTTATGTACAACGGAAACATGTTCAGACGACGAGGAACAACATAGTGAAAAATGTAATCAATTAAAGAATGAAAAAATGACTTTGAGAAATGATCTTGCTTGCCAGGAATTTTTTGACGATTATGAATTCCCGAGTAAATGGTCCTCGGAAGAAGATCTTGATGAGCAAAAGATTTTTAAGAATTTTATAGAAACGTATATAAATATGATAGAACAAGAGGATTGTTCGACTTTTTATCCTGCAGATGAAAAATTATCTGAGGAAAAGATCCTGAAGGAGAAGCGGAGCAGTCTTGAAGAAGTCAAAGCGACACTGTCAAGCAATAAGGTTACTGAACTTCTTATAGAATCTGAACCAGTTATTTCTGTTGCATTGAATGATGATCAGAATAATTCGACCAAGTGTACAAATTTGAAAAACATTATTCGTCAATTGAGCAATGAGAATTGGGCAATGAAAATTGGACTCAGGAATCAATTGAGTTCGAGATTCAATGAACAATGTTTAATGTTGACTAATGCTTTTTCAAAGAAAAATATTGAGTCTTGGCTCGAACATCCTGTTAAATATGAAATAGAAAATTATAATAAATTATCTCAAAATGGATCCAACAGTGTATTGAAATATTCCAAAAAATGTAATTACTCGCAGACCAGTTGGAAACCAGAGAGTAATTCGAAACAGGTTGGGACGGATAGTATCAAAGTAAAAAAGGATATGGATACTAATGTAATTGTCTCCAATTCGAAAAAGCAGGATCATCAATCTAATGTTACTTCGACCAAAACTTCAAGAGCCAAGGATCATCAAGAAGTTATTAATGAGATTATTCATTGGGGTACAGTTACACTGGCTCAGAGTGCTCGTCCCTCGGGGTATGAAAGGATCAAATCCAAGCCACCAGTTTATCCGGAAAAGGACGAAAAGTCCATTCAGAATAATAATACTGAATCTACCATATATTCAATCCATAGAAACTCCTCAAGAATCCAGGATCGTAATAAAGTCCGTAAAAGGTCCAAGGATCTAGATTCCGTCAGAAGTTCGAGGTCTTCGAGGATCAGTAGGATTTTCGAATCATTAGAAGAGCGGGAAGCCAGAGAAATGAAAGCTCTTAGAGCTTATAATGAAAAAACATTAGTAAAAGATAAGCTAGAAATAGAGAGTAAAAAACGTGATAAGTCTCTAAAGGACATTGGCGTAGGGCTCGGTGAAGATTTAAAGGATCCTTCAAAATTTCTAATGAGAAATATTCCGAAGAATTATGATCCTTCGAAGAAGATAAATCGTTCAAAGACTCAGGTTATATTTGTTAAAAAATTCAATATATCTGGTAAGGATGCTTCAAGTATCCTTGAATTTTTGGATACGTATAACCTGATGCAATTGAGAGAAGAATTGGAAAAGATCAGGGACTTTGACATTCTGCAACGAAGAGAATGTAATATTTTGGAAAAAGAGAAAATTGAGGATTCGTTATCCTGCAGCAGTCTGTCTGAAGATTTACAGACAAAAGTCCTCGATACTATTACTGCCTCTCAGAATGTTAGTAAAAATATTAAGACTTCATCTTGTCAAGAGATGAAATATCAGGAAAACATGCCCATATCCGTAATGAACGAAAGGACATCGCAGGACTCATTAAATTGCCAGGATAAAAGGAACAATATGAAAATAATAGAAGAAAGTAAATCCTTTAAGGAAATCATTAAAAGTATCAATTGGATATCCTATACAAAAAATGAAATTGGGTCGACTGCAGGTCCCATGGAAAATTTAGAAGATAATCATTGGCAGGATCAGAATGACAATCAAGACATAAAATTTGATGATACGTTACATTGGTTGACGAGGGTCATCTACTTTACCAATCAAGACGAAACCAGCACATTAAAGTCCTTGGACTATAATCGAAGATTTGTTAATATTGAGATAATGATTAAGGATCTGAAAGAATGGAACTTTTTCGGTGTCCCAAATGAATTTGTCAGTCAGCCTTCTGCAGAAATCGACTTATCGCTTGACGACTCCGCCGTACCTTGCGGATTTAAAATATCCGAGCTGAGTATTCCGGATGAGGAACCCTGTACGAGCGCGCGAATTTCACTCGAGAATTCCTCAGAAATTCAGTCTCATAAACAGTCAAATATTGAAGAGAATTGTTCTAACGTTTATAACGATCCTATGGATTTTAATTATACAAGAAAAACACGTGATAGTATATACGTCCCGCAACATTTCTTTCTCTTTGAGACCTTTACAAAAAATATTACACTTCCATCCAACAACTTTGAGAATACTCAGAATTCAGTGAGCGCAAAATCGCCTTCACAAATATCTTCCAGTCACTCGTACAGTCTCGACTCAAAGATACCATCTGACAGTTCTAATCGAACAATATCATTAGGCAATGAAAGTATGATGGAAGAATTTTCTAGTGACTCTTTTGACAGGTCAGATACGACGGACACGTGACAAAGTAATAAGAATAAATAAAATTGTCTAATTCTCGTAAAAAAAGAATTGTCCTTTTATTTCAAGGAGTCACACATGATTAAATGATTATATACAAAAGACATGGTACCAATCTAAATAAGTATCTTAACACGTATCGTTATCATAACCCTGTTCGGATTCAGGCACAACGTAATTGGGATCGCACACAGTGTTCTTAATAGCCTCCTTAATATTAGCTTTGAAGATCCTATAATTAACGTTCCTCGAGTCAAGATGGCCATAGAGATACATGGGTAATCTATTAGATAATATCCAAACGCTTTGATCATCCTCATGATCGACCTTAATGTCATTAGGGAAGACCAATGAAATATTGCTCTGTCCGACGACCCCCAAATTCTGCGGTATGTATTCCTTTCTGGTATCCCAGCACCACACCGAATCCCTGGTGACCATATTAAAGAACATAACACCATCCTTATCAATGGCAGATCCCGAACTGTGTCCAAAGTCCTTAGCACGAGGTCTGCCAATTGGCACAAATTTCTCAGGATTCTCATCAGCAGTCTTCTCGTCCCTCAGGACCGAAGTGGATACAGCAAATTCACGAAAACTGGACATGGGGTGGAAGAACAATGTCCGGTCGCCATGGATATCAATTGGACTCAGAGCTATGCCAAATATTCCATCTGTCCATTGAAAATGAAGTCCATGAAGTTCGTAGCGAGATGACAGAGGATCCGGGAAGAAGAAATGATGTTGAATCCTGAAGGACGCATCCTTCGAGTAATCATAAGCGACCAGACCAAATCTCCAGACGTCGGACAGGTAAGCGACGGCAGCATCGCAGTTGCCATTGCGCACGTCGACTACTATGTTTGAATAAAGAGAGTCCTGCTTTATCTGTCCCTGTGGAAGAGCGAAACGTCGCAGTAGGGTATCCGTCTTCAGATCGAATACGAAGACCTCAGGTGGACATATTTGATGAGGATCGCTTGTGAGGTTAACCTGACCTGAGTCTAGGACCCAGAGTCGATCGCATTCATCGACCTGAACACGAAAGACGGAAGTGAGTCCTTTGCAGTGTTCTGAAATAATAAGATATAAATAATATATAAAAGCCATTTACCTACCCAAGCAAATACCAGGATCGTTAATGTTCGTTACCTGGATGATGCCAGTCCCAAGATGGATACGGTTGAAGCTTAGGGTTCATACTTCTTGCATTCTTCGACACCGTTGCCAGCGTGACGGGTATGCCTTCCTTCCACCTGGGCAAGGTCACGAATACCTTGTCCCGCCATAATTCCAAACCCAGAGGAAGACAATTTTCAGGAATATATTCCCCCTCGAAGATGGCTCTTCTGCGTGCTTCCTCACTACCAAAATCAAAGTCCACCATGTCCCAAGAGAAGACCTAGAAAAAAACGTAAACGCGTTAAACAATTAACATTGTTTATTTATTTTTAATATTTTAACGTTAATGCGAATGCTCGTAGATTCTCACCAATTCCATTGATGGACCAGCATATTCATCCATAGAATGATCGTTACTCGGAGGTGTATACTTATGGCTGGTCTTGTATGCCTCATTCTTCAAGTCCACACTATTCAAATTCTGCCGAACCGAATTCGGATCTACAGCATTTGTAAATGAATCAAGAGCCCTGCCAGAGATCGGAGTGTTCTTAGAATTAAATTCAGGATACGTCACGTCCCCCTGTTCTGTTGGTTTTCGATGTGCTGTAGTTTCCGGTGACGAGGGATCGCACGGTGGAAAGTTTCTGGGAACGTCCTGCAACACCGGAAACGTATAAAGAACAATGAAACATACATAGATACGCATATTCGCGTACCATGTTATATCAAACTCCAAAAGAAACAGCAAGATAAGAGAAAACATAAGGACATAACACATAAGAAATATTCATACAAAAAAAGAGATACGACTGTACCAAAGGAATTTCTCGTACAGGTAGGTACGAGATGGTTGTTTTCTCTATTTTATTTCTAATTTATTTTTTTCAATCTACCAGAGAATATCCCGTGGGATTGATTGAGGGCAATGGCGCCTGCAGCTCTCTGGATAATAAGTCAGGGCCGGAGTTTGTTACGTATTGTCGTGCTCCACCCAGCAGCGACATCGACACCAACCACGGTATGACGTTGGCCATGCCTGTATAGATAAAAAAAAATACGATGGAATTCGAATTCACAAGGATTTCGTAGCGTCAGCAGCTATTTATGATATCAAGTGTTGCGTAACGAGAACACAATCATACTCATCGACGACCCAGTTTCGATTTAACAAATATTAAGTACTGTTCACTGGTTATTGGCCAAGGAAAATCCAATTGAATTACGAAACGATGAAAAAAAAATAATAATAATGTATCTAATTGAAAATACGATTCGATACAATAATAACAATATTTTTTAATTCAACTCGTATGTGGTGCACTATTACTTGTCACAATATTATACAATAATTATATCGCACTTTTAATAAATATCTTTGTGTTTAACAGATTATTTTTCTTTTTTGTATTTTTAAAGTAACCTCTGACCTTTTATCATCTGACTGGTCTACCGTCAAAGTTCTTCTTTAATATTTTATATAATCTCTTATACAATTTTTAATGTCACTGAGTCTGTACTTGGTGCCTATTCCATCTACCTATGTACACGGTATTACGCGCAGCTTGTAACTACCACTAGGTATCCAAAGTGAAGATAATTCATATGAGATGGAATCGTCCCGGAACTTAGAGAATGGGTTACGCACTATCCCTACTCAGGATATCTCGAGGAAGAGGTACTACTAGGACACTCGCGAGTCTTGCTTGGAAACGGGGTCAGTGGCGTATAGGTTCCACGGAGATCCATGGAGTACACGTACTTTATCCGACGATACCGAAAGAGAAAGGCATCAATATCGTGTATATATAGACATCCTCATCTATAGTTTATTATATATGCATTATTTAGCATAAGGCATTGCAAAATCATTGGATAATTGTCAGGCAGTAATTGATTAACAAATATTAATATTTTTGGTGATTGCGCAATACTAAAATATGCTAATCGAAAATTTCTCATGTTTACCACCGATATGCCAAAGTTGCGTGAGATATTTAAGAACGAATTTCTTTGAACCAGAGTGAAAACTGGATTCAGTCAATGTTCTGGAAAAACAATTAAACTTGTATGGCATTGCAAGAGAAAGGTGTGGTCTTAAAAGACGGAATTCTTACGTAATGTATTATTATGTTACTTTTATTTTCTGCTTTTTTTTCATGCACGTGACCCAATTGGTACGAACAATAACGTGCGTGTACAGACACACATAATGCTATGGAAAGTCTTGTATAATTGTTAGGTTTAAAACTTAATAGTCCCCATGGAAGAAAGAACTAATGACGATCGATGAAATTGATGGAAAGTTGGCAGAAATCAACGACCAGATCGAACGATGCCGTAGATTGCTGATCGTCGATCAATTCAAGCAAATGACAATTAGCAGTGATTACGCTGCGTCTATGGCAAATAACAGACGCTTTTGCTCCCAAGTACAAAGTGAAGCAAGTATATAAGTCGGCGTGTTACGTTCAAAAGTTTTGTCATTCCTTCAGGGGGCAGACAAGAGTACAGACTACGAGGGCATTACGAAATTGGACTGGTACGCTATCTTTTTTATTAACCAGACTGTCCACTCTCGATGGATGGATTGGTGAACAGGAGAGTCTGTGTACTTTTTATGATTTTTTCTTTTTTTTTTTATTAACTTATTACTGAACGGCAGGGAGAAACTCATTTTAATTTTATGGGCCATAACGGTTACACTCGGTCACCTATAGACAATATATATCTCTTGGTGTTCTCTATATGAATCTACCAGGCGCATGGAATTGTTGGTGTATATTTTTTTTGTAGGGAAAATAATTTTACGTGTTAAAAATAATCCGACTAAAAAATTGCTATAGCAAATTTTCTGGTGTGAATTATTCAAGAAGACGGAAAAAATTGACCCGACAATGGGTTACGTAAGAATTAATTTTTTCTGGTTGCATGATTTTTGAGTCTTCGTTCTGCCACAGTTCGAGACTACGGGAGACTTTGATAGCGAGTATTATGGTTTTTTTTTTAAGAATGTCCAGGTCTGTATTAAGACACTGGTATTACGATGTGATATTTGCTAAAGAATCTGAAGGCCAACGGTTTCTCTTAGTTTTAAGAGAGAAACATGCGGAGTGTTTAATGAATTTTGATTTATTTATTACACCTCGTATAGGAACTGTAAAGTGACCCACATAAATTTTCAAATAAACTAGAAATTCAATGTTTATTATACAAACGTCAATTGTACCAATTGTCAATTTGTGTCGCGACGCTTAAATGTGTAAAATTAAAATGTCGAGAAGATTCGAGTACTCCTATCGATACACCTCAAACGCCCATAACGCAGCAGAACCGATTTATGATGTTATTAGTAAATTCGTTTGACAGCTTTATAAGTTTTCTAGTAAAGGTCCTTTCACAAAGAAACAATCATAAACTTTGTCAAAAATACTTTTGTCACAGGAAAAGTATTTTTATCGTAACAAAAGAAAAATATTTGTGGTTATACAAATTTTGTTTATCACGGATAAAATATACTTACGATTTTTATTACGAACATACTGCGACCGTTGTCTCTGTGTTTCCAAAAAGTCTCTATGGTACCGATAAATTGAATCGTCACGTGAATGATCTTGGGAGTGAAAAAATGTACTCCCCGATCCTGATCCAGTTTGTGTCCATTTGTACACCCAGCTGCTACTGTCCCCGATGACATCGACGTCTCCAGGGACGTTTCTTCGTATCCTCGCCATCACATTTCTCAAAAATAAAAATTCTCTTGCATGCGTATCGCTCAAGACGCACTCAAAAAAGAAGCACGAACACTTGGTACTATCACCGAGTACATAAAACAGACCGTCGAGAAAGTTCAGGGAAATAAGTTGATCGAGCGTAAAAAGTAAATCTGTCCCAGTAACCTGCCCATTTGTATTGGATGAATAATTGTTTTTTTACTGTCGTTCGTCGTTCATGCGACAAAAAGAGTACCAGTTACGCGAATATACTGAAGAATCGTCTCAAATTGCATAACGAAATTGAAATGACTTTTTTTTCGCGCCAAAAAAATATTCGATCCCCCGTTGACGTTTATTAATAAAAAGAGATCAACAAAGACACGTGACAGTACACTAGAAATACTTGATTGTAATTAATCAATTTCTTGTACTTTTTCTTACGTCAAAAGTGAACGTAAGGTAATGTTAGAAAATTATTATTTTTTATTATAGCATCGGTCAATGCTTAAGTATCGATCAATCACAAATACTTTTGATGCTCCCGAAAATTGTATGTTTATTTCAAACGAATATGCAGATCATCCTAACAACTTTTTAACTATCAATCATCGAAGTAACAAGTTGGCGCATTACCGGAGACGCTGTCGTTTAGGTTAGAAACGACGTAAAACACGCACTTTCTTCGCTAGATCGTAGCCTCTAGCTTCCATCTGGCTAGAAACAATGGTAGTTTAACATTCGCAGTTCTACCTTAGTGAGGCCAAATTTTAGAAATTCACAAAATTTAACGTGTCTCTGTAGGCACCGAGGTTGCTAAGATGTTAAACGAGTCTGGTCAGTTCACCCATCAGTAATCATTTCGTAGCTGTGACTAATGACGATTCGATGAAGTTGTAAATTCACTTGGACGAATTGTCCTAATTTTATATAAAGTATTTTTCTACTTTATATCCGTTTTCGTTAACGTTAGTTTTATATAAATTTAAATACAATGACACTCTTGATAATAATCACAAGTCGCTGTGGCTACGAACGCATGAAACTTCAAGAAGTGACTGACTCGATTTAAATGTAACCGCCTGATCACCAGCTGTCCCGTAGTGGAGAAAGCACCATTAGTGATTTATCACTAAGGCTTTCTTAGGCATTAGTGTAAATCAGCACCACGTAGTCAATGATCATCACCATGATCACAGCAACCACTATCTTGAGTTTGAGAGAAAAATCAGCTCTAAATAATATAATAGATTTCAAAGTGAAAATTGACATGCAAGTAACTAAGTACATTCAAGATGTGCAAGAAAAGTCATGATAAAATCAAGCGACTACTTTGCAATTTCAAATGATCATTAATGTTCATTGCTTACGAATAAAACGTACTTCAGTTATTATCAATTCCTCTGGATAACGACGAGTAAACGATTGCACCAATATCCAAACAATAAATACCCGTTTGTAGGAAAGATTGCGAAGGAATTGAAAATTTTTTCAAGAATATAATATGTGTTTAAACGCTTCGTTAAACTTATACTTCATATGTTTCCATGTACTTCAATTCTTACCATAAAGAAACGGTAACGCGTGGCAATTACTTTAAAAAAATAAATATTCAATTACTTAATAAAAAAATAAAATAAAAGTGAGCAGTTATAGATATTGAGTAGAGACTCAAATCGCGAGTAGCAATGGATCACTGAGTGTATTCGGATCATCGACTACTTCTTATATAGTCGGTAGGACAACTATCCACTTATGACATCATACAAACACATTCTAGGTTACTTTGCTCTGATGGGAGCAATCTCCAAAATCATCAGTACCTATCGCTAATGGGGACATAGACTAATTCTGCAATCTCTAGATTCTCTTAGTCCATCATGTCATCCATTCTCTTTGGGACACCGGATATCGGTAGTGTAGCAAACCGCACGTCGGAAACAGAATAAACCTTTATAACGCTCTGGTAGTCAAAGCGAATCAGGAATAATTAGTTACCGTGCATTTTAAGGAGATAAAAAGTAAAAGGTATTTGCACGGATGTTACGCTCGCCTAAAGTGAACAGAGGACTACAGTCTAGAAGCAAATGCTTGTTACTAGTATACAATATAGATGTATACTAGTATAGGGACATTATTAGTAGAGCGATAGTATTGCGAATGAGAACACAAGCATTAAGTAATGTCTGAATTAACTCAAGACCTTAAGCCGTCATTTTAATCAAGGATTCCCTACTACTTTATTTAAGAGCGGTCATCATTCAAGTAATTGCGTAACCTGTAGCCTAGTGCCACGGAGTTCGCCATCTTACGATTGCGCAGGATCTTTGAGAAATCGTCGATGATGGATCGTTCATCACTCTTGTTTTATTTGATTCAAATTTTTTAACCATTCAAAATCATTCAAGCAAATCGTGCGTGGGAAGGTGATTGTTGAATAAATTCTATTTTATCAGAATCAAAGTATTTTTAGTGTTTTCTTCTGCTTGGGAAATGATTTTCCGTTACTTTATTTTGGATTATTATAAATGGAGGTTAGTAGTCATTGTTAGGTAGGAATATAATCATCTGAAAATTCAATTGGATTCTTGAAATCCAACCAGAGTCACCTCGTCAGATTCAGAAGGT